>OX422144.1:95325166-95717243 GCA_949129095.1 Volucella bombylans | reverse complement strand
GAAGGGCTCAAATTCGTGGGGTCAAGCCATTTGTCACGGCTAGAGCAAAAGGGAGAAGCGGAAACTACTGTTCTTCCTGGTCCACCTAAGTCCCGACAGCAATCTGGATGGTCTAAGGAGTATCAAAGTCCTAGACTACCAGGTTATACACTGGGAAAAATTAAAGAGGAGCGAAAACATTTTACAATGTGTTCGCTGCCAAAGGTTCGGGCACGCCGCGTCGAACTGCGAAATGCAGCCTCAATGCGTGAAGTGCGGAAAGAACCAAAAATCCGAGGAATGTGCTCTAGGTAAGGACGGAGACTCTGAAAAAAGCCAACTCTCTTGTGCGTTATGTAGGAACACGGGACACACCGGGGTTGTCCCAAATTTCAATACATAAAAAAAGTAAATCTGGCTCGGCAGCAGAAAGTGGAAGTTAAACGACCACTCGTGCAGGTACAAACACCAGCCGTTACTCCCCACATTACCTACGCCCAAATGGCGGCAGGTAGGGATAATACGGCACAAAAAACAAAGGTAGCTTCTCATGCCCCATCGCCTAGAGCAGCTGAACCGACCGGTACTGAGATGCTAGCAATCTTACTCTCGATTCAGGGGCATATGGCTCAGCTTCAACGTCAGATAACAGAACAAGCTACGCGGGTAGATCAAATATACGCGCTACTGCCAGGCCTAACGCACCTACAGCCGTAATGGGTACGTACATGGCGGAGCAAACCCTGAAGGTCCTTGCTGTGAATGCTAATTCACTGATTAGGCTCGAACGAAGAGCCGCACTATTTAAGTTGCTTAAAGACCAAGCCCCTGATTTGCTTTTGGTTAGCGAAACTAAGCTTACCAAGAGACACAAAATGAGGCACAGAAGATACAAAATAGTACGGAGAAACCGGCCCAACTCCATTCAGGGAGGAGGCGTTACGATTTTCGTACGAAAAGGTATACGTTCGTGTAGTACGTAGGTTCCAGGTGGCTGGAGGCATGCATCGTGTATATCCCCCTCCGTAGTGGAAAGCGGTTGTACATGGTGTCTGTCTATGCGCCTAAGGCTACTCAATCCACTTTATTCATCTCAGAGCTCGAGACGCTTTTTCGATTCCTGAGGCTGGAATTGGAAGATAACTATTTTATTATCGGCGGAGATTTCAACGCCAAACATAGTGATTGGGGAAATAATACTAGAGGGAACCTACTATTCAATTGGTGGGGTCAGCACAGTGTGATGTATCGACTCGGGCTTAAGGCGACGGATAGTCCGTCATTTCCCAGACACGGGTCTTATTTGGATCTTCTGCTGTTCGACTCACGAATACAACTGACATGCACTAACGAACAAACTACAAACTGTCTACGCACTTTCGTGTATTTCAGCACCGAAATAGCTGTTCCCAACGAAATTGCGGAATTGGATGGGTTTGTTCAAAGGCATTCCTACAATTATAGTAGGGTGCGTTGGACACATTTCACCAGAACACTGAATAGAGCACTCTCCTCGAATTCGCTTTACCCACCGTTCAACAGAAATCTGTCAAATGAGGAGATTGACAGGTATCTAAGACTAATGACGAGACAATCAAACGAACAATGGACAAAACGATACCTCGGTACCAACGCATTGACGAAGAAAACTTATTCCGCAAAGCAACTATTGACGCACTGCACTGACATAAAAGTAGGCTGCTGTCAAGGCTAAAAACCTTGTACAGACAGTTTACTGACAGACATAACCCGGAGATCATGACACTGAAGTCATCGATTAAAAACCTCCAAACATTAATAAAGGAAAATTACAGAGCATCTGTAAATTTGTATTGGAACAATAAAATTCGGGCTGTAAACACCAGCAACCCGAATATGTTCCCGCAAATAAATAAAATATTTCGGAGAAATAATCACCTTCAGTGTCTTAAAATCGCCCGAACGACGAACAACGAACAAAAACTGGTAACAGCAGGCATAGATCCAAATGAGGCTGTTGATGATGATAACTTCTTTGTGATCGAGGATCCGCAGGAGCAGTTAAAAGCTATAGGAGCGACTTTCCAGGAAGTGTACAAGGCGAATGTTATCATTGGCCCGAACCACGATCTGGAGAATCGAGTCCTTGTGCACAATTTCTACCTTCGAAATGAAATTGTGAATTGGCGATTCGAGAGCTCGGGTTTCACCCAGTTCAGTGACGAAAATATGGCAAATAATGTCATCACCAACGATAGGGTACTACCTCAGTTCAGTTCGAAGGAAGAGCTCCAAACGATCTTCGATTCACTTAGAAGTAAGAAATCAGTGGGAACCGATGAAATACCGAACATTGTGCTTCGACATCTCCCTCTAGAAGCGGTGAACATTTATACCACCCTGTTTAATAATGTAATGAATAATGCACATTATCCAGCGGATTGGAAAACTGCGGTGGTACATCCCATACCCAAGAGGGATAAAGACACTTCCAATCCGGCGAATCTCCGCTCGATCAGTCTTCTTACAAGCATCAGTAAGGTTTTCGAGAAGATGATCAATAGAGTCCTGACTAAGTGGGTTGAGGACAAACATATAGTTCCAGATAATCAATTCGGTTTCAAGGCATGGCATGATATCATTCATGCTGCGTCTAAACTGGTTTCTGATATCCAATGGGACAAAGGCAAGAAACAGTGCACTGGTGCCTGCCTGATTGACTTGGAGAAGGCCTTCGATACCGTATGGTTAGAGGGAATCTTTTTCAAGCTGGACAGGTTGGGCATTAGTAAACCACTGCTGTATATTCTTTTTGATATGCTCTCCAGTAGACAGTTCATCGTAAAGAATGGCGATGTGACTTCTGCTGGAACATTTAACATTAAAAACGGTCTGCAACAAGGTGCGGTAAATTCGCCGATCCTATTCAACATTTACACAAGTGATCTGATAGGTTCACTTCACCATGCCAGACGACTTAATCGCGTACAGATCAGGTCCAAAGATTGAGGTCATTAATATGCTTTTGCAACGTGACTTCGACAAAATTAAGCGATATTGCGATGACTGGAAGTTGAAAATCAACTTTCAGAAGTCGGAAACTATTCTGTTTAGGACGCCTTTGTCTGGGGCATCTAGGGATACCAGAAAGAATTGGCGAAAATTTTCTATCGTCGGACAACACGGACAGCCACTTGCTTGTCGAAATGTAGTCAGATACCTTGGGATCTGGCTTGATCAATATCTGTATTTTAACAAACATATAGATGTTGCTCTGGCCAGAGCCTAAGGTGCTTTTGCTCTTACAAAGAGACTGTTTTATAACAGCCAACTCGATGCGGGGGTGAAGGTGATCTGCTACATGGCCCTTATCCGGCCTATGCTTGTATTTGGATGTCCCGTGTGGTTCAATGTGAGAGCAAGTTTATTGGAAAAGATTCGGGTGTTTGAGAGGGCTTGTCTTAGGACTTGCCTTCGCTTATACAGAATACCAGAGTCTGAGTACATAAAATTCTTTCCTAATGAGGTCTTATACAATAGGGCGAACCTAATAAGAGTGGACAACTTCGTCATTAAGTTAACTCGAAGGGACATTGCAAGAGCAATGACCTCATCGAACAACCTGATCTCCGGGGCTTTCTACCCCAATTATATGTATCGCGAGAGAGTTCGCTTTGACGGCTTTATTCCTCCAGAAGCGTTCCTCTATCTAGATAGTAAAGGTCTGGTCCAGGACAGATTGGCGGTTCCGCTAATCTTCCACGTCGCTCGAACAGCTGCGGAGAGGCGACTCAACTACGACAGAGACGTCGCACACGACAGTGCAGAGCGTCTCCGGTTCAGTAGGGCGGTAGGGAGTCGCGACATGAGGGATGTCGCTCGGCAGCACCAACAATTTTGGTGGCTGGTTGAGGGAGGGGAAGTTTCGTCGTCCAATTCCTCCAGTACTAGGTAGCTCCATAGGAAGCAAAGTCGGTCGCCTGACTATTTTATTAGCCTTGGCCGGCTTACATAGTTTTAGGCAGGATTAAGTTAGTTTTAAGAAAAAATTATATAAAAACACAAAAAAAAATAAATAAAAAATTAAAAAAAAACACAAAATAAATAATGGGTCCGCCATCTAAGGTTTTTTTTTTCAACTAGTGCTTATTTCGTAAATGGTAACACTTAGCTCATGTCTGATTTTACAGATAATTTTTACAGATAGTTTTATCCTTCCGGTTAATAATGGAAACTGATTTCATTCAAATGGCTGCCTCGGCTGGCCATGCAGTAGTCTACACGATCGGTCCAATTTTTAAGCACATTATCGATTGTGTGCAGCTGTATTTCACCAATGGCTTCACGAATATTGTCCTTTAAAGCGTCAATTGTCTCTGGCTTCTTGGCGTAACACTTATCTTTTACGGCACCCCACAAATAATAGTCCAACGGTGTCAAATCGCAGCTCCGAGGTGGCCAAACGACATCAGCTCTGCGGCTGATAATGCGATCTTCAAAAACAGGGCGCAAAACATCGAGTGTAGCTTCGGCTGTGTGGCACGTAGCGCCGTCCTGTTGAAACCAAATGTTGCCAATATCCTCCTCTTCAATTTTTGTTGACAAAAATTCGTTCAACATGGCCCGATAACGATCGCCATTGACTGTAACGGCCACTCCTTGCTCATTTTCTAAGAAAAATGGCCCAATTATGCCTCTGGACCAAAATCCGCACCAAACAGTGACTCGTTTTGGGTGTATCGGCTTTTCAATGTATGCGTGCGGGTTTTCTTTGCCCCAAATGCGACAATTTTGCTTGTTTACATACCCGCCAAGATCAAAATGAGCTTCATCTGAAAAGATGATTTTTTTGGCAAAATCGGCATCTTCTCTAAGTCGATCGCAGGCAATATTTCCCAGCGTTGTTCAAGCGTATACACAACCATATTCAGCGGAAGGATAAAACTAATTATCTGTCAGACATGAGCTAAGTGTTACCATTCACGAAATAAGTACTAGTTGAAAAAAAAACGTTAGATGGCGGACCCTTTATAAAAAAAAACAGTCCATTTACTAAGTTTTTACTTAAAATATATTTTCTTAGTTCTAGTATTAAGTAATGTTAAAATGAATATAAAATTGGACTGTAAGATTCGTCGAAAGACATAGTTTAAGTGTTAGGGTTAGCTTAGAGCGCCCGGATGGGGCCTGTAAGTTAGAATAAGTTTATTTGTAAGTTATTTAAGCTAATTTTTAAGCATTTTTTAGTCTAGCATGTAAGAGTAAATTAATTAGTTATATAAAAATGCATTTAAACTGAAACTGACTGGTCATCTCATCAGCATATGGCAGTATTAAATTCTGCAATATTGGAATCTGTCCATCCGTCCTTCTATTTCTTTTTTTTTTTTGTTGGACAGACAGCAAGCCACGACATTGCACCCCATATTAAAATACTTCCACCACCATGTCTGAGCGTTAGAGACCCGCTCATATGCCTTTGACCTGAGGTGGCGTACAGTGGCTTTGCCGTCAGATGAAGTTATTTATTTTTGCTTCATCACTGAACAAAACATTTTTCCACTGAGCAACGGTCCAATGGCTTTATTTCTGGGCTCTAACCTTCTCTTGCGATTTCGTTCAGTCAAAAGTGGCTATTTCCCTGTAATATGCCCAAAGAGCGTAACCTTCGCTTTACAGTATCTATCGAAGTACGCTGTCATTGGGGTCTATCATCGTAACCGATCGGAACGGAATTTCCTCCAATTTTTACGAATTTTGTATCATGGTATCTGTTCCGATGACGTAATCGGACAAACTTCCGGAAACAAATTTTCTTGTGCGATGTATGTCTGCAAAGTGTCAAAATAGCAGCAATGCGTCTCAAATTCATGCGATGCATTCCGATGCATGACATGATTATCTTTCCGATTGTCTCCGACGTCAAAACATATGTGACAAAAGTTCCGCAAGCATGGGTACTCAAGAGAATCTTTTTTTAAAGCTGTAAGTAAAAATTATAAAAGAATCATCTACGAGTACTTTCACAAAATGGAATAATTTGGCTTACGCTGCATTGAAGGTTCAAAAATAATTTATACAGATTTCAAAAATCTTCTTTTTTCTTTGCTTAATGTTCTCTGTTCAACTCGTATCTTTCTGCTTCCAAAAATATCGCTACGGTATCCATGATTCTTTAACTATTTTGGAAATGTTTTATTTTCACAAATTGAATGTCAAATACATGCGTCAGTACGCGTTTCGCGTTTTCGTTTACGATTCCGATACCATGAAGCAAATAAATCCTCCGATCGGTTACGATGATAGACAAGATTGTAGCCAAATATTTTCGTACGAATTTCCCTAGCGGTGACATGAGGAAATTTTTTACTGTAACGAACAATGAGTTGGTCTTCTCGGTAGGTAGTCACTTTCACCGGAGACTTACGGCTAACTTTTAGCGCAGTGCCATTCTTTTTAAAATGCATACCCTTCATTTTATATCATTCTATCAGTCTTTCTTTCTATTGCTCGTGGAAACTCCGTGTAAGGATTAATTATTCTACATTATATTCACCACTGTTACGGAAGTCGTTGAAGTCCACGTCACAAAACGACTATGTGAATTCAGTATTACAGTAGTCGTTTATGCCCAAAAGATATGTGCAGAAAATCTGCTTGCAGTACTGCTGGTAGCTCCGCCCGTGAAACAGATGTGGAGATATCTTTTGAAGTCAATCGCATCGGCTGCTTTCATATTACTACTGTCACTTATGGGTACTGAATTGAAATCTTATTTATTTTGTGAAAATTGTTTTTTATGAATTGATAAAGAATGGATATTACAAAATACAATAAAGTTCGGAAAGTGATATTGCTTTTATGTGTTTATAAATCATACTGGACGTTTTTGTGCTTGTGCAAGTTAGCGCTGAAGAAAAAAAAAAGTCGCCTATAGACTCGATTCATTTATACAGAAGATGGTAGACAGTTACATGGATTTTTCAACAAATTAGTTCTGGTTATAAAAACTATAGATACGGACGAATTTAGGAAAGTTTCTCGAATGGGAATAGATGAGTTCATGCTGCTAAAACAATTGGTTGAAAGAAGATTAGCGGAAAAAGATTTTATTCGGCAATCCATCAGTGCGAAATGTAGATTAGCGATAACATTGGTGTAAGTTTGTGTACAATGGGTAAGTAAATATCAATTTCAAGTATTTGGGTTATGGTGTTGCCTGACAAATGTTAGGCTAGTCTTTTCGAGTGGGAGTGTTGACAATCCGGCAAATTATTTTGGAAACCTGCGAAACTATTTGAGATGGAAGGGACTTACTTGGCCCCTCCAAATGAAAGCAGAATAGGAGAGGATTGCAGATGAGTTATATAAGAAGACTGGGAAGCTACATGTACATTAGTAGGAGCCATAGATGGTAAACATGTGCAAATAAAGTGTCCTCCCAAATCTGGATCACTTTATTTCAATTACAAGCAGTATTTCAGTCGACATTGGTGCGTATGGGAGTCAAAGTGATGAAGGTATATTGAAGGCAAGTGGCTTTGGAAGTGTAATTTTGAAAGTAATTGTCAACATTCCAAAACCCAAACCATTGTCTAATACCGGAAGATGTCTTATACCTTATTGAACGTATTGCCACAAAATGCTGAAAAAATCATCAAGGCCACTATTATTTTATACAACTTTGTAAAATTCCATGACTCTAAAAACTATTGTCCTTCCAATTACGTAGATCAAATATTGGAAGGAGATGAAATAATCAAAGGGACCTGGCGACAGGAAGTGAGTCCTATACCGCAAACCAGATTATTCACTAGATTCAACGCTTCAAGAAACTCATTTGCTATGCGAGATTTTTTAAAAGACCATTTGTTTAACTGAAACTACCTTTTTAACAAATTTTATACATATTTTTATTTAATTTGAAAGCATAATACTTACTTCATAGCAAAACGGATGAAATAAAGGAAAATAATAAAAAAAATCTTTATTTTTTAGTCAGATAATTCTGCCATAGAATGGTTGGCTGTATCCACTTTTGTTGCAATGCATTCAAAAAAATTTTAATCCATGGTTTTTTTTTGGTTCCAGTTACGAAAAAGCCCCTTTCGCTAAGAGAGCAATTTCTGCTTTTGCTTCCTTCAGAAGGCTTTCAATTCCATTCGCCTTGTTATTCTTTTGGGGAGTGGATGCTTCCACACTTTCCTCAAAAATGTCGTAACCGACATCGTGACAAAACATGTTCGTAGATGCAGATGTTGTTGTTTCTCCGAGTATGGAGGATTTTGATATCAACGCTGCAAAGCCGGAGCACGATGGGAACCTTTCGATGGAAGGTGAACTACTTGCTTCCTTTAGGAAATTACCTGAAGTGCTGTAAATAAAAATTAATCTCATTGTATATGCATATGTACATACTGGGTAAAATCCATTTCAAGTAGTTACTTTTCATCGGCAAATTCCATATCTTTTATCAACAATAATTGATCCATCCACTTGCATTTTTTTCTTAGAGAGATCACTCCACTTCCTGAAGGATATTTGTTATTTTTGAATTCAGCAATCTGTGTTTCCTTTTTCAAGACATAAATAAACAATGAAACTTCAAAAATCACCAAAAACCCTAAATTTGAGCCTACGCTGTCGATTGCAGCGAAATTAGAAATAGAGATGTGTTGCAGAACAGCGCTGCATGCAGCATTTATATATATTCATGTGTATTCTAATTTTACTGCACACAGAATTCTGCTCATGTGTTTTGGGCATTAAGTAATTGCTTTACGTCGTTTAAATGACTTGAGTCACTTATCTCTTGTGCAACGTATTCTTTGTATGACATGAGACGAATAACTATTTGCATTGGTATTCAGAAAATCGTTTAAGAGTTACAGATTTGGCAAACGACTGACAGTGAAAATTGTCTCAAAATGTAAGTTTTGTTTGTGTTTTAACTCAAGTAGTATAAATAAGCATTATTTAAATAATTATTCACTCTTTTAGGATAAAAATATCAAATTCCAAACAAATTAAACGGTTGGTGGAATTAATGGAGGAAAATTAATTTTTTCATTAATTTTAAGCGAGGTGTTTCTCAAACGGCTAACACAACAACTGGGTGGGGAGAGGTAACTAATATTTTAAACAACTTCGGACCAACTTTACAATGTGAAAAGAAATCTCAAAAAGTATGCAAATGGAAGATATGAAGAAAAATTCTATTAAAAAAAAAAAAAAAACAGTAGCAGGAAGTTCCCCTGCAGGGGAACCGTACGAACGAAAAATTTTAACTGAAATTGATGAAGCAGTAGCAAGACTTCTTGCTTTAAATAAAACAGTTAACCCTGCTGGAAAAAGCATTTGGATGCTCCCCAGATATAAATAGAAACGACGAAACAAATTCGCTGTACTACACCATCCACACATTCTTCAAATGAATCAATGATTAAGACTGCATCAACATGAAATGAAAAACTTCCAGATTGACGCCGATAAAAAACATTAAAAGACTCATTTTCTTACTCGTATTAATTCTCTTATTGGATTCCTGTTCATCATCATTGTTTAATATAAATGAGGAGAGTGCCGAGTCGTTAAAATTTCCTAATACCGACACTAAAAGGACTACAAAATGAATTGACTCTCTAAATGACACTAGTCGATCAATTTAAACGACTTTTGTAATAAGGGTGGTTTGATAAAAAATAAGCTGAATCCAAAATAGCAGTTGATTTCTACCCGTTTCTTATTGAAATCGTCGCAAGAACACGTGCCTAACAACTTTAGTCGACTTCTTCTCATGTGATATATGTACAATGGCTAAGATAACGGTACTTTATGCCAATTCCCTGACTTTTTCAATTAGTTACACTATTCTACAGTAAAAGAGGAAAATCATCTTAAAATTTCATGAAGATACTGCATTTCCTTAAGGTGAAAACATATGTGTTAATAGGAAAATAAAAATATATTTTTTGGCGTTTCTAATTACGTGCACGTGACTGTATATTAAATTCATACAAATCAAAAGTTTACTTACTTACTTGGATATCACTGGAGGTCCGGGGTGTAGGGCTCCTGGCAAACTGCCTAACGTTGCGCACTACAAGTTGGTTGAGGTCACCTCCACTTGCGCACCACCTAAGACGTGGTCTTCCTCTATTGCGTTGTCTCTTCTGGCTGGAGTGACTTCGAAACGAACGGGCAAGGATATCTTTATCCAGCTTCCTTAACGTCCATACTTCTGCAACAGAGAGGGATGACCACCGTTTAGCGCTTCCACATTCCGTCTAAATCTTAGCGTCATAGCTTGACATTTGCAAAAGTTACGTAGCCACGTGGACATCTATCTCTGTATGTGTTGGCGATTTTTTACAATTTTAGAAATGGATGCAACAACGAACTTGTATTAAATTTTGCGTAAAAAATGGATAAAATGGTGCCCGAACGTTGGAAATGTTGGAAAAGAATTTCGGCAACGATTCCCTAAAGAAAACGTTTATTTACATCATCGACATCGAAAACCGAAGAAAACATTGATGAAGTATAAGAAATGTTGGTCAATAACCGCAAATTAACCATCAGAGAGATATCGGAGGACTTGAACATTGCCTATGGATCCGTCCAAGACAATTTGGTTAATGATTTGGGTTTCCGTCGTGTAGCAGCAAACTTGGTGCCAAAAGACCTCAATTTCATGCAAAAAAGAGACCGTGTGGACCATCATTATTCGTAATTTTTTGACGAAAAATGCAACAAATACCATCCAACAGCCACCGAATTCACCTAATTTGGTTCCCTGTGACTTCTTTCTATTCAATCGAGTTAAAAAACCACTACGGGGAACGCATTTCAGCAGCCGAGAGGAAGTAATGGAAAATTCGCAGGAAGCACTGATGGACATACCGAAAACCGAATATAACAAAATGTTTCGAGGATTGGATCAAGCGCTGGCATAAGTGTGTTGCAGTCGATGGGGATTACTTTCAAGGGGACAATATAAATTTAGATGATAAACTTGTATTTTTAATTTTCTGAATAAATTCCGAAAACGTTTTGATCAAGGTTATATAGAATCTCCTTAGTGATTCCTTGCAATGCCTTATTATTCATTTGTCTCTTTACACCGAAGGAACACCGAACCTTCCTCTTGTGTTTTTGAACGCATTCACTGCGCAGACATATTTTAGTACGACCGTCACTTGTTTTGTGTTCAGAAATATCACGTCAGTGCAAAAAAAAGTAATATTCAGCCGAATCCTAGATTTAGTTTTTTCAAAAGAAAATGGTATTTATTTTTATTACATATTATTGCAGTAGTTTTTACATCTTTACTCTTCAAAAAACACAAAACTATTCCGCAATAAAATCATTTCTGTAGCCCCAATTGAAATGCTCTGCCTCATTAGTGAGACTGGTCCGTAATTGGCGGAAACGACGACGAAACATCTTCTCCGTCATTCAACCAATAGAAATGCTCGTGCTGCCGAACGACATCCCTTTTATCGCGATTCCCCACAGCCCTACTGAACCTGAGACGATCCACACTGCCATGTGCGACGTCTCTGTTGTAGTTGAGTCGCCTGTCCCCATATGTCCGAGCGACATGGAATGCTTCCGGTGGAACGAAGCCGTCAGAGCGCACACTCTCGTGTAAAGGTAATGGGCGTAGTAAGCCCCAGATATCAGGTTATTCGTCGAGGTCATTGCTCTTGCAATGTGCCTTCGAGTCAGCTTAATTACGAAGTTGTCCACTCGTATTAGATTCGCCCTGTTATAAAAGACCTCATTTGGATAAAATTGTTTGTACTCCGACTCTGGTGTTCTGTACAAGCGAAGGCAAACCCTCTCAAACACCCGAATCTTTTCCATTAAGCTTGCTCGTACATTGAATCACATGGGACATCTAAATACCAGCATAGGCCTGATAAGGGCCATGTAGCAGATTACCTTTACCCTCGCATCGAGTTGGCTGCTATAAAACAGTCTCTTTGTAAGGGCAAAAGCGTCTTTAGCTCTGGCCAGAGCAGCATTTACTTTTTTGTCAAAATACAGAAACTTATCTAGCCAGATTCCAAGGTATCTGACTACATTTCGACTGTCCGTGTTGTCCAATGATCGAGAACTTTCGCCAATTTTTTCTGGTATCCCTAGAGGCTCCAGATAACGGCGTCCTAAAGAGAGTGGTTTCTGACTTCTGAAAGTTGATTTTCAACTTCCAGTCATCGCAAAATCGTCTTATCTTATCGAAGTAACGCTGATCGAAAATTCTTCCTGCCCGCACTAATGTGCACAGGCACTTATTATACATTATTATGACACAAAACGGCACTGTTAAGTGGACGTTAATCATAAACATTAGATGGATAGTGGAAAGTATTAAATAATAAAACAAATAACATTGTTCCTGGAGTGGAACCTCTCCATTTCTTATGTTTGTTCCCTTTCATCAGGAGAAGCAGATGTTCTTCCCTCCTCTTTCACCCGTAGAGCTCATGGACCGCTCTTAATCTTCTATGCAGCGCCGCTTCGTGGGTGTGGATTCCATTCTTCATGAATTCATGGGTTTCGTGGGGGTGTCCGGTGACACCAGCTCCGTAGCGATGTCACTACTCTTCAGAACTTGACATTGGTTGACAATGGGATACGCGATCCGCAAAAACTCTGGCGATTTGTTGCGATTGCAGCATTCAACGTCAAATTTCCTAACAATATTTCTTTGCCGTTGTGGTGTTTGAGATATCTGTAGACGTGGCTGACGATTTGATAATCAGATAACCACTATGTCCCGTGTGCTAGCTATCACAATAGTTACCAAAGTCCATTAACCTAAGTCCGTTGTCAGACGTAGTGTCGTGCAGGCTATGCTTCCCGAATGCACTGCTAGAAATAACCCTCCCTTGATGAGTATTGTTATGAGGCGTTCGCTTAAGTGTTGAAAGCGAAAGATTTCTTTCCTAAGTCTGCCGCTTACAACAAATCCGGACCCAACTACACTCTATTTGTTTTCTTTGTAGCAATCACCGCAGTACGTATTGTACGTATATGTCACAGTCTTTCAATCTTATTTCGCCCGGTCCATTCCACTACCTTGCCTGAATAGCGGTGGTATCTGCTTTATAGCACACGATGCTCTCCGCTACTTGCTCGGTTGTATGCAGTCTGGTTAATGTTCGAACATTCTATTTCTATTTCATCTTGTTTCCATCTTTTTAGTTTGCTTTTTATGGAGCCGGGTTTTTTGGTTTTTTCTTTTTAACCAATTGCTTAAACCCTTTATTTTTTTTTAAACGAAGTTTCTTAACTTTATACTGGCGCTATTTTGCGAAAAGGGTATTTCCCGATGACTAATTAATAATAAACAGAAAAACTATGAAAAAATGCGTGCATTATTGGATGAAAGTAACGGTTAGAATGATGATTTTCCTGAAGGTAATGACAATGAGTTTATACTCGTACCTCAAGAAAATGTTAATGATGACGAAGACTTACATATGCGTATTCAGACAGTATTACATAATTCTGAAGTTGAAGATGAAGCTATTGAATGTAATGAAACAAACGAGTCTGTTGTTGATCCATTGTTAGTTTTAAGAGTCGGTATTGTGTACCTCCATGATATTGATATAATTTTTTTTTATAACAGGCTCAATGGAATTAACGTACTCTTTAAATGTTTGTACACAGCGTGGGAGAGGGTAAGTTAGGGAGGAAAGAAATATAGATACCGATGTACGTTGGTCTTAAATGTTTGAAGGTTATAATAACTAGGAAATAAAGAGCTCGGCAGAGCATTCACGATATTTCAGAGTACGTTTCAAAGTGGAGAAGAGGGTATACTGATGGGCATTCATGATAATGATTTATCACAGGGGCTCGAGGAAACCTAGACATTTCGCAGCATTTTTGGCGAGTTTAAATATGTGGTCATTCCAAAGTACATGGGTTGTCATTGACATACATGGAAAGTCGTTCGATTTCGACGATTCAAGTGACATTCATGCATAATGAATGGGTGTTGAAATATCGCTTTAACGACAGCATTGTATTTTGGAAGCATTACATTTTTCTACACTAACAGAAGTGGTTTCCTAATTAGTTATGCTGTTAATATCAGAATTTAATGAGCTTAGCATTCGCTGCTCTTCCCCCTCTACAGCCAAAGAGCAGGGAAGTGAGTGCGGGAATGAATATGAAAAGCATAGAGTACTGTCGCCAGCTAAGGAATGTATTGGATTAGAAGTAGCAGTCAAGAAATCTGTGATGAAAAAAGAGTGTCGGAGACAGATCGATGCACTGGGGCACACCAGCATTTATTTTGTGAATATCAGACTTGAAACCATCGAAGACGTTTGAACGTTCCGAAAGGTTATTTCTAATCCATTGAAGAAGAGATTCATCGATCCCAAATACACCCATTTCTGCCAAAAGAGCTTGATGCTACACTCTATCAAATGCCTTAGAAATATCAAGTGCAACTATCTTCTTTTCACCAGATTGATGTGCGGTTTGGTTCCACTTTTCGGTGACCAAAACCGTACTGCCGGTCATTGACAAGTTTTCGTGTTTCGAGATATTTCATGAACTGACAGTTTACCAGGGTTTCCATGGCCTAGAAAAAAAGGGACGTAAGTGCAATATGTCTGTAGGAGTAGAGAGAAAAAAATTCGCATTTTTTAGGGACGACCTAGACAAATGCGGAATATCTCCTAAAGATTGGGATTGATGAAAGTAGAAGGGATAATATACCATCTAGATCAGCGGATTTGTGTATGTTGCTACTACACGAGTGCATTCGTGTACACGCACACTAGCGTAGGCGGAGACAAAACACATTCCAAATAGCTGACAGCTAGAATGTCATTAAAAATAAGGGTTGGGATGGAGGATGACACAGAATTTCTGATCTTTTTGATGAACAAGCAAAAATTTGTACTGCTTTTGGGACATTTTAGTATTTGTTGTCTTAATTTTTAGTCGTATTGAAATTTTACACACCTAAGAAAGTCGTTCCTGGCTCGTTTGAACTTTTTTCGGGTTTGCTCTGAGCGTTCTGTCTTGTAGAAGTCGTAACCCACACTTTTTCTTAGGGATAAATGATGTCATTCCAAAGAGAATAGTGTCTGTGATCATATCAGCAGCGACATCCACGTTGTTATCAAGGAAACATAACGACCAGTTAAGATTCCTAATGAATCTGCTAAGTCCGTTCCAATTGGCTTTCTTGTTCTTTTAGGAATCTTTTCTCTAAATTTGTAGTCAGTATACGAGAAATTAGCTGATATGATACAGTGGTTCCACCAGGATAAATGGGATAGCTCATCGGCTTTGTACTTATCAATTTTGAATGCATCATATCATCACAATACTTGACGGTGTTTATCGTTTCTCGTGAATGAAGAAATGAAAATTGGATTGGTCCCTTCGATGTCTACCAGAATGTGACCATAACCCTTTCTGGGTGAAGATTCGTGGTATATTTTGATTTTTCGTCTGCATCCAACCATTGCCCAGTTCTTTTACAGTTGTCATACGGAATTCACTTTTCATCGTAGGTGATTATCCGGTGCTAAAACAGGTCACTTTTTTGTCTTATGTTAAGCTAAGCGATGTACAGATTTCTAGCCGGCGTAGTTTTTGGGACTCGCTCAGTTCACGAGATACCCAATTGGCGAGTTTTTTTTTTAGAGGAAGAGAGAATGTTGCCCTACCAGTCCTTATGAGACACTTCTGGGTCAAGTATCTGAGCAGAGTCATAATGCAAATATTATTTATGCCGTTCTATAGCCGGTACTCGTATAGCTTCTTACTGTACCGCGTCCTCAAAAATCCGACAACGCAGTCGAGTACTTATTCGTATCTGACTGGGTCAAAGTCACAACACGAGTTCGCTGTTAGGTATATCTCCTTTTCCAAAACTCGATAATGCAAACGGGATCAAAAATCACTCTAGGAATTTTCCATTTAAAATCGATAATGATATCAACCCTGGGGTTTGCAGGCTCATTGGAGCAGCTCACTCATTTCTCAAGATTATATCAATGTTACCTGCATATGCAAAGATTTGTACAACCTCTGTTGCTGGCTTATGAGATGCGTATAATCACGATGACAACGAAATCATTTGATAGCTCGTCACCTTGTCTAAGACATACGTTTCTGTAGTTTTTCCCTCTGACTTTGATAGTGTAGAGAGGTTTTTCATCGGCATCTTGCAAATGTGTCAAGAGCAGACATGGCTCTCCATACAACTGTGTACGAGTACGTACCTCATCTCTATAGACGGTGTTATAAGCGACCCTACCATCAAATCGATGAAGATGTGATGGGTACCGATTAGACATCCTAAAGCCTTCTGACGTAGGCCTGACGTAGAGTAAATATTTAGTCAACTGTAAACTCACAAAGTCCATGTATGCGTTATGTATTATACAATATATTGATCTATCAACTTATTAACGAGCGAGGATTTTGTGCCCTGTCTTCATATTATCGGCAGTCCTTTTTTTGGTTCTCTCCTCACGTACCAGCAACTCTCACCATAACCTCCCGTCTACGTATGCAGTTTTGCACGATACGCCTTCTTCTTGGCTGCAAGTATCCGAGATCTTTGAGAGTCGAATTATGTTCCTTGTTTGCGATCGCCTTGTGAAACCTAACATATAGGTAGCACGTTTTTATGCTAGCATCGCCACTGATCCTCCGCACTTCATGCCTGTATTATAAAAGAGCTTTAGGACCCTGAGTGGCGGTTGATCGGGAAACTGCTATTTGTCCTATAACATGGATTGGGCCAGCAGCGCAATATACAAGTTCGTAGCGAAGTGCTTGCCTTACCTCCCAGTGGTGGTCCCCGGTAACTGCTGAAATGGCAAGGGCATGTCCAGCATTATACTGGCTTACGCCGTTATAGGGCTCACAACCCATACGGAAGAGATTAAAACATATGAAGAACCAACTAATGGCCTCGGGTAATAATATACGACCCTAGCAAACGTTTAAAGGACAACGACGTGTTTGCACGTGGAATGTTGGGACCTAGCCACGTGCAGCAGAGCAAGTAGCAGAGGCCCTTGAGTGCTATCACGCAGATATCACCGCCATTCAGGAAGTGCTATGGGATGGGCCGATGGTGATTGCTATAGGGAAAAGAAACAGTTCTTATTCGAATGCGGATTTGTCATATGCGACAGATTTAGGCAAGAAGTCTTGAGCTTCCGACACGTGAGCGAGCGTCTTATGGCAATACGCATAAAAGCTAAATTCACAAACATAAGCCTAAAATGCACAAATGCCCCTACGGAAGACAAGAACGACGCCACAAAAAAAGTTTCTACGACCTCTTCGTCAAGACATATGAGCAATGTCCGTAGTATGATGGGAAAGGAGAACATCTTTGGTAGAACTGTTGGTAAGCATAGCCTACACGACACCACAACTTAGGCTTATCGAGTTTGCGGCGGGACGAAATATTACTATAGTAAGCACACGGTTTTCTCATCTCAATATACACAAGGGGACTTGGAGGCCATCTTATTATCAAAAGCTAAATTAAATTTATGATTTTGCGATAGACAGAAGGCATGCCTCCAGTATTCTGAACCTCGAACGTTCCGGGCAGCCAACATTGGCTAGGATCACCATCTTGTTGCAGCCAAGATGCGAATGTGGATTCCCGAGCGCCACAACAAAGAAGAACTACTGTGAGAAGATATAACGTAGAAAAGCTACAATAACAAGCGACCGTCAGAATCTTCGCAGGAACGCGTATGCCGAAATCTGTCAAGAACTCCTATGCCGCCAGCATCAAATATGGAAGGCAAGTGACAACGCTGCCAATGTGCCATCAGAGACGCAGCAACTAATGTGCTGGGTTTCACCCGACCATCACCAAGAAATCTTAGGTTTGATGAAGAATGGCGACTAGCACATGCAGCTAAACAAGAAACCTACAAAGAGGAGACCCTGCAACGAAGAACATCGGCTTCTCAAGAAAAAAAAAAAGATAAAGATAAGCCCGCGTTCGAAAATATTGAGAGGTTGAACTACAGGAATAACGTACGGAAGTTTCACCAGCAGACAAAAAGAACCTGTCAAGGCAAGAAGACCCGTACAGCAGCCTGTTGAAATGAAGAAGGGAACCGTGTAGTAGAGTCACAATCGGTGCTGAAAATATGGAAAAACGAATATGGACAGACGAAGCCCAACATGCCGCCGTCAGGCAGAATAGACCATTCAACATGGACGATGTTGCGCAAAACATTCGTCTACCTGACGAGAACGAAGTAAGGATAGCAATATCTAAGCTGAACCTGCTGGAAATAACTTTGTGGAGAGCATACACCAACTCATTTCTCAGATCTAGTCAAAAGAGTGTATGCCTGCCTCAACTGCGCCAAATATAGAGGTATATCTGCCTTATCTGCCATATTGTATGAACGTCTGCAACCCACTGGCAATAACCTGATTGGTCGCCATCAGTGCGGTTTAACCCCAGGAAAGTTCACCATCGACCAAATTTTCACATTTCTGCAGATCCTGGAAAAAAACACAAGAAGACCAAATCGATCCCATCATCTTTTCATCGATTTTAAGGTCGCATATGACAGCATTTTTAGAGACGAGTTATGTAGAGCCATGTCTAGTTTTGGAATCCCTGTCAAACTCATAAGTCTGCACAGAATGACAAATGAGAACGTTCGCTGCTCCGTCAAGGTCGGTAATGACTTAACCGAGACATTTAATGCCAAGGCTACGCGCTATCCCGTGACTTAACATCATACTTGAAAGAATTGTGGGAAACTCACAAGCGAACACTTCAGGCACAATCCATCAAAAGTCTGTGCATATTTAATGCTATCGACACATCGATATCGGTAAATTAGGGCTAAATCAAGTAATTATATCCTATCAACAAGAAGGGGCACACTACATCGCCGAATTGGACAGAACGTCACAGTCGGCAGCTTTAATTTCGAGGTAGTAAGGGATTTTGTCTACCCTGGCTCTGCTAAAAATTCTGCACTTTAACACCTCAGCAGAAATAAAGCGGAAGGAATCTCTCTTTACAATCGCTGTTCCTTTGGGCTAAGAAGGCAACTGAGTAGTGAGGCTCTATCCTCTCTCTATCTAAGACCTTGATTATCCCAGTCCTACTTTATGACGCTATAGCATGTTCCTCTCGATTCGAGAGAAAAATATTCGGTCCCGTTTGCGTTGAAGGGCTTTGGAGGATAAAATTCAACGACGAACTATAGAGCCGTACAGCGATATCGACCTAGCCAGCATGAGATGGGTAAGACGTGTGGAGCGAAAAGACACCAAAGGTCCGATTCCGATAATAGTCCGAGTCAGTGTTGGCACCTCGGAATATGCTGATGTCTAGAGTACTGCATGCGCGCCTTCCGTCTATCTCAATGCGATCAAACCGCTATGTGTTCTTGTGAATTATAAGATAATAACACTGCGTACTTATTGCGTTCTGTTAAGTTAACAAATCCAACCCGTGTCTGTACAAGCTGTTTTTACAGCATTACCAACGGTGCCCTTCTTGCCTTTACTGACAATCAGATCCCCATTATGACTTTCATGCTCTCGCTGTGTCACTTCTCATAGGTTCTATTTAAGAGTTCGTAGAAACCTACCTTGCTAGCATCCCCTGATAAATCTGATTTTGGTGAATTTATAGATGTCGAAAACACTACTCTTCAAATAAAAAGTCCGTATGAATCGCAATGCGGTCGATTGCATTTGTTGTAGTAGATGCTACAGTCTTTGATCGACTTCTGATACGGTCCGACCCATTACAATTCTTGGATGGCGGTTATATCACTCTTATAGGCCACCATTGCCTCCACCAGGTGTTCGGGAGAACATTCCTACTGCACACAACATGAACCTTGTTCTTATCTTATATACGTGTGGTTCGTAAAATAGTTAAATCAACCTTATCCGAGGATCCGGGACTGTCGTTGCTCTCATAATATAAGTATTCTCTGAAGCATGGACTTGTGATCCCTAAAGCGATATATGCTTTGTATTGCAATGATAAATTCTGGGATTTATTTCTCGTAGTTCTGTTGTTTTACCTTAATTAAGGCCATTTTGTGGACTTCTGAGACGCATATCACAGTCGGTCAGATCCACAAGTCAGAGACGCACTGGGGCACTCTAATGGGTTGGTACTTCAACCAGCTTGCCATCCTGCAGTGCAACCAAGTGTACATCCAGCCGAGAGATTGCGCGAAACATATCGCTCTGTATCAATTAAATGGGTTTTGACCCCATTGACACAGGGTTACCCTGGTTTGACATCATCAGATTAAAGGATTCCCCAACACCCTAACAAATACGTCACTACCATTCGCTAGATGTGGAAACAATCAGCTGCCTGTCATCATCCAAAAATGCTAGAAAGCTCTGTCACTTGTTTACACATCCAAGAACTTCAGATCGATTGCAGGAGACACGTGTCGTAGCTTCCAAAATTCACCTACCTCTTTGAACTCAACCGATGAAAAACAGTTCCGAATGAGCTAAGTAGGCTTGATTCAAGCTCATAAAATCCGACTATCAAGTGTACATATCCTTACACGTCCAGTCTACATCATTAAACATGCTGTAAAGGCTTACAAATGACCAATTTCAAATATACGAGTATATACGAATGCATCAAACCTATTCTACAAATTGCAACGATGTAGACGAACAAGAAACATTTGAATTTTGGATAAAACCAAAGTAATCCATAACGATGCCGATGGTTGGTCATAGACACGTCCACCTTCCTAGTAAGTCGACTATTAAACAACTAAGTGTGCAGCAAACACTGACTCACGCGACTTCACGCGGTGAGATGTCGTTATCCTTCCATACGTCTCAACCAATTCTAAAACAAAAGAACAAAGCCAACTCACCCCACGCCCACGTTCCGTCGGAAAAATGAAAAACAAACAAACAAAAACCCACCATTCGTGTCTGTTTGTATATAAGTGCATTCTGTTTTTATTATTAACTTATTCATTCCTCTTTAATTTGCCGTTATTACTCGTATTTATCATTTATCATATAATCAATCTTTAAAATTACAAAAACAATGTATAAACTCGCCGTTGCATCCTCGGTTACTGTCTGCTATTCCCTGCTACTCCCTGCTATTGCTTGCTACTAAGATTACTGTAACTGTTAACAGAGATGCTAGGAAATCTCAGATCTTAATTAGATTGTTGTTTATGTTCTGTTGGCGTTTCCGCTTGGCATTCATGGCGTCAACAATCGGCTGTCGCTTGGCATTGTACTTGCGATTCAACTCTTCTATTTCTCTCTCCATCTCTGAGTCAATGTTGTTGAGGCGTTGATTCAGATCGTCAAAGGTGAGGAATTTCAGAAATTCAAACTCCCCGTCGACAAAGTTATAGTGATGCAGCTTATTGTTGTTGTTTTGCTGTTGTTGATGCTGTTGCTGCTGTTGTTGTTGCTGCTGATGATGAACGTCCAGAACGTTGTTCATGGGTAGAGGCGGTGCAGATGGTGCAGCGGCAGCGGCGGCGGCAGCAACAGCAGCTGCTGCTGCTGCTGCATGATACATATGCTGTTGCATACCGTACTGGTTTATGGCGGAGATTTGGTTCAGTTGCATTTCCATTTGTTGCTGTTGCTGAGCAGGCCACTGCTGTGGCTGCTGTTGTTGCTGCTGTTGCGGATGAGATTGTTCATGGTGATTCTGAGCATCTAATTGAGCATCGACGAGAGCATCGCCTGTGGCAGACTTTTTGGCAGCTGATTTGGAGGCAATAGACGCAGCAGCGGCATTAACTCCCCCAACGTCTGTGTTCTTTCTGTCAAAATGCTCGAGAAACTGTGGTCGATACTTTGGGATCTCCGGATTGGTGTCGTGCTTCTTCATTGTGGAGTCTTCTGTATCGCTATTGATGACCATTGTTCCGAGATTCGATTCGAGTTCAACGAGAGTACCACTGTCTGGCACCATTGTATTGCCATCGGCTTGAGCACGTGGATTTATATCGTTCTTACCAGGCACTAGTGTACCGGCGTCTTCCGGGAATTCTTTGATTGTCGCCGAATTTGCTTGTTCTTCTTCCTCTTCGTCCTGTTGGGTGAGTAGACTCTTAGCCTGGCTCATGCCGGCTGGCTTTCGCTGATTCTCCCTCACTTCGCAAGCCTCCTCGATCATTTGCTTGAGGATAGCACGGTTTTTGGCATTTTGAATGAATTCATGTTTCAGTAGGTCTGTGGCGGTGGCCCTCTCTTCGGGATTCTTCACGAGGCACAAGCTTGCAAAGTCAATAAACTCCGTACTCCAGCGATCTGGTTCACGAAATGATGGCGGAGGTTTCTGTGGAATCATGAAGATTGCTCTCATCGGATGAATGTCACCGTAGGGTGGCTTACCTTCGGCCATTTCGAGTGCAGTTATACCCAAGGACCAAATGTCCGCCACACAGTCATAACCAATTTCTTCGATAACCTCCGGAGCCATCCAAAAGGGTGTGCCAATCACGGTGTTCCTCTTCGCCATAGTGTCGGTGAGTTGGCCAGCCACACCAAAGTCCGCCAGCTTGGCATAGCCTTCTGTATTGAGCAAGATATTTCCGGCCTTAATGTCCCGATGAATCTTTCGCCTCAAATGAAGGTACTCCAGCCCCTTCAGTGTATCACTGAGTATCGTTGCGATTTCGTCTTCTGTTAGCGTCTTCTTCCTCAGTCGCATTATGTCAGAGACACTGCCAGCGCCACAGTACTCCATACAGATCCACAGATCGTATTGCTTGAAGTAACTTCCGTAGTATCGCACCACGTAAGGTGAATCACATTGTTGCATGATTGAGATTTCTTTAATGATTTCATGGAGATCCGACTCCACTGGCACCAGCTTAATGGCCACTATTGAACTGCTCTCCTTATGCAGAGCTTTGTACACCGAACCGTAGCTTCCCTCGCCCAATTTACAGATGATGTCGAACACCTTCTCAGGTGGCTGCAGGAGACTCTCCTCCGACAGCTTCTTCAGTTCGCTCTTGGAAGACATTTTAATACACGAGATTGGGGGTCGCAACGGCAACACAACGTTTCTTTTTGGTTTCTGGCTTTTCTTTTTTATTTACTTACGTGCGACGCTACTAAATATAGAACATAGTGCAGTGTGTTAGAGATGTAAAGCAGCAGCGAACAAAAAAAAAATTGTTTCAATTATTTTTAGAGAGTTATGTGATGAGAAGTGATTTTGTGTCGTGCGGTCGGCGGTGGTATTCCTTCTTTTACCTTGCTTTCCTCCTTCTGCGCTGACTTTTGGTTCTTTTTGTGGTCTCGCAGGGCAAACAATGAACGTCAAAAAGTTTTGTTCTTTCTGAAGGTGTTGGGGGTTTTTCTTTTTTTGTTCTTTCGTTTTTTTTTTCTTTGCTTTTTTCGTGTGTCGTTTTTGTCTTTAAGTTCTGTAGTGTGAGAACGGAAAAGTTGTCAAAAGAAAAATTGAATTGAAACGATGCACCGAAGTGAAGAAAGCACTTTTAATTTTGTTTTTGTTTTGTTATGCGGCAGTTTTAAAGATAAAACTTAATCAAAAACGCACAGGAAATAATAATAATGATAAAAATTAAGAATTTCGCCGAAGAATTGTGTGTGTGAAAATTTCCATACTCGGATATTTGACATTTCCATGGGATTGGTATAAATGTGGGAAATTTTTTGGTTTGTCCTTTTTAAGATGTACGACAGATGGGCATTAAGTTGTGGGGGGTGAATTTTGATTGATAATTTGCAAAAGATCAAATGGATGTTTAAATGGGTTTTCGTACATAATTACCTGATTTAGGGATAGTAAAAGTGCGAAGATATAAAATTAAGCTTCCGCACAAGTTCTACTCAAGTTATAAAGATCGCTGAAAAAAATCAATTCACAATAGAGCGTAAGAGCTAATACTGAGGAATTTTTATATGAAGGGTGTTGTTTTTTTTTAAATCTATAAAACTTATTTTTAAATAACAACGACTGGAATTGAGTTGGAATCAAGAATCTTTATTTATTATGGAGAATGATTCATGACATTTTGCTTTAAACACGACTTCAGGAAATATGACTTCCTCTGCTGTTTTTGACGAAGTAAGAATCGCGCTGAAAACCAAAATATTGCGACAGAAATCTAATTGACAATTCTTCCGGATCTTTTGCACACTTTCATTCACGCTTTGGTGCGTGAGTGCATGAAATTTATAAAAAACATGACCAATAGCGAGCTCAGTTTTTCGCGATTATAAGAATCAAAACCTCCAGCAGTCTTCTAAATGTTTTGCGTATTGGAGATCGGTTTTCAAAATTAGTTTGTATGATAGGATACGTCTATTCGCAAAATGCTTAAATGTGTTACTTTCTGTTCCTATTTCAGATAGGTGTACAACATCACTCCGAGAGACAGTGTGAAAAACTTTACTACCACACGTTGCACGACATTATAGAGCGTTTTTCATTAAATGCCTCTCATTTTTCCACTAGGGATTCTCTGAACGCGCGCATATCATCTTTTGAGAGATTGTCTATCATGTAATCATAAAAAAGTTTTAAACCGTTCATAAATCATTGAATTTTTTTTTCAAAATTCGTGGAAATTATAGTCGTTCCATTATGTTGCCGTGGTAGTGAGAAATTCCCCAAATGAAGAGAATATTGCGGTTGTACTCGAGACAGTACAATCAATCGATTCTGAGCTGTTCTCAAGAGGCGGACATGTCTCAAAAGTCCCTGTACCGCATTTTGCCAAAATACTTGGCTATACATTTGTATATGATCGTATTATTGACAATAAAGCCAAATGACCATTGTTCACGTCGAACTTTCTCTATTTGGGCTCTATTTAAGACGGAAGCAGATCCGGATCTTCACCGAAAAATGACGAGGCCAAAAATGTTGAAATGGTTTTTTTAATAAACAAAATTGCCGCATTTGATCACGACCTGCCGGAGCAGTAGAAGCTATTGTATATGAAGAAATCGACTCTTACCAGAGGTGTCATTCTGTCATCATCGTACTTTTTGCAAGATGATGCCGTCGAGTCAATTAAAGTCAATGGAGGCCGCTCCATTAATCTTTTCTTTTTTTTTGTGGATAAATTGCAACTAGAAGGATGGGGGGTCATGTAGTTTCTACAGCACGTTGCCATCTGAATCGACTTATTGAAAACGATGTTCTGTTATCGTCACATTGTCAGAAATTCCCTGTCAATTGGCCACGATTCACCTTTAGACTGTCTTATTGGAGGCTATGCCAGCTATAAATTACTAGAATATCATCTTAAGTATGCGGAAAAGTCAATAAAAATTTTGTCCAGCCCATCTATTGTAATTGCTCGCAGTAAGATCGATATGGTCTTTTTCACCACTTAAGGCGATATATATTCGGGTATAGATTCTAAGGGTTTTGGGTGGAAGTGATGAGAATTTAGCAAACGTTCATACATGCGTATGCTTGCTGTGTAAACTGATGTATTCTGATCCTCCTGACAATGAAATTGCACTGTATAGGCCTTAAAGAAGACGGCTGATAAAGCCACCAAGGTAGCAGCCGCACTGTCTAAGCTGATGCCCAATGTTGGCGGCTCGAGAGAGGTCAAAAGATGGTTATTAGCGTCGGTGGCCAATTCTATATTGCTGTACGACGTCGAGGTGTAGACAGATTCGGATCTCCGCGGCAGCCGTTGTGAGATTGTGAGAATTGCGCCCGTCATGTTACTGGCTCATTAGCACAGAGATACATTTTTGTCCTCGGAACCAGCACAAGATAGCGACCGGCGCTAAGCCCGTAGTTGAAGCGAAGTTATGGTGAAGGGAGTTACTATCTTACCCGGCTTCTCTCTGGACACGGGCAGTTCAACGCAGATCTACACCTTATGGCAGTGAAAGCATCATCCAGATACGACTATTTCCAACGGTGAACGATACCGCCGAGCACACATTCCTCGTTTGCGCAAAGTGGCATCTATTAGGGGACCGGCTGAGCCTGATAATCACACCTGAAAATATCGTTTTCAAGATGTTGAGTTGCGAGGACACGAGGACCGTTTGCAGAGGAGAAGGCTGTGAACAGGCCTACGACTTCTCATGCGTAGATACATGTTTATACGGAGCCATGCTACGTCGGCTATGCATATCTCTGACTCCTACGGGTTACCAGCATGGTGAAACTCCAGAACGAACAATCGCTATGGAAGGTTTGAATAGAGACCCACCTATAAGAGACCACGATACCCTTCAGATTTGTTGCTGTGATAATTCATGGTATTGTCTTGCTAAAATCCATGTTCCCTTTGATTTTTCATTTTCATTTGATTTTTACAGTGTTATTGTTGAGTTTCTTCCTAGATTGACAAAATGCCTTTCTAACGCTCGTAGTGAGATACTGTCCGAGTCGCTTATGTAGAAAACCGCATGCATATATGTTTTTTGTTTTCATCTCATTCACCTTTGCTGCCTCTATAGCCTCACTAGAAACATTGACAGTGCGCTTAAATATGTATTTATGTATGTATATATGTATGTATGTATTTATGTATGTATGTATGTATGTACTTTTTCATGTCAAACCATAGCTACATCGAATTCCGAATCGAAAGCAAATTCTCGATTATGCTGAGGCGGAAGATTAAAAGGTTAAAACTCACTGGGGGAACTCAATAAATCTTTCAAGCTCCGCAGAAATAAGGAGGAGAGGAACTTACCAAATATTTAGAACTTTGCCAGGAAGAACTCTTGGATTACCGGTTCTATGGCGGAAAGGAGATCAGCGAAGACTACGTAAAGAAACCTTTTAGCACTAATTTGGAAGAAGAATCCTTACAGGCGGAAGCGAAAGAAATTCGGCGACCGCCTTCTTTCAAAGCTTTCGCGTATAGATCGAAGCACTCGGTGAATTCAGCAGACAGGTTAAAGTCTCAAAAAAAAAAAAAAAATTAGGACCAGACTAAAGACACTAAAGAAAATCCGATAGAACCTATACTGTGACAGGAAAGGAGATTCTTATGTATGTACTACAACCCTCCTTATCCTTATCCAACCCTGCGCTTATAGTGTGCGTTTTTCATTTGTTCGACAACAAAAACTGCAGGTATGGTAGGTTATACACAATACGAGGTACATGGACCATTAGTCTTGGGTTAAAGCAATGCTAGCGAACTTTGGTTGCGGATATTGACTGCTATTAATATGTGATGACCACTAGCTTTCGTTGTGACTTTTGAGGCATTGGGGACGCATGCTAGTCAAAATGGCACATCCGTTTTCGAAGGTGGTGATGTGCAAGCAATTCAGAATCACAATCACAATCACGATGTTGTCAAGCAGCTTCTGCTGCTATGTATGTGGTAATATTTCCGTTAAAAGCAATGAATAATTAGCTATGAAATGGGAGGGAATGTTTTGTTTCCCTGTTCAGCAAACAATTCACCGAGTTTTCAAATGCAGGAAATGTATGGTAAAAATCCATACTCCAATCAGTGTCCTGAAAGGACACGACGAAGAAGTTTTCTCTCCTTCAGCATGCCATTAAAATTCCTAGTGCTGTCGAGCAACATTACTTCTGCGACTGCCAATCGCGCTACTGCACCAGAAGCGATCCATATTGCAGTGCGAAGTCTCTGCCATAATTGTGACCGCAGCTGTGTCGTGAAAGATTAGCTTCACCGCAAATCCGTTCAAGATCAGCCCTTTAATATATAGATAGAGTAATACCAATTGGGGATAAAATCGTTGAATCGCATAATCCTGATATGTACAAATAAGAAGGTTAGTATGGCTGTATATCAAAGGCATTGCTCTAGTAATGTGACTTCGAATAAGCTTAATGACGAAATTGTCCAATCTTATTAAATAAGTCCTATTGTACAAGACCTATGGGCCCCCGCCCAATTAACAAGGCTTCGCACCTTCAATGACGTCGTCTAATAATGAACTTATCGTAAACGTCTTCAGATGATGCTACCGAAGGTTGCTACGATTCGATCAGTCACAAGTTGCCGGTTATAGGTCTTGTTGGCGGCTGGACCACCGATAGTCCCTACCTGTACTAAAATCATGTTATCATGGGAGTCAGGAGCCCCCCGAATCTCGGTCCGGACTTGACTTGAAGAATTAGGCCCCCTTGTGGGAGCGTTATGGTGGCTGTGGTTTAAACCCAAAGTCGCGGGAAGTGTCTTCCTTTGGTTGACCCAATGTAGAGTTGCAATAAGAACTGGGTGCTGCGACCCTAAGAGCAGTAAGAGGTTTTAGGTCGGCTTCGACTCATACCAAGAGTGGAACTTGTGCCGGCAACATAGTTCCGAAATGGTATCTCAGGAAGGCGGCAGAGAGATGGCAAGGGGTATCCTTGCCCCAATGGATGTATGGGCATTCCGTAAACATAAGTCTACATGACAGGTGGTTTACGTTAAAAACCAGACACTATGTACAAGTCCTCATTAAGATAGAGTGTTATGTATTCCGAATCTAGTGTTCTGAACAGGCGAAAGAATATTTTCCAATAAACATGTTCTTACGTTGAATCCCACAGGACATCCAAATACAAGCACAGAATGGGTAAGCCCTTTGTAGGAGATGATTTTCACTGTCGGATCAAATTTTCTGTTATAAAACAGTCCTTTGTAAAGACAAACCATCTTTATGTTTGTTTGTTCATCTTGAAGAATAGTCCCACTAACCATACAATATCGGCATTCTTCTCTAAATCAATAAAGCAGTCCCCTGTGCGTTGTTTTCACTTTCGTTTCACTGGCTATCACTTATCAGTTTAGACGCAATATGTGAGATATCATTCACCGCCTAAAACCGAGTATACAAACATTTTAAAAGTACACAAATCTCTTAAACGCGCGATAATTTTATCAAAAAATTTATCACTTGTGCCTATACCCTAATAAGCAATTCTTCCATATCATATTTATACCATTCCGCAAACTTGGCACAACTTCACTTGTGTTTGGGTAACCAGGTGATGACCTCTCAAATGTCAAACTGTAAGCGTGCTGCTTCAAAACAAAAATACCGATACATCAATTTTAATTAAACGAAAATGTCGATGTCCTTGTTAAAAAAGAGCATGGCAATCGTCGAAGAAGGTCTTCAAGCAAACAAGAAACCAAAAGGTAAATCATAAATCCATCCAAAACGTAATTTACCCCTACAAATATATATTTTAGAGAAACAAATTGAAAGCAAAAAAAAGGGAATTCGCAAACCAAATCGTCGATCAAACGAGATTCTTCCTAAAAACAATGGTGAGTGCAATAAATCCATCACACACTCGGTAAAATAGCGTATTTGTCCAGCTCGAAAGAAGACCGTGGAAGAAATTCGCAAAGAAATCGAAGAAGAATCCCACAGAGCCGACGACAACATCAGGAAGCTTTTGTCACTCTCGAGACACACGTTGAAGATTCCAAATGCTGAGAAGGTACTTCAAAATGAATCCCTTTAGTATTCATTGCTAATCTCAAACCTCCCTTATAGATACTTCAGAGAGTACACCGCGGGAAATACGTTGTCGAGGAAAAGAAACCGGTGGAACAGGAGTCGATCTTTACGGAGGAGGATTTCATTGCCTTTGAGAAGGAACTGGCTCAGAATCTGTAGACATAACAATGTTGTAGGACAATGTTAGCCATAAGTTTATAATAAATTTTGTACAAAATTGATGCGAGTTATTTGGTCGCTGTAACGATGGTGACATTGTTGCAATTGCAATCTTCCTAATCAGATGAGCAGTCTAAATGGCCTGCGACAGAACCGCTGAAAGAAGCACACACTAGGTGCTTACTTATGCCCAGTATCTCTCTGTATGTCTCAGGGATTACACCATACCTGCCGTCATCGCCCAGATTTGTGGAGATGTGTCTGAGCTTTCCGCAGCTTCACTGTAGTAGACTTACTTTTCGACTGTTCTGCGTCATAGCTAGTCGACAAGTGTGACTCGATAAGACCGATAGAAAACACAATAAAACCGATAAAACAATAACTGTGTGAGATTTAAAATTGATTTTGGCTTTATTTTGAAGCTACGTTCATGCCATTATGTGTGGAATAGCACATTATTCAAATGGCCCTCTCGGCTTCGATGGCAGCGCTTCAAGCCGTCGGTCCAATTTTTGATGATTCGGCCCAATATGTGCGGAGTTATTCCTGCAATATCGTGTCGAATGTTGGCTTCGAGCTCGTCCAAAGTGGTTGGCTTGTTAGCGTAGACTAAGAACTTGACGTAAGCCCCAGAGAAAATAATCGAGTGGTGTCAAATCGGATGATCGCGGCGACAAATTGAGGAACACTCCCGGTGAGATGACCCAATCGCCAAATTTCTCCTTCACAACTTCGAGCGTTGCATCGATTGTTAGAACTATAGCTCGGATATATCGATGTTGTCGAGCTGGGGCCACAGAAAATCGGTTAACATCGCTCTATACCTGACCGGTAACGGTGCCTCCTTCCGCATTTCGAAAGAAATAAGGTCCAACGATACCACCATACCATAAACCGCACCAAACAGTCAATCTTTGTTAATGCATTGATGCTTGGCTGAACACTTGTAGATTGTGTTCCCTCCAATAATGGCAATTTTGCTTGTTGACATAGCCCCTGAGCCAAAAATGGGCCTCATCCGAGAAGATTATTTTTTGGCCTAAATCCGGATCTCCGGCTAACATTTCCAGTGCCCAATTACCGAACTCACGGCGTTGTCTATAGTCTTCAGTTCTTGCGTCAGGACAATCTTATACGGATGTAGACTCCAACCGCAAAATAAGACTGGTTGATTTTCTGGTAATGCCCAATTCTGCGCCGAATCGACATTTCTGGATCTTCTTCGATACTGGCCGCTATGGTGACTATGTTTTTTCTATTTCGCGCCAATCTCTGTATGGTTGGTGACTTAAGATCCAGAAAAATGTAAACTTTTCCACAGTGTGGCGAATTGCCTGCACACTCCGCACGTTCGGCAAGCGTAAAACGATGCATGGTGAAAAGGCAAACCTTACTGAATATTTGCTGGATGTCATTGATAACTTTGACAGCTGCTGAAACATAAGAATTGAAAAAACTATCATTTCTATCTGGTCGCCCGTTTCTACCTTAACCTATGTACGACGGACACGGCTAAAAAACTAGGTGACCAACTTTGCTCCGTAATGAAAGCGACGAAGGTTCTTTCTGTCCTTCTAAAAGCCATTGTTGGTGTTGCCGAGCAACATCCCCATATCGCGACTCCCCACCACGCTACTGAACCAGAGACGCTCCGGACTGCCGTGTACGACGTCTCTGTCGTAGTTGTCTCACCTGTCCGCAGTTTTTTGGGAACGTTCGAATTTCTAAGATGTCCTGTAGCCACATATTGAAAAACAATTGCGGTGTATTTCTGCTGCATCCATATAACAGCATTTCCTAATCGTATTGCGCCAACTGGGCAAACATTCCGGCGCTTAGCTATTCGACTAGAACAGAGTGGAACCACAGGAGACCATGCAGGCCGTGGCCGCCACCAGACTGCTCGTTCGGCCGAGAATATCGCGGCTGTGGCTGCCGATGTCGCTGAGAACGAAGAAACATCAACCAGATAGCGGGCTATTGAGCATAACCAGACGGACCCTACAGCGAATTTTAGTGAAACACTTACACATGTTTCCGTACAAAGTGCAAACAGTGCATCAGTTAATGCCTCCTGACCGTCAGTCGCGTGTGAATTATTGTAAAGCCATCCTCAATCTCAACAACGAAGAGGACGGTTTTGTGTCGTAAATCAGTATGAGCGACGAGTCGCATTTCCACTTAAGCGGTTACGTCAATAAGAAAAATCTTCATTTCTGGGGCACTGAAAATCCGCGTGTGATGCACGAAGAGCCACTACATCTACTCACTGCACTGTGTGGTGCGGCGTTCAAGCGGGAAGAGTGATTCGGCCGTATATTTTTGAGGACGCCATCGGCAATACGTTCATTGTTACTGACGAACGCTGAAGTGCCATTATAAACGACTTCTTACTGCCGGAATTGGATGAGAGGGGCTTGGTGAACATGTGGACGGTGCAACCGCACACACAGCACGAGCCACAATGGATATTGTGAAGGAAGCGTTTCCTGGTCGCGTAATCTCTCGTTTTGTCAATTTGGCAAGGACATCAAGATCACCCGATTTAACCATCCCAGACTTCTTGCTTTGGGGCTGCTTGAAGTCGCGGGTTTATGCCAATAAGGGGAATATTCGACAGGAATATGAACAGTTATTACCGGAAATCTTCTGGAAAGTCATGGAAAATGCGATATAACGGGCACAAATGTGTATCAACACAGGCGGCAGCCACTTGGTTGATATCATCTTTCCAACTCAACAGAAACAATTGTAAAGGTCCAAATAAAGATTTCCATCACTCGAAACCATTTTTTTTTATTTAGTAAAAAAGTAATTTAAAAAGAAAATTGGATGATTAATTTTGCGCCACCTTGTATGTAGGCTCAAAGGAAACTGCGCATTCCAGCTTTTTCACACAGATCATGTCTGGGTTGATCCGTAAGTGGTAGATTTGAGGTGAGTTACTGTAGTGCCAGCAGGTCGAAAGCTCACCTGGAGTCATGCCAAGTGTTTTACAGACTACAGGAAAGGTACCTACAGTCAAAGATTGATTCACTTCTGTGGCTAGCATACGCGTCACAGTCCAGAGCGGTTTCCTCCTTATTGCAGGCGGCTGCATCAACCAGCTTTCTGAAGGGTCTGTGTGGTGCATGTTCGTGATCATCATCCAGATGCGAACCATGCCTTTTTGCCACCTTTCTACCTCTTCAGCGTTACTTTGAAGTCGTCGGTGATGTATTAAGGGAAGAAGAAAGGAAAGTAAGTACAAGCTCTTGGTATTACTTCTTACTTTTCCAGTGAAATGTGTTGTGGTTTGATGCCCTTTCCCCGGGGAAGATTTTCTGTAGAGATACCCCAAAAAAGTGTAATCAGGATCTTCTGACGATCACTAGTTCATCATCGAAGACGAAATCGTTTTTTTTTTTTTTAAATAGCACTAGGTACTTGGCACTACTCAACGCCATTTAAGGCCAAAGTAAACAGTGAAATTATTTGGATGGAGCAAATAAATGGACAGGACTGTCAAGGAAAGGATTGTTCGACTCATGATCAACTGAAATTGTATTCTCATGTAGATATGTAAAAAGTGCTCGATCTACGAATCCTGCAGACAAGTCTGGTTTGTCTATAAATTTGCCCGATAAGTAGACCTATTGCATGCGATTGAGGTTTTTATAGGCTGGGTCTTCTGCCAAACTGATACTCGGCTTGGCCCGGACGACATGAAAGAATTGGTTGTTATCTTTTAGTTATCGATGACTACACCACGAAAAAGTGGATAATCACTGTAAAGACCGACGTAAGTGATCGATCGTGATCATCTGGCAAATACTCTTTTCGTGTCATTTCGTCTGCCATTTCATTGCTAACCGCATGTTTGTGTCCTACAAACAAATACAGATGCGAATAGGGCACTCGTAAACCAAGAGCCTTAAGATTTTTACGACAACTGCGAATTAGATTTCATCTTGTTCCAACCTTCCGCATTTATCCTCCTGGAGAAAAGTCTTGCATCCAACGCTTCGTAAATAAGGGTAATATATGTTAATCAACGGTGGGATGTCGCCATATATTCAGTCAATATTTTGAAGTCCAATGCCATCCGCTTTAGTAAATAAATTTACTTTCAACCGAGGTAGCATTTAACGTCAGCTGCAAACATACTTTCCCCAGCTGTTTCCAAGCCTTTGCAATAAATCACTGAATTTTCACTGGCAGTTAAAAAAAAAACTCAAAGACGTAGGTCATCGTTTAGCCTCTCCAATTTTTTTCATACCTCAGACCCAAATACCGTACCAGCAGTCAGGTCCTGTTCAAATTCCTGGTATCCAGCACTATAAAACCTTCGTCAGTGGAAAAATATCGAGTATCTTTAAACGAGATAATTGGCAGTCTAAACTTACATTGTGCTGCATTTTTGATCCCTGTATTGCTATTTCATAGACTTGTATGGCCTATGAACTACTCAGAACAGTGTCATCGGGCGAAAACAGTATTCTCATGAAGTCTATTCTTCCTTTAATGTCGAATATCTTACCCTACATAACTGAGAAATCGACGCCCACTCTAGCTAGTTCAGTTTCCTTAATCAAAAAAGTCATCTCCAAGTTCACCAATGTCATCACTCTGAACATTGTAATTTCGGCAGCCATGTCGTTGGAATTTGCTAGCCAGGTAACGTCTTCCGTTTCAGTTGCTGAGATGAAAAGGAAAAGGTGTCCATAATTCATTTCCTCTGCAATTGCCTTACTCTCGCTATCACAATGAACGCGTATTCGTACATAAGGATCTAGTTTTTCTATTACTCTACATGCATAAGCCATCTTTAGATTGGTGTTACATATGGATCACCATTACAACGGGCCGGCAACGGCTTATGTCGCCTCATCGAGGGTCAAAATCAAACTAACTACTTGAGGCTTGGAAAAATGAGAATAGTGAAAATGTCCGAAAAGCGACAACCCAGGCAGAGGGCCTATTTTGACTGACCGCACCGCAGAGGTTAGCAGAACAGGAATAATAGGTGGCCAAGCAGATATGACAGTATTCATACAGAATTTCACTTCTTCCCGTTATTCCCGCTGGCAAACCAAGTAGAAGCAAAATAATTCTAAAGCCTTTTCTGATGAAGTAAATTTGGAGGGTTTCGATATAGCCTTTGCTGAAATAAATACTGGTTTCCCCCAAGGTTGTTTTCTGCGCCCTACAATTTGTTCACTTTCATCAATTGCTGAAAACATTCTGTGCCAATTAAAATGCCGCCTCTTTTCACACTGGATTTCCTTACAAACACACCTTCTACATCTCAGAGTCTGCGCAAAAGAGAAACAATCCAATTCGGAAACAGAATCCAGAACACAATCCATAACAAATACCTCTACAGCTAGATGGTTAGATTCACCATTCACCATATAAAATTGCTCAGTCCGTTTCAATATCTTGACAGTTATTAGTGCCGCATCCACAGAACGTGTTAATAGACAATATTCTGCTTTTGTCAACAGATCAATAGATTCTATCCTAGTGTTTCAACAAACAAAAAAATTGGGTCCAACTACCAGTATTACCAACTACATCAGAAGCAATTCGATTCAGTGTTCATTTTAGTGAAAACCCCATCAAAGCAAAGGTATTTACACCGTTAAAACTTTAATAAGCCTATTCTCCTCCACTTCTGTGCAAGGACACGACCATTTTTTTTTTAAAAGCACTTTAATCTTACGTCCTTTTGTGTCGACTATGTGAATAAGTTAATTGTGAGTTAAATGAATAAAAAAGGAGTCTCCCCTGAGGTGCTGTAGGTTGGAGGTGAGCACAAAAAGAAGAAAAAAAAAACTGAAAACTGAAAAGCCTTTTGTACATCGTAAGATGTCCTTCTACCTCAGTCTTTTGGTCCTCCTGCTTCGGCAGTTCATTTATCGATTTTGAAATTTGTGTTTTTTTCGTCGTTGTCGTCACTTTTTTTCGGTTTGTCATTCGTCTACACACATACGCATTGCTACCGCTTTCCCTTCTTCCGGGTTGTTAATACAAAAATCAACAAAAAGGACACCCCTAATGGGAGAGTCCACGGCACCGGGTATAGTTTTAGGAATTAAATTTCTTTCTTTTTAAACAGGAAAATTGAGGGAAAAAAAATGTTTGCTGGCTTTTAACTTTGTCAAGACTCTGTTGAGTCATTTGCATGCAAATGGAATGAGGGAGTGGGATGAATGCGTAAGGACTTGGGGCAACAAATGAAGAATGCATTAGCGGGCGCCGGAGCTGCAGATGTGTTTTACTCGGTTTTTCATTGTTTGTGTTTGAGTGAATAAGTGCGAGTTGCGGTATCATTAAGCGTACAACCTTCGGAAAGTTTTATGAGTACAACCTCCACCTTTTAACATCCCCTTTTGATGTCCTCTTACGACCCCTCCTTCTAACTACCCAACCTAACCAAGAAGATTTTAGAATGTTTAATCAAAGTTGTTCTCGGTTAGGAAAAGATCAAAGGATTTGCATTTTGTGCAGCGAACTGAGTCACAAGGTATTCTCTTCTATCCAAACATCAAGAGATTTATAACAGTGATTGGAGAAGCTCATGGCTTTCGAGGATGCTTGTATTTATGTCGGTGTACGTGTGTGTATGAGTCGGAAAAGTTTAACGCATGAAATGAATATTTATATCATACAAAGTGCAGGGAAGCAATGCTGCTCCACCCAATAGCAGCGTCTTGTTACGCTTTTGACACTTTAGTCTACGACATTTATGGAATGATATATTCATTTACCAAAGTGCATGCTGACGTTTGAGTTACGACAAGCATTTAGAAAATGCAGTGCATAGCAGGCTTCACCGGAAGTCATAAATTCTATTTTGAATTTTTCATGGGAGATTGGCTGTATAGACAGGAAGCTTGTAGCACTTTCATTTTGTCGGAATTTATTCTAGGCGACAGACTAAAGACCGCACCCATAACTTTATTACATGTACTTTAACAAAATCAATAGAAAGTGAACAGCTAGTAGTCTTCCTCAGTCTTAACTCTTTTACGCATTTAAGATGTGAGGGTAAATAGTGGATGGATAAGTTTTGACGGGATCTCTAATTTGGCCGGTACTGACGATGAATGCTGTATGGATACAACTTGAAACAGTGACCTTCTCCAGATGCTGTTCAGGAATTGATATTGCAAGATCATCGTGTGACTTATCGTGAAATCAATGCTTGCTTGGGCACTGGTCCCACTCCCATATATTTAATATTGCATGAACATTTGGCCGTCAAAAGGATTTGTTGGCTTTGGAATACCTCATAATTTGACAATCGCTCAAAAACAGGCTCGTGTCGCTTGGCCCAAGGAAATGCTGAAAAAGACGTCTATAAGATGGTGACAGGCGACGAATCGTAGATCTATGCATATGAGTCCGAAACTAAACATCAGTCGATTGTATGGGTATTTCAAGACTTCGAAGCAAATGGTAGGCCTGTTTCTTTGGAAAGACCGGATATGCCACCACTGTGCCACTAGAGCAACGTAGAACGGTCAATTTGGAAGGCTACACCGCCATTTGTTTGCCAGAAGTCTTTAGAGAAGTAAGGAGAGAAGCAACCGCCGAACACGGATCATTCTCCACCACGACAATGTGAGCTCTGATGCGTTTAAAAGGCATGTTTCGGAGTTATCAGTACCTTGTTCGTGGTGGAAAAAGTGCTTCGAAATTGGTTCAAGCGCGTGCAAAAGCTTATTGGTTTTTATGGCGAATATTTTGTAAAACAATAAAACCATTTTCAATGATAAATATCTGTGTTTACTTGTTTTGCTCAAAACTTAAGTAGTGTTGAGGCGGAAGCTTCACTGGTAGTACATACCGATTAGTCTGCTGCAGCAAGCTCCATGCTCTGGTACAATAATGAACAGAATTTACATTGAGCAGCTATATGCTGCACTTTTTTATGATATCTTATAGATTTTCGTGACCTTGATAGTGGTTTACCAAAATCAGTAATTATTGGAGTCTACTAGTTCAAACTTATCTGCCGATGATCGTACTTAAATCAGGCTCCATCGGTTCGGTCAAGAATACAATTTCTATTAATTTTTTGATAAACACATCCAAGCCATCAATAGGAGCACTTTGAAGTTTAGTGGTGATGTACATAGATCATGAAAAAGGGGCCACTTATCGAATTGGTATCCATGATAAATATTTTCAGCTCACTTTTCGCGACGAATCCGTATGTCTTGAGATGTATCGTTTAATGTCAACTGGTATAAATTTTGCATTCTTATTTATTATGTATGATATAAAAGCTAGGTCGACGACATCAGAGCTGTAAACTTTCAAGTACAAGTACCAGTACCGGGACTTGTACTTGTACTTCAGTACTTGGATACCGCAAGTACCAAAGTACTTGAGCAGTACTTCCAAGTACTTGACCAGTTTAAGTAACCAGTACTTTCAAGTACTTGCTCAGTTCTTCAATTCAAAGTACTTTATTTTGGTGTTTTTTGGTCAATTTTTAAAAAAATTTCTAAAAAAATGTTTATGTGTTTAATTGTATACAGTCTTGTAATTGTATAGAGAGTCTCTATTAGAGACTAGGTGATTTCTGAATTACCTGAATTTTTACCTTTCTTGAAGAATAAATAGTAAATAAATGCATTTATACATACATAAATGTCTAGAAATTAATCAATCACCAGAAAAATTGTTTAGAATCAGAAATTGGGTAAGCTTCCCTTCGCCTTGCGGCTCAAGGGCTTTCAAATTTCGAACACATTAATTTTCAGCAGTCCGCTCGCTTCTGATTGCTATAACAATAACTGGACTTACAGTTTCGAGTCTGCTGCTCAGAGAAACACTATCTCCTGATGAAATACATAATAATTTTCCTTTACAAATTGATGTAGTAACTAATCTTACTCAATATGCTAGGAAGTACTTGAAAGTACTGTTCAAGTACTTGAAGTACTGGTCAAGTACTTGAAGTACTGCTCAAGTACTTGGAAGTATTGCTCAAGTACTTTGGTACTTAAGTACCTGATTTTTGGTACTTGTACACAAGTACTTGAAAAATACTGGTACTTGCCCTTTTTCAAGTACCAGCACCTAGTACTTGTACTTGAGAGGACTGAAGTCCTGAAATACTTAAGTACTTTACAGATCTGGACGACATCTGCCTTTAACCGGGAGATCCAAATCTCTTAGTTACCACTAGGACTTGACACATATGTAAGCCAGTTTGTGCATATAATGTCAACCGGTGATTTTAAAAGGGTTCATACACCTATTGTTCTACTCTAGAAACTATGACTAAGTTCATGGATAGCTTATAAATTACATATTTCACTATTACTTTCGATTTTCTGTTTTCTATTTTGAAATTTATGTAGCGACTCAAACTACGCTAACATTTAATTACATGACTGCTCTCTATCGCCTCAACCCATTTCTTGTTTCCTCTTATCCTTTAGGTCCTTATTCGTTGAATTCATATCCGCCTTTCGATGCTGACAGATCGCTAACATTCGGTCATCCTACAAAATCTTAATATCGAATAATAGTTAAAATCTAAAATTGGTTGTATGTACGATATGCATGAACACAAAATATAAAATTCAATTTATCAAGTCAAAAGCCACTAATTTAATTTACGTTATCTCTGTGCGGTTAGGGCGGATTAATGCATCTTTTCGGTCTCGAATCGATCTTTGAGTAAGTTCTGTTTCTATTAAAGTCTTGATAATTTTTCTGATCGTCAGGATAAGCAATTTCCGCTTGGACGTCAGCAGCAGTAGATGCATACTTTCGTCCGGCTGAGTTAAGTTTCAAAGTGACGACTCCATAAGTATCGCCTGGTAAGATTTGAGTGATTACTAATGGATCTCTGTTCCTTGGATGTAGTTTAGTTGAGTCACCTGTGGCTTGGCATGGTGACGACATATACAAACACTATAACTATATCACAGATTTTATATTATATATTGAGCAGTCTACCCTGATATTATCGACCCTTACAATTTTGATGTTCCATCCTGATTCTTTCATTCGCCTGGGCTCGAATAATTGCAGGTCGTTCATAGTTTATCGGCTCCCATATGGTCATCTGCCTACCAAGTCCTTCATCGAATCTCGGAGTAGAGCCATAAAGTAACTCCAATGGTATTTTTTCCGTGGTCTTGTCCTCTTAATTGTTTAAATCCCGTGCTACTGGTTTTAAATTCCGGTTACAGTATCTTCCTTGTTTCTTTTCACCTAATGTAGCCATAATTGTAGGAAGAAGGGTATGATTCAGCCCCTCAACATGGACATTCGCTGGTCCAAGTTGATTACAAAACACTTTGGATTTCGCAAATGTGAAATATGAGCCTTGATAAGACACCACCCGCTAAGGAGCCTCAAACTCGGATATGAAATCTTCCACTTCCATACATTTCATAACATTGTATTTCTTCGGTCTTTGTTGATGTCATTTGCTTCTTGATAGTAAAAATTTCGTCTGCAGGAACGTCCGTATTTACGGTTGGTAATACAAATTGTGTGTTGTTTTCAACCACCGTAAGTATGTTGGCTGATCCAGCTTTTAGTGGCGTCTCTATCTTGATGACAATGACATCATCCTTTTCAAGTTCAAAATCATTGAATGGATGAAATTCTATATACATATACTACATGTGTCAACTCAGTAAATGAGCGTCCAACAAGTATTTGTTTTTTATAATGAGCGCGCGCTCAAGGGGTTTGTGTGCACACAGCGTGGGCAAAGGAAATTTAGGAAGGAAGAAAAGAGAGGTACCGATGTACAGTGTTTTTAAATGTTTGTAAGTTATAACGACCAGGAAATACAGAGATCGACAGGGCATTCCATAAGTGAGTTGTACGGCTTAGGAACGAATCACGATATTTTAGAGTACGCCCGAAAATGGGCTTGAGGCCATACTGATGAGTGAGCATTCATAGCGAGATGGGTGTTATGGTTGAAAGTTTGAATGGGCGGAATGATACTGGCGATTTCAGTGGAGCACTGGTGGTGGAAATAGCGATAAAATAAAGTGAGACAGGAGACATTACGTCGTTGATTGACTGATATTAGTATAATCTATAGGTTTTACGGCACGGTTTTGAATCCTATCTAGCAGTTGCAGATATGTTTTAGGAGCACCTGACCAGATGTGGGCATTGTACTCCAATTTTGGGCGGATGAATGCCTTATATATTGAGGCCAGATCAGAGGGGGTAAAATATTTCTTACATCGCTAGAGGAAACCTAGACATTTTGCAGCATTTTTGGCGATATCAAATATGTGGTCATTCCAACGTAAGTTGTCATTGACACACATACCGAGAATAGAAAGTTTTACGGTTTCGACGATGCAAGTGCCATTCATGGATAATGGCTGGGTGTTTAAATTTCGCTTTAACGACAGCAGACAGCATTGTGTTTTGGAAGCATTAAATTCCACTCTGTTGATAGCTCCCCAATTGGTTATTCTGTTGTTATCGGAATTTAATAAGCTCAGTATACGCTGCCGTCCTCGTTCTACAGCCGAAGAGCAGGGCCGTGAGTCCGGAAACGAATATGAAAAGCAGAGAGTACTGTCATCGGCAAAGGAGTATATTGGATTAAAAGTAGCAGTCAAGAGATCATTAATGAAAATTAAGAAGAGTGTCGGAGACAAAACAGAGCCCTGGGGCACACCAGCATTTATTTTGCGAATATCAGACTTGAAACCGTCCAAGACAACTTGAATTGAACGTTCCGAAAGGTAATTTCTAATCCATTGAAGAAGAATGTCGTCGATCCCAAATGTACGCATTTTCGACAAAAGAGCCTGATGCCAAACTCTGTCAAATGCCTTAAAAATATCAAGTGCAACTATCTTGCTTTCGCCTGATCGCTGTACGCTCTGGTTCCACTTTTCGAGGAGAAATGCCATCAAATCATCAGTGGACCTGTTGCTACGAAAACTATATTGCCGGTCATTAAGAAGTTTTCGTGTTTCGAGATATTTCATGAGCTGACGATCTATCAGCATTTCCATGACCTTGGCAAGAAGGGACGTAAGTGCAATGGGTCTGTAGGAGGAGAAAGAAGATGATTCGCCTTTTTTAGGGACGTGCTGGACAAATGCTGTTTTCCATCTGCTAGGGAAGAGTCCTAAAAAGAAGGATTGATGAAAAAGCTTACGCAGTGGTTTTGCCAGCGTGGAAGAACACCTCTTCAGAATAAGGGGAGATATACCATCTGGACCAGAGGATTTATATATCTTGAGATCTTTAAGTACTCTTGCTACTACACGAGTGCGAAAGTAGATTCGCCCCATTGAAGATTCGACGCAGTCAGATGTAGGCGGACACAAAGTGTGTTGGGAGTGTTGAGCTGGCCGCAAAGTGTGCAGCAAGCAGATTAGCCTTGTCCAAAGAACTGACAGCTGGAATGTAATTTTAAATGATCATTGGGATGGAGGATGAGGCGGAATTTCTAATGTTTTTGACGAACGAGCAAAAATTTTTACTGCCTTTGGGACATTGCAGTATTTTTTGCCTCAGTTTTTGGTCGTATTGGAATTTCACACGCTTAAGAAAGGCGTTGCAGTCATTTCTGGCTGGTTTACAATTTTTCCGGCTTTCCTCGGTCGGGTTGGTCTTGAAGGACTGGTAAAAAACATTTCTCTAACCCTGATAGCCTCTTTACAGCTTGAGTCGTACCTTTTCTTTTGGTTTGATACTCTTCACGCGATGAGGGATAAATGGTCTCATTCCAAAGAGAATGGTGTCTGTGATCATATCAGTAGCGGCATCAACGTCCTTATCGAGGAAACATAACGACCAGTTAAAATTCCTAAAGAAGCTGTTAAGACCGCTCCAGTTGGCTTTCTCGCATTGCCATACGGTTCTTTTAGGAATTTCTTCTCTAGCTGTGCTCTCGGTGTACGAGAAATTAGCTGATATGACACAATGGTCCGACGATCCTACAAGGGAGTGCACATCAACGGTGTACTTATCAGGGTGAGAAGTCGAGAGTTTTGGCAGTATGACTATCAACGTGTGGTATTCGCGTGGACTCATTTACAAGCTGCTTTAAGTTGTTTTCCGCAGCGAAGATCTCAACACACCGTCCTTCGGGTGTTGTCTTTCCAGAATGTCGAAGCCACCCAGAATTGTGTATTTTGAAATCGCCCGTAATAACGGTTTCAGTATGAGGATACAGGAATACAATTCTTTGAATGGAGTCAGACAGTGTATCAAACTCGTTAAAAGTCGAATTGCTGTCCAGCTTGGGGCTTCTGTAAATAAAGCAGTAGTGGATAATTTGCTTACGGAGATGGAATTTTAACCACAGGAAGTTGAATTCCGGATTGGAACATGGATCATATTGGGGTGGAGTTTTTTAAGCTACCTCACTACGCACGTAAATGGTGAGACTGCGGTGAGAGAAGAATAATGGCACTAGTTCGTAGCCAGATAGCTTCAGATCAGAATGATCTGGGAAGTGTAGGAGAGGATCTACATGTGTTTCGCTAAGGCCAAAACAGCTGGTCTGCACTTACAGACGTGGACGTACGCAGAAAAGTGATTACTTTTTAGTCCGCGTATATTGGCTACGTCTACCCTGACTTCCCTAGTCATAATCACAGACAAACACAGAAAACACAAACACCGACGATACTAAGCGCAGCCTAGCTAGTGAAAATTCTGACATTGGTTTACCGAACCAAATTGTTGTAGATGTTATGCCCTTACAACAGTGCATTAAAGTGGAGATTAAATTATTCGCTGAAGAAATGTCGACAGCTAATGAAGAAGGAGTTACAACTTTGAAGTTCGCTGGCGCAAATGCTTTTAATTTTAGGAATCCACCATTGATTTTATAAACCACTCATTAAAGCTGATGTCATATTGATGGTACATTCAGAACTACCTATGTATATCAATGAATGCATTAAAGGTCTTATCACACACACAGACTTTTTTTTAAATATTTTTCAGCTCCATTCATGGGGTATTATATCACTTGATTTACGTGTGATTGGTTTTGAAATTCTTGGCATTGACCAGAAATGTGTACCCCTTTCTTTCATCAGTAACACGTCGGTACTCGTTTTAGTTCTGGACAGTTTCGTGACAAATGCTCACCAACGTCGTAAGTATACTCGTAGCACAGCACTTCTTTTGGACATCCGCTGTTGTCTTTGTCTTTTGTTTCAGTCGTTTGTTTCATCCCGGAAGATCCGAGAGGCTCCTCTCGTAGTTTCGATATTTTCTCCTGCTTGAGAAAAGTAGGTCATCAGCATCCAAATGTCGGTAACCCAAACGTGAGTTTGCAGTGTCTCTAGACTATACCGCCGTGAAAATGAATTCTTTAGATTCATCAAAACTTCATTTTATATTATGGCAAAGATATCACTTATCGTTAAAATATGTAGCAACAGTCTCGTTGTATTTTTGAAGCCTATTGATACTGAGAGATGAGGTTTCTTGAATGAGAAATATATTGTTATGAACGCTGTTTGGAAGTCAGATCAAGTCAAAATTTCGTCGATTCTTGCTCTTCTAATCCTTGCAACATCTAATGCATATCCATCAGACTAGACTAGTGATGAAGTTGGCGCATATTTTCGAAAGTGTTTATATAGTATTGGGCAGCAGTTCAATCTTCTTCTCCATCGAACTGCTAAATGTGTTTCAAGTCTGGCATTAAGTTGTAATTCAATATTGTGTTTTCGTCAAATCTCGGAGTGCTGTGGGCATTTGGTATGATTCTTGTCATGTTGTGGATGTGTTCGATTAGTGTCTCGATCGTTTTGTCGCGTTTACTTATTTGTTCATTCCGCAAAAGATTTTCCTGTACCATGTACTCGTAATCAATCATCATTTCCCAGCTGCGATTATCGTGAAATCTTCCTCTTCCAATTCCAATTCCTTTCGTTCGCCGCCTATGTCATTCCTCTGGTGTTTTTCGTTCGCAATCTATTCTTGCTGTTGGCGCTATTCTCCTTTTAACTGTATCTCTGCTTCTCTCTTACGCTGCCTATTACCTTCTGCAGCTCTTTCACCTCGTTCAGAATTCCGCTTCTTATCTAGACAAAATCAATTCGAAAACTTTTGATGATCTACCCAAAAACGGTCGATTTTAAAGGAATATTTTGCCCTTGGAATATTTCGAGATGATTCTTTTCACAGCCAAATATTAAGAAATAGCTTTGTCAATCCCACTTTTGATATGTTAGAGATACATACATACATGTGTAAGAGTATATTTATTTATAGATATATGTATATGCCTGTACTTAAATATTAAAAGGGTACGAATAATTTATTTTTGCAAACGAAACTACTAATATAAAGGGTATTTTTTTAATAGGGACATAACAATTTTGTATTTTAATACCAACGCCCCAAAAACCTTTTTGTCAGATATGAACTAACATAGATGGCAAACTTTCCAGATATGGGAAATGTGACTCTGTCAATCATTGTCAATTGCTCTCCCATTTTACACAAAACCTGCCCATTCTACTCAAAAAAACCTCATCACATTACACACACATAGTGAACTTTACGTGCAAATCGCTCTTATTCTAGCAACTTTACTTGTAAATTGCACTCATTCTAGCAAATTCTGGCAGGTTATAGACATGTACAATGGGTTAGTAATTCACTTATAATGTGCCTGTGCTAGGGTTAAGGGTTGCAAAAGTATTAGTAGAGTTTGCCATCTAAGTTAGTTCATCTATGGTTAAGGTTTACATTTTTATCATGCTGAAGTTCCCGCACAAGCAACGTTTGGAAATTGTTAAAAATTACTACTGAAATTCTGAGTCGGTGGTCCAAACTTTCATTTTCGGTCCTAATAAACGACGTCCAGACGTCCCATAGTGGATAAATTCGAGTCAAGATATTCACTATTGAATGTTCCTTTGCCAGTGAGATAACGTACCGGTCGAAGTACTGAAAATATCTCAAACGTAGCTTCAGTTCAAAATGAGCTAAATCAGTCGATTCCACGCCGTTCACAGGAATTTGGAATCTCTCAGTCCACATTGATTGTGGCGAACGGCGTTGTCTATGGTCGTACGGCTTCAATCAAGGGCGGATCCAGGATCTATTTCTGGGAGGGGCACAAAGGCCAAATAGGTAAAGAGTGTACACGTAGGACCCGATAGTATTGCATTGTAATTTGTCTCTGGGATTCATTCTTTATGAATGACATACAAGAATAACTATAAAAAATACTTTTTATAATAAAAAATTACATGTTTAATAATGACAGTTTTCTTTTATGTTTTCTGCTGAAGATATCCAGTAATTCTTCATGGTTCATCTTTGAAGCAATGTCTTGATGGATATGCATTAAGGCTAGTTCATTCAGGCGATCTTCTCTCATATTGCTTCGAAGATATGTCTTTAACCGGCGTAAGGTGGAAAAAGATCGTTCAACAGTGCTGGTTGTCACAGGAAATGTGCATAATAATTGTCATAGGGTTCTTATATTTGGCAGAGCCGTTGCTTTTTTATAAGCTTCTGCTGGTGAGTTAGGAATATTTTCTTTCATCTGTTGCCAAATTTGTAACTCTTTCTTCAACGCTAAAATACAAGGTAGATCCTCTTTATATACTTCAGCGCCTTGCAAAACTTCATCTATATCATCATCACTTAAGTTATGGGATAGTAATTTTTGTAGCTGAGCTCTAGGAAACCTAGACGACATTTCATTTAATATATATATAATCAAGAAAAGGAATATACACTATAAGTCGGTAATATTCTTCAACAGTGTCTGAATATTCGATCTATTAGTTTGACGACCGGTTATTCTACGGACTGTGATTTCGTTTCCAATTTCGTTAGCGATGGCTTCAACTTTATCGAACATCTTTTTAAATGCGCCCGTGCTAGTACTGTATCTCGTTGTTTCTGCAGGCTGGGTGTGGTCGTATCGTCGACAAGTTCAGTTGCAGAAAGTACGAGTACATCAACTACAATGGCTTGTAATGATCGAGATATAGGGAGTGTGATTCCTAAAATGTCAGCAAGCATTACCAAACTCACAAGAAATTCCGATGACATTATAACTTGGAGCAGTGAAAACGCAGGTGTAGTACGACTGTCTCCTTAATCAGCCATTTTCTCCTAAACTCCAGGAAGACATGGCAAAATGTTCAAAAATGTCAAAACCGCTTCAGTTTTTTTAATGTATGTATTTTGTTTTTCTTTTGGCACTTCAGCTTGCATTTCTTCTCTGCGAAAATATATTCGTTTAACTGACTCACGAAAGAAAGTTGCTACATTTAAGATAACCCCCACAGCATTTCTTATGCTGGGTACGGTGCAAGCTGTACTGATAGCTAAGTTGAGTCGGTGGCTAGCACAATGGGTGAAAAAAGCTGAAGGCTGAATGTTGGTTATTTACGTATGTACACCTTTTATTTTTCCACTCATAATAGCACCTCTAAAGTTGACTTCTCCAAAAGAACTTTCCAATTCTAAATTACCGTCATCCCTGTGTCCTCGTAATGCTATGTTTTGCATTCCACATAATATAACTGTTTTTATAATAGATATATGTTTTCTATGATTGTCTATGATTTTTCGTCTTGATTTCCATCGTTTGTTGGAAAAATAATTTTTATTTTCGCCCATAGGCGAGTGTTTGTCTTGTTTTGATGATGGAATGAGCAAGCAGAAATAATGCAGTTTGTATCTAATTGCTAGTGTTTTTTCGACTGGCCTGTTTTATCTGAATCGTGCCTGGGAGGGGCCCATGCCCCTGTGCCCTGGATCCGCCCTTGCCTTCAATGATTGAGTCAGTGAAATCTTACGCGGATGTAGGCCCAAATCCAGCTACAAAATAAGCCGTGTTGCCCCAATTCAGCTGATCGGTGCCGAATCGACATTTATGGGTCTTGTTCGATACTGGCGGCTATGTATGTATTCTTTATTACGCACCAATCTCTATCTGGTGAGCTTAAGATCTAAAAAAAGTGTACTCACGCTCAAACTTTTCTACGGTGCAATGAATTGCCGCACACTGAAGCAGTGATGATAGCCGATCTCACGACGAAATTCACTTATTTAAAACTGAACCGGAATTTCGATTATATTTTTTAATAATTTCCACATGTCCGGCAAACGTCAAACGATGAATGATGAAATGGCAAACCTTACTGAATATTTTGACAGCTGGATGAAATTGGTAGATTTGACAGTTGCTGAAACATAACAATTGGAAAAACAATCGTAGCTATCTGGTTACAATAATACAAAGTTTTTAAATTTATATAACGACTTTATTTATTTACACGTTATTTTCATTAAATTTCTTTTTCCTCTCTTTCTCTTGATAATTAATTAATTTATTAATTTATAAACTTATTATAAACCTCTTTAATTATAATTCATTCATAAACTGATTTGCATTCTAACTTGGCAATCACTTTAGTTTGTAAGTATATTATCTAGGCAATCCATTTTTATAAAGAAAACTTAAATTATAAATCATATTAAATGGAGATTTTAATCATAGATTTTACTTCAAATGTTCTCCTTTGTTAAAACTGATCCCAAAATGTTGAAATAATTTTTCAGTTATAAGATATAATTTAAATGTCAAATTTTTAAGGAAAGTCCGTCTATAAGGTTAATCTATAAGAAAATAAACATAACTAAATTAAATTAAAAATATGACGACTTAAACTACGCTTCGATTTAATTACACGACTGACTGATCTCGTTCCCTACCAAACTTCAACACCTTTCTTCTTTTCTCTATCGGCCTTTTCTTTAATCCTTCCCGTTATTCATCGAATTTATACTCGCTTTTCGATGTTGCCAGACCGCCATTCGTATTACTGAAAATTAATATATACTCGTATATCGGTTCGCGCAGATGATATGAAAATCTTCAGACATATCTCATCTTCCACTGTTTGTCTGTTTTTCTCTGCAGCTGGATTTGAACAATACTAATACTAAAAATAGCGGTTACTTATAGCGGTTTTCCATCATTTTCACTTAAGGATTCACTTATAAATCCTTTGTTATGATCGAGCTCTTTTTGAATACGCTAGCTAAGTTTAGTCATCTTTTTATGTCTCCCCTTTTCCCCGCATAAAAGATATACATACAACTCAGGTTTGTTCAATTCACTCCCTTCCACGGGCTCTTCCCGGAACTGATTGCTTTTACTGACCATAGATATACTAATAGATTAACATCGTCATTTTATATACCGAAGAGCTGTTTCATTTTGAAAATTCCGCTATTTTGCCACCACAGATAACAGATGACAAGTATAAGCTACGCCATTAATAAAAATGGAGATGCGTTAACAACGCATTGAAATTGTTAAAATTCTTAACAAAAAATTGTAAAAATTCCCTGAAACAGTTCGGAACTTCAACAATTCTCTCGTTTGACGTAAATGATTAGTAATGTGAAAGCGTGGTGTCGCGCAAGAGCAACTGGTAATATTGCTTCTGTAGCTTGAAATATGGCCGAAAACCCATACATACACAAAACCCATGCATACCACAAATAACAATCCATCGAAATTTTGCATAAAGGCTTGGGTCATAAAGTTTATAAGGTTCAATTCAAGCAGCATCGTAATTTTGCTAACCGGGTGTTGGAAATACATGAAATTGATCGAGAATTTAACCAAAAAATTATTTTGAACACATCGGCACAATTCCATCTTTAAGGCCTTATTCATAAGCAGAATTGCCACAATAAGGGCTTAGAAAATCCAAAGATGATTGTTAAGAAGCCTCTCTGTACACAACGTGTTACTGTTTGATACAGTTTTTGCACAGGAGGTATTTTTTTCGAAAATTAAGCAGGTGTGGTTTACTGCTATTGGATGCACAATCCAATTGATCGATCTTGATTAATGAACTTTTTAGGTCCGGATCTTAAAAGTTGGTATACGGGCGATGTTTATTTGGCATATGTGGCGAAACTATTGCGAAGAAGAAACTGTAGCCGTTGTGGATGAAAGTGTATTGGAAGATAAGGAGTTATCAAAAGCTTGCCCTTGGTCAATTTTGCGAAAAATCTCGGTCTACACGAAAGTTTGCTGATTAGGCTCCTAAGCAGTTTGAAATCAAGACTTATTTTTATCGAAAAATCGTGTTTTGGGTCAATGGTCTTGTGTACAAGCAAAATTGTTATTTCTAGAGTGAGTCAATGTCAGAAGGGGTCTTGACACTTAATTATATTCATAAAAAATACGCTGCTTGATGTGATCTTCATGCTCGTGATGTCATCAGTTCCTATTTTTTTTTTTCAAAACTGATGCCAAAGTTTGCCATTGACTAATGGGCAACGCTGCCAAACAATGACCAAATCAGATATGTGTTTCTAGCAGGATGGTGTTATTGCGAAAGTCTTGACTTACTGAGCTCCCAAGACACTAACCGATTGCTTCCAGTGTGGCCATCTATATTCACAGGTATATGCGGATAGACTGCAAGCTATTCAGGTATTGAAAGAAAATATTCAGTGCATTATTGTTTAGATAGAGCCCCAAACGGTCAAAAGAGTACCCCAAAATTAGTCGACAGAATGGCCGTCGTCAAAAGTAGCCGAAAGCGGTATATTCCTTCAAAACAATAGGTCTGTTCCAGACCTCCAAAATATTGTAAAAGAGAAAACTTTTGAGAGAGTAATTCATTTCCCCACCCTGCTACAATACTCGTAATTGTTACAATTTAATACACGAGGTTTGTCTTTGGGGAGGAATTATAAAAAACGTCAAATCAATCAAATTTTAAAGGAATTGTCAAACTCGTAAAAGTTTATAATTGTGTGAATTGCTACAATTTTATCGAAATGAACTCAAAAGAACACTTGGACATGGACACAGAGGAGGAAAAGAACTTCAGATTGAAGTGAATTATTCACCTAATACAATAAAACTCACTAAACGCATATTACATCAATAAAGTAGTAATAATTACCAGTTAAATAAAAATGTTCCCTTTGTCTTGCAATTTATTTTTTATTATGTTTTTGTCATTTTTAACGTTTTACACACATTTTACAAAAAAGCGTTCCTGCTAGATTTTGGATTTAAGAGAGAATTCATCCCTACTCCTCAAACTTAAGCACAAAATTATCTTTTACAATTTGTTAGAAAAATATCGTGGGAACAGTCGTTATTGTTTAAAAAGAAAATTTCTGTGGCTCTTAAAAAAACACCCTCTACTTGATAAAATATTTTGAGCTCTCTTGTGACTTGCTTGTCTAACATTTTTAACAGACAGACTTAAACGTATCTGTTGTTGGCACTCTGAAGTCTTGTGGCTCATCCTTGTTATCACAATATCCTTTAAATTATGGATAGGTATGTAGTTTGGTAATGACCCAACAAGAGGGGAGCTGATGACATGTTTTTGATTAGGTAATTTGCTTGCTCGTAGAGACAGCCCCGTCCAAATGATACAGGTATATAAAGAAAACACCCAAAGGTATTTTAATATTCTAGGTACTGTTCTATTTCCATTAATCCGTACCTTAATTTACTCAATAAATTTATCGACTTTAGTTTAATTAAAGATGTGGAGGCATCAGGGCTAAAAATAACAGAGAGTTCAAGAAACCTACCATCGGTACGCATATACGTGTAAATTTATGTAAGACATTACCCTGTCGTAGTCCACATGTACGAGTATGTATTATAATTTAAACTATTAAAACCAACGCCACTATAAACGTGAAAGGACATACGTAAGTACACCGTCAACTCAGTTTGAATATTAGTATCCATATCTGGTATTTCAGAACATGTCCAAATTAAAAATTCATTACAAAGGGTTAGATGAAGACAATATTGAAAATTGCTAGGGAAAAAGCACTGATCCTTTTATTTCTCGTCATTTCTAATTCATAGGAAAATATTTTTAGAATGTTTTTGTGCATAACATACATACATAAATGACACATCTAGTTTTCCCTTGGAATTACAGTGAAGATAGGTACGACGAAATTGGTGCTGGTGAGAACTAGTCATCAAAATTTTTGGTAAACAAAAGTGGTGCCATGCACGAATAGGGTATGCTTAACTCTACTGGCTTTAGATAGCAATTTATACAGAATTAAAAACAAATCAAAGTAGACAAACAATTTTATTTCTCATAGTGTGTGCTGAAAGGCCAAAAGAACATCCAATTATCATTTGGTGTCAGACGGTCTGTGAATTTTTAGATTCACCTTGAGGTGCTTTATTGACTGTGGGGTGACCATATTCAAGCCGTTTAAATTGTTAGGTCGGAATAAACTCAGTCAAATGATTTTCAATCCTTAGGTGTGCTCGTCCAAGCCAATGCGTATCAATGTAGAGTTCTAACCGGGAAATTTTTCAAACGTGGCATAAATTTTGAAGGATGAGCTGGTTGTTTTGAAATTTTCGCTGGAGGAAGATTTAAAAAGTGCAACAGTTGTTTCAGGAATCGTCCGAAAGGTTTAGCAAAAATCAAGAATAGCATAATTGAGCTATCCACAAACACAATTGAAGTTGCAAAAGTTTCTTGAGAATGATTAAATTTGAGGTCGAGTCAACGCCAGTCAATCAGGTATGCCTAGATGGACGTGGTGGGATTTTCTTCTCATATAGGCAATTCTCAAAAACGGTGGCAGGGGGGGGGGGGATCAAGCTCCTCCCCGAAATGATTTAAAAGAAAATATTTGAATTAAGTTCAGGTTATTAATTATATCCTTGAATACATTTCGTTTATTTTTACGACAACTGTATCCAAACGCCAGATATGTTCACTGTACAAGTCATAGCTTGAACCTTGGTCTGTCTAATGCCATGTCAACACCCTCGATTTGCAATTGTCTTGGTGTAGTAAGCGAAATAGCCAATTTCTTCTGCAACCATTCAAATGCAAACTTTCCAAAACGCCATACAAAAACATGCACCAGAAAGCAGGAAAAAACGACTTTGTGCCTTTGTGGGACAAGGTTTATTGAAAGGCTTGACAGAATTATCTCATTTGTGGAGCTCTTCAAATGTATTGCGATTAGTCTTGAAAAAATATCCACCAAGACGTGGGCGATATCTTCAGAACCATCAACTCTCTTGGCAGCAATTCAAAGAAGTGATTTCCTGGTAAGCCTTTTCCTACAAAATGAATTTTTGAATTTCGTGTCTGCAATAAATCAAACAAAACAAGTCTTAAAATCTCTTAAAAAACATAAGAGAAAATGCCGGAGTTTTTTTCGGAGACGCTTTTCAATCCGCATCACAACTTGCCGATAATTTATTTGAAGTTAACATAATAGCTCCGAGGATTTCTTTGAAACAAACAATACGCTCCAATTCAGAAATCTCGTGTCCTGAAGATTATTTAAGAGTTTCTATATGAATTTCCTGTCTAGATTCTCTAATACAAAATCTTACGGACAGATTTATGGTCAACGAGGATGTTCTATCATCGTTTCAAGCTCTGCTTCTAGGTTTTGCCGTTAATCGAGAAAATGAAATCTTCGATAACGCAATATCCTTGTCAGCTGTTAAAGCGGAGTACATACTCTGATGCGAAAAAATTTAATCGATTGATCCCTCTACCAATATTCTGAAACTGCTAGATATATGTGACAAGACCTATTTCAGGAGTATAAGCTACTTGCTTACAATTTTGGCCAAACTACTTTTCAACAATGAAAAGGATCAAAACAGTATCCCGAAGTGTCATGGGCTATCCAAGACTTAGCACACTTGCAATTCTGTCTTTTCACTCAGGTATTCATGTGAATCCAGATAAAGTGATCGATATTATGTTTAAAAAACAGACAAGGCGTTTTTTGCTGTAAAAAAACAATATTAAAATAATTATTATTTATTAAATTTAATTTATAAAAAAAAAATACTCATGTAGTTTTCTAATTTTTGTATACAGAATTACTTCTTCGAAATTGAACAAGCTCCCGCACGAAACAAAATCCTGGCTACGGGTCTGGCAACTCTATAGCCTTTTCTTCTTCTATCTTCTTAAATTTTTCAGTTCTGCCCGGTTTGTTTAACGCGTTCGGAAATATTACCAAGAACATGGCAGGTCAACAAAGTACAAACGGCAGCTAGCAAATGGTAGATTCGCAGTCAGCACTGATAATATGGAAAAACCATTTCTTCAAACTGTTACACACCAGTTACGATCAACATTTCTCCACCAGGCAAAACGAATGGTTCAGGACGATGATGAGCAACAATTCATTCTACCGTCCTCGACGAGGATGGCTACATCCAAGCTTAGGCCCAACAAGGCTGCTGATACTGACGACCAATGACAAATATGCACTAAAGCCAGACGATGAGAACCGCAGCATTGTATGCCGACCAATTATAGAGGGATCAGTCTCCTTAACATAGATTATAAGATCCTCTCTCCCATATTATGTCTACCAGCTGATTGGTCTTTATTCGTATGATTTTACCAGATTTTTACACCACGCAGATCTCGGAGAAGACAACCGAATCCCGTATAGACACGCGCCACCCGTATATCCTATTTAAGAGCGCCGACGACACCGTTTATCGTGAAAAATTATACGAAGTCATGTCTGGTTTTAGTATCTATTTCTAAACATGTCCAGCTCTGCAGGATGACCATGGACTAAGCTTGCTGCTTCGTGAAGGGGTGAAATTTTATCGATAACTTTTGTCTCAAAAGGGTTTCCGACAAAGCAAACCACAGTCATGCGATTTCTTTAACAACATCGTTGAGAGTATCGGACGAAACTCCCAAAGGAAAATCCGAGGCACAATCTTTCAAAAGTCTGCACAACTAAATCTTAAATCAGATGTAGACATTATTGGCAGAACACAGGGAGCTGTTTGTAAGACATTTGGAAGTGTTAAAGCAGAAAGCACGGTAAACGGGGAAAAGCGAAATGCTGTCTACGATAAAGAACCCACAAAAACGATGTCTCGGCAGGCATACCTTACGATAGGCAGGTATAACTCGAGGTGGTCAACGATTTTATTACCTCGTACCTATGCAATATAAATAACGATACCACATTTGAGATCATTCGAAAAGTTACTCTTGCCAATCACTGTTTTTTTTTTTATCTCAGAAAGCAATCTAGTAGCAGAGTTCCCTCTAGGGACACCAAAATGGCGCTCTATAAAACTGTGAGGTCCGAGTCCACCCACTAAGTTGGAGTCCATATATTTTGTTGGACAACTCATCGGCTTACGAAGGCATCCTTCATCCTTCTTCACGAGATCGCAGCCTATCGATCGACTGAACTCGAATAATATTTCCTAATCAATTTGTATTTTGTGCATATTGAACTGAGATAAAGATAAGTTTAAGAGCAGTGATAAATTTCTTTTCATTTGTACGTTTGACCCCAAGCGCTACAAACCATTGAGAAGCCATAGAAGAGTATATGACTTAGTGGTATAGATTCTATCAAAAAAGGATGAAGAGGCGCTTGATCTTTTCAAGGGAAAAGTACTTTGAATGGGCTACTGTCCTGTCTGTCAAAATTCATCAGCTAAGATGGCTGGGATATGTACATCAGATAAACTCCAGCAGAATAATATTTCACTTCAGGTGGCTCGTGCAAGGCTTAGGATGGAGCGACCTAATTAAGAAAGTAAGCAGAAGTTTTTATTTTCGGAAACATGCCAACTCACGTCAAAACATTGGGGACGTTGAAGTTATTTTATCTATTTTAAGGTATATTGCCGGTGAATCAAAGGCAGTCTCTGGTTAATAGACCATAACTTTCCTTTCTTACATAACAACAACAGATGGCATCTCGATTTAGTTGACGTTCTAAATTCTTGAACTATGAATAATGATTTAACGGATAATGTGGAATGAAGTTGGTAAAGTTATTTCGCAAAAGTCATTAAAGAAGATTATATTACATATATGGGCTTAGTCAGAGCTGGCAAGCCACTAAAATAAACTATTTTCCCTAAATGTTTGCGTAACTGCGACTTTCTGTTTCGTATTGAAAGAGCAGTTTTCCAGTGTCCTGTACTGATACCAACTATTCTGACAGATGTCTCTTGTGTTTAACGTAGGTATCTGCCGTGAGGGCTTAAACCTACGGTGCGTCTTCGCACAAGATATCAAAACAATGCGTTGATAAGGGCCCTTCGGGTAGTACAAGTACTACCACCAGTACCAGATTCGAAGTCGTGTGTAAGGCACGACCTTCCCCTTTGGTGAAGGGTCTAGGCCTATCTAATGCCTCCGCCATTCTGTGGGTCATAACACCCGATTGCAATGCAACTCCACATCGAGCAAATCTTATGGTTCCATAGCAATCCCATGGTTGAGCAGAGGTCATAGCACACTACAACATATGCTAAGCTATGAGATGTCCAAGCTCCATTCGGTCTACTCTCCCCGCGATTTTGGGTAAAAACCTACAGCCACCATGATACTCCCACAAGAGGCCAACTCCTAGGTCAGTCCGAAACCATAGTTATGAGGGCTCCTGACCTCTTGTGGTACCAGAATATAGCTTCCGGTCGAGTTTCGCAACTTTGTGGTAACTTCTAGTTGGGCACCTCATTGCCCGGGACTAGCGGCCTTCCAACAAATTTAAAAATTTCTATATTCCCCCCGCTAGATGCCTACTGCGGGTTCTATTAAATACCTCTTTTGCAAAACTACGGGTTCTTTCGAACCGTACGGTATCAGTGATAATTCCACTGACATCGTAGGTCAGTTACCATTAAAGGTGATGCCCATAGCCTGCAAGTTCCTAATGTCAGCGTAATTGGGACACTCACATAGGACATGAAGCCAGTCCTTATAAGTGGCTCCGCATGAGCAGCTCGCAACCCCGCTCAGCCCCCTCTTAAGCAAGAATGCATTAAGAGAGCCATGCCCGGCCAACAAAAAGCCCAGGCTGAGGTTAAAAATCCATTCAGGAAATATTCTCATGGTTAGCACATCCCTTAGGAAGCCGTAAGAAACCCTGCCGTTTTCGCTAGCATCCCACTTAGATTGCCATCTAGATAGAACACATGCGTGTAGCAAGGTTTTATGCTGCTTCAGGGATAGGCCATCCACTTCTTCCGGGGAAACCCAATCGCGCCCATTTAGAGGGAAACCTTTTCTGATCTTGAAAAGCAATACCACGACGTATCACTTCCAGATCCAGAGGTGGTACTCCTAGCAACACCTGCATTGCCTCTGTAGAGACAGTGTGGCACACCGGTAAACACCCAAGCAAGACGACTCTTTGGCAAGTCAAGATCCGCTTTCGAATTTCCACAGTCATAACCCTGTCGTACCATACCGATGCTCCACATGTTGCACAGGCAACGAAAAGGCCATCGTATATGATACGGGCAGAACGCCTGTTGAGTCCCCAGTCAGATCGCAAAATGCGCCTTACCTGGCCTACAGCACTCAGCATGAAGTTGTCTGGTTCGAACCAGGTGAGGCAGGAAGTTCATAGCAACTATTCTGACAGTCTAGATGCAATGATATTCTGTTCTTGTCGTATGTGAGGATTGTTAGTGATAGGGCGTCAGCAGTTCAGTTCCCACAACACTCGCTAACTATCTCTAATTCATACCAAGGTGTTCTAGATTCCTCCTCACTTGTTCTGTATTACATTTAAAGCGTTCCTTTCTTTTGCTTAATTGGGTACGAAGTCTAATTCTATGCCGTAATTCAAAACTGAGATGTCTTCGTGCTTAAAGTGTTCCAAATCTACAGCCTCTTTTCCCGTCGTAAGTAATGTCTATAAGCTTGTGAGTTGTTCTCACATGGACACGTCCGTTTGAATTGCGGTTTGTCCACTAAACTTTTGGGATTGACTTCTAATTTTGAAGGCCTTTAGCTTTCGTGTGTCCTTAGCTGTTAGTTTCGAATTATTACAGCCATAGTAATGGAAGTACTGACTTAACCTTGGAGGTAAGTAGAGACAGTTTGGTCTTAGAAACTAGAAGAGTTGCGAGAACTTCGGATACGGAACCTCTTTTTCGTTACTAAGCCTTCTGCATGCGTTTGAACCAATTTTCGAAGCACTTTTTCCACTCCGAACGAAGTACCTCCAAAATACGCATTTTAAACACATCGAATGCTTCTTCAGGCGTCGAAAAACGTTGGCCTCGCAATAAAAAGAAATCAGTGGGTACTGAATCAGGGCTGCACGAGTACGGCGGATGACCCAACAATTTGATGTTTTAGCTCTCAAAAAGTCACTTGTTTGAATGATCTCTGTTCGCTGGTTGGTTTTCCTTATTTCCCAAAAAACTTCTGGCAACATGTCCGTTCGCCTTGGAGGACCCATACAGTCGACTGCCGTTTAGTTTCGGGCTCATACGCAAGGATCTATTATTCGTTGCCTGTCACGATCTATAAACCTCTTTTGAAACACCGCGATCAAATTTTTCAACATTTCTTTGGACCAATCGACACGAGCCTGTTTTTGAGCGATTGCCAAATTATGCGGTATTCAAGGCGAAGAAATCTTTTTGACAGCCAAGGGTTCATTAAATATTAAATGTATGTGAGTAGAACTAATGTCCAAGCATGCTCACAATTTCACAATAAGTCACAAGACGAACTTGCTATATCAGTTGCCGACCAACATCGATGTTTTCTGACACAACAATCGATTTTGGACGACCTTCACAAAGTTATTCCTGGAGCGAACGCGAGGACCACGATTGAATTGGGAAAACCAGCGAAATATGGTGGTCGTGGATGGTCATCATCACTAAAAGTCGAAGCGAGTTGATCGGCACACTATTTTTGAGTTAATCCCGTCGAAAATCACAAAAAATCATCGTACGAAAATGTTGACGATTTAATTCCATTTTTCAGCTGAGATGACTGTAAAAATCGTAAATAGCATTCGTATGAGCTCGTGTACGATTAAAAACTTGAAAACTGATGTTGACATCAGATTTGACGTATCTATGAGCATGGTAGCTGATTGGTATTTTTAATTTTTTTCAATCGGTGCGGAAACTGGAAATTCCAATTCTTTTACAGTATAGGAGTAGATAAGTGCCTACAGAACCAAAACCCAAAATCGCAGAGTACTGGCAGAGTGCTCCGCTGTAACTGCATCACTCTCATAGCAAGCATTGCACGATGTTGAGTCACTTATGCCTACTACACTTAAGTATAGTACAAGAGTAGTACCGCGTTACGATCACAATAAGGTCTACAGTCCTGTCCAGTCCTGAGGGACAGCGGGAAAGTCGCTTTGAGAGACGTCGGAAAGTTTCGTTTGTACTGCTGGCATCCTATAGAGTCACGTCATCTGTAATTACATTCACATGAAACTGTTGATGGGAGTCCTAACCAACGATGCCGGTAGTCCTAACTCAAGTTTGGAGGTTCAGAAACCCTCCACTGAGTCTTTTCTAGCAAATTTATCAGCGATCTCATTTCTCGCGAACCCATTGTGACTTAGGATCCCAACAAGACTCAGTGATTAGCTCCGCATTCTAAATCGGTTTGCGAGCAGAACTTGCTACATGCCTTTCCTGGCTAAGATTCTGACCGAAACCATTCCTGGACCCATGGAAAGTTGATTTCGTTTTTTCGCATTAACAGGAGTTCTGGTGTCATTGCATCAGACGACATGGCAATAAGATCAGTGTTAAAAGACAGCCGGCGAACGTATTTCGTCTTTAAACGGAAAATTGCTTTGCAAATGCTGCTTGGTGGAGACAGGCCTGCTAGGAAAAGCCCACATACAGCCGATGAAGTACCATCCTTTGGAGTCTGGTAAAGTAGTAGCTTCGGTGATAGGAGTTTGTTGTGAGCTGGTTTTGAACACGTTTTCTGGAAGCCTGTTTGATTTTAAGGACACAAAAGCTTTCATAAGAGGCAGTCTTCGAAGTCCGAACTTAGGTTTATATATTCCTTGGTTTTCAGTTTCCCTACGTATTCGCTACGAGTGTGAATTTCACCCTGATCTGCAAACTACAGAAGTATAGTCCATACATCGTATGGCGGTAAGGTCACAGATGGTTTCTCTCTTGTCAATGGGTTTGACCACTTCATTTGATTTCATTCACTCCACGATATCAGCTTTTATTAATTACTTCACCGGAGTCATCTGTAAACTGGGATCAGAAAACCCCTCGACGGAGAGAATGCCAGAAATTTGTATCTTTTTGACTTACAGAAGAAGAGGATGCAGTTTCAGTTCCGAGATTTTGATCAGTTTGAGTGTGTGTCATTTCCACTAATTTAGTTCTCTTCACTGTCGCCGCTGGAGCGGTGAGACTTGTAGCGACATCACTTGGGGTCTCTTTGGCCCATGCGTTTGACTCACATCTTGTTCTCCTCTTCAATGGCCTCCCTTTAGGAGCATGTTCAACCTTTTTGATTTCCTGGGATAAGCGGTCAAAAACAACACACTGACCAACGTCAAGCGTCTATTCTGGTTTGGTCAGTTTAACAAGCTGAGTCTCTAAATCATTCCAGTCCATTCTACCGAACGTGTCGTAGAAAGAGTCGCAGCAGTCATCTCAGATAAAAGATTGTCAGGGAATTGTTGAGTGTATTGTTTGAGGCTTCCATTTAACACCTAATGTGAACATCGTTAGCGCTTTATCAAAGTCACATTTGGATTCTTTTAAGAGCCTTAAAATATTGCACTCTTGGCACATCAAGGCAAAGGAACGTAATTTTTTGAGAAGCCGCGAACGACTTTCTGGTATTACTTTAAATTAATTATTGGCGTCGTCATTCGTTCTTCTGATGAAAGTAAGTGTATAGGTGTTATCCCGTACAAAAAGGGTTTGGAGCTCGAAATCTTGAGTCAAAAATCGTTTAGATATTGTCGATTTTCTGAAAGTGAATGAGAGACAGCGATGAGGTTTGAGCAATGCGTCTTCGAAAAAGGATTGCATAGAAGCTCTCTCTAGCGCGTCTGGCCCTGCTGTGGATGCACAACTAAATATTTCCCGATTGTGTTTTCACTCTTATCTTGTAGAAATTGGTACTGTCTGACTGAACTGTAAAAGCTCCAGCTATTGCGCGAACATGAGCCCGACCTGCTCATGGCAGGCCAAAATATTAAATAAGAAAAAAAAGAAAATGGGAATAACAAAAACATTGATTCATGACACCAATCGCTCTTTATATGTTGTAGGTTCTCGGTAAAATTTAATGAACTACCAGGGACAGTTGCCATATCCAAAATAGCATCATTACCATACAAAGTAGTTCATTTAAACCTTGACCTCGTCGACAATGTCATGAAGTGCTTTTGAAATTTCGAACTCCAAGTAATTAATGAGGGCTACTGGGGCAAGTGAAGCAAATATTTCATTAAAATTCTACTGCAAGTAGACCCTTAAGATACAAACTTTCAAGTAATTTTCCTGCATTGATAGGACTGGGAAGCTGAATCCGTCAATGCTTTCGACAAATTCGGAATATGAAGTCTAATGGATATCTTAATCTTCTGCATGATACAATGAAAACATTGTTGGATTCGTCCTCGTTATTTTCCATTGTTACCTTCAATTTACCTAAGAAACGCCTTTGGCGATCCTCCCTCGACTGAAGTCGATTCCCTTAAGATAATTCCTTCGTGTCACCTGGCGTATTCATGAAATCATATCACATTTACTAAAATGTACTTTACTTTCAAAATTACAACAATAGCAACCCAGGGCGAAGAGGAAGAAAAAACTACAACAACGAGTTTATGTGTACGAGTACATCGTTTTGGAGGCACTTTAATTAACATCCAGGATTCGTTGATGACGTTCACTGCAAGCTTGATGAATACATATTTGCAGTTCACTCAAGGATATTCCTCCACGGAATTACCTTCTCTCAATCTGAGTTCACCTGTCTGTAAATGAGTACGTTACACTTAGAAGAAATGAAATACGTGTGTAACGACAGCAACGACGTCGACGATGATGATGATGACGACGACGATAGTGATTTTGATGTGGACGAGGACGATGACAGGCCTGGATAAAAGCATTGAAATGTCAACAATCAACGATTCAACAAGCGGCATATCGTTATGTGGAATGTACCCGTTTCATCAGTCCTTTTCTTAGTAGATGTGTCGAGGATGAGTGCAATGAAATAAAAAGAGGATTGTTTCTAACTTTTCCACCTTCCTCCTTTCTCCTTACACTCTATTCAACTTTTACTCTATTCTGGTGCTTGTCGTCGACAAGCAAGATACGATTCCACTGAGTTGCTCCAAGAGTTGTGAGTTGTGACACTTGACATTGTGGTCGTTGTTTTTGTTTTTAAGCCCAAAACTATGAACTTTGTTCGCAAAATATAGAGCCGACTCCTGATTACACATGCAAACCCATATCTACACATGCTACATGAGGATAGAACAGGAAGAGACGAAGTTGAATGGTAAACTCTTATGAAATATGCGGAGCTTGGTTTTCACAGTCATCGTCGTTCCTAATAGCATACGCTGCTGAGGCTTCAAACTAATATTCTGACATTCTTTGAACGTTGAACTTGTGAAGAGGTTAAATTGTCCACAAACTAGGTGCTTGTCGTTCCTAAATATAGACACGGATATGGAAATTTTCTTTTTGTTTTAATATAAAGAAGGCACTAGTTGTCCAGCATTATAAAGAGAAAACTTTCTTCGGGCAAGGGCCCATAAGAAATTCCGTAACAGAGAAGCACATCAAAGGTTAAAAGTGGATTTTGTGTATGATGCGGAAGAGATCGATATTAACTCATTTGTCTTTCTATCGTACTTACGAGTACATACGAGTATATGTATATATATCTTCTCTGTGACTTTCGAACCAAGGCTGGACTGAAGATCCTTCCGCCGGGTACATAGAGGTTGCCGAGCATTTTCGAGCGCTGTTTAGTCGACGTGTTTGGGCGTTTGAATCATGTCAACTCTAGGAGCTCGCGATAGTATTTTTTATTCAAACCCTTCGCGCCAAATACTGTACATATATGGATGGAATAATTTTCTCGACTACTCATCTGTCTATACACGATCTAATGAGGAGCTCGGCAAGTTCGACAGTGCACCCTCTAAACAGAACCTAAACGGTGCCCTCACTTTGCTTTGAATTGGCATGTCCAGCTAGAAAGCAGTCGTGCAGAAACGCAGATCTGCACGTCACTTAAGGCCAATTTTGGGGAAGACTGAAATCTTTACAGATGGAGGCAAAAAGAATATGTGTATAAGAAACTAATTCAGACTTCGAAGACTGCCTCTTATGAGAACTTTTGCCAACAGGTCGAAACTGTCGGTGAAACCAGGAGACTAATCAATGCCCCCAAAAGGAGAAAATTGGACAAGCTGTAATCACTCAGAAAATCCGATGGCACCTATACTGGGTCGAAAGTCAATACGTTCTTGAGACTCACAACACGATATAGCTGGTATTTCTCATGGGTAGTGGTGACGGATTAGGCCATCAAATATGCTATTTCTTTGTGGCTTCCGATTGCCTGGCACCGATAGCGTATACCCAAATAGTATAAAAAAAAAGTATAGACCATCTAGACGCTCGCTAAAAGCGTCAGACCTATTAGCGTAACCTGCTTCATGTTGACGAGAAAATGGTCGAGCTCCATGTGCGCAAAAGTGCTTTGCGAATGCATTCTCTGCTAAAAATGCAACATGACTGCTAACGCGGAAGATCCTGCGAGAGTGCGTTTCAAAATCAAATTTGGTTGGTACAATTGAAGTCGTACAAGATGGAATACGCGTTTAAGGGTGCTTTCGACAACGCAAGTTTTGACGGCATTTGTAACTCGGCCAGCAATACTGGTGAATAGGACATTGACTGTCGACTTACTTTTAATGTTCTCAATATTTCTGACATCTATGCTCAAGCATATGGAGACGATGTGTGAAGCTGTACTGTCTGTTGCGTCGTGTCTGGCGATTGTCTTCCCTACAGCGCAGTTAAGTCTAGCCGTAATCGATGATTGATACACTAGAAATGGGCTTACAGTTAATCTCTCGCAACTGAGGTTGTTCCCGTTATAAGAAGGAGGAGGCTGACTGGTCTAATTTAAAGGCAACACCATCGGTTTCTCCATCCAGGCTAAGTATTTGGGTGTTATCCTGGATAGCAAACTTTTTTAGACTTTGTGTGGAAAGGCACTGTAAAGAAGCTTTCGAAACAGGGCTTGTCACAGAGGGTAGTCTTTTGGATCTACACGGCTATGATAAAATATGTTACTTCTGCTTTTAACAGACTCCAAAGAACGGTCTGTCTCGGCTGCACAGGGGCTTTCCCTAGCATACCTAGCTCTGCTCTAGACGCACTGATGAATCTTCATCCCTCGGTCTGAAACTGAACCCGGAAAGGAATCAAGTCCGGTCTTCGCGGATGGCTCCAAACCCGATTTAGGTATCTTTCTAGAGGACGACGTCAGATTTTGCACCTCATAAGCAGAACTTGCGTCTGTCTTCCAAGTGGAGATATACGCAAACCTGATGGTAACGAACTACTGGTATATTGCAATGCAATTTTTTCAGGACTCGAACCTATCTAGGACTGCTTACGTCCTCGGTTAGGGCTTCCATTGATAGTTGGGTTTCATATGAATATAAGTGCAGATGGCATGACTCTCCAGGTTGTTGGCAGACCGAATGAATGCTACCCAACGTCAAGTCAGCGGTTTTATTACTTTATTACTGTCTTTCAGCAGGAAAGACTGAAGTTATGACGGGACACTACGCTTTTGTGAAGCACTTAAGTATGCTGGGCATAGGTGACACAACATCCTGCGACGATTACTGTGAAACTGGTTATTATACCGCGGATCACTACTTCTGTAAGTGTCCGGCCGTTAGCGTACATCAGGCTGCAAGTACTCGTTGCTGACGTGGTGGGTGTTGGTTCTTTCTTTGAAAGACTGAGAATTTCAGTAAATTGAACTTACAAGAAGTACAATGGACTAGTTCTTTGGCTGAGTACTCTGTTCCGGAGAAACAAAAACTCTGCGGAACACGTGTGTGGTGCTTTTACTGATTGTTTCTGTTCACGTACTCCTACCACCTAAGGCGAATTCTTCTTCTGTTGTCCCTCCAAGCTAGAATCGATGACTCTTCAGGTTAGAATGATGGTGTCTACATGTTCTACATGTCCTAGCTACTTAATTTGATGAACTGAACACCCCTGACAAGATTAAAGTCGCTGTGTAGACCATACAACTCTACATATAAGCATCTTACCCCCCAAATTCTGGTTAACTGAAGTCATTTTCATTCGCTTTTGATAATGCCCATTCTTTCGGATCATGTAGTAGTACGTTGACGATAAGGGTATTTTAGAAGACTTTTTTCGTTGTATGTGAGTAGACTTCTTAGTCCAAAGGTAAACTGATTAACAGCCTCACTTTTAGTTTGATTTATGATGAGATGCCATTAAGGGGCTTAATAGTGGAGCTGAGGTAGACAGTCTTAAATTTATAGTTGTCGATTACGATATTGTTTAGGAATCGTTAGTCGTTCTGGGTGTCCGATTTTATTCAGAACATATTGTACATTTGAAAATAAGCACTTTTCTCTGCTTCTGCCTGGTCTGAAATAAATCTTGTCTAAATCCTTTCTGGAATTCAAAGATCTCGGTTAGATTGCTTCTGCCTTTACAGGGCAGGAAGTCATTCTGAATAATCTGACGGATGTGCCTAATAATCCACTATAGCTCGTCTATAAAGATATGGCTTTTGCGGGTTTATGAATTTGGCATAGAGTGAATAATTGATTGTGGATTTATTGGGAATTAAATCTGCCCTCCTAGTCGATGAGATTGTCGACAAAAGGTTTTAACGACAGACAGTATTTTGTACCCGTTGTTAAAGAAACTAAAGCGTCCATACATTTCGCTTTTAATGCGGGTTTTTCAGGCATAGCTTCTTCGCACCGAATTGGTTGGTATATGCTCTCAACAAGACATCTCGGGCTGCTTTCATTAGCAGGAGTTCATAAGTGGCTTTCGTATATTTTCAGTACCGAATGTGACCTTCTTACAAGATACAGTTCTCTGTTTGAGTCTTTTTTTTTTTACGATTTTGATATAACTTCCAAACGCTGTTCCTGGCGTAGCACCCCACTATTTCCAGGATAGGGAGCTTTTTCATTACTATTTATTATTTTTCTTGCAGGGAAGCCATTGTTGTTCGTTCTTCTTTTGCTTGTAAGGTTCCCAAATTCACTTGTCCGCTGTTTGGTCGCCTCTGCTTGACTACTCTATTTATCAAACCAGGAGCTTTCATGGGGGTGATAGGGTGAAATCTAGCAGTTGCGGCATTTCTGATGATTTCTTGAAATTGATACTACTGGATTTTAGCACTTAATCCTGCTTGAATAGAATTTTCATTGCTTGTACCCATATCGGTACTTCAATGTTAAATTTGTTGACATTTGAAATCAGTTTGGGTGAGCTTCATAGCTGACTGCTTGGACTGTAATTTAGATCAGTATCTCTAATTTAATTTACATATTTGTGAAATCTTTTAATTCCAAAAACCTTCAATCAAAATGCGTGAATGTATCTCTATCCACGTTGGTAAAGCTGGTGTCCAGATCGGTAACGTCTGCTGGTAGTTATACTGCTTGTAGCATGGAATCCAACCCGATGGTCAGATGCCATCAGACAAGTCTGTCGGAGGAGGTGATGATTCATTCAACACTTTCTTCAGCGAGACTGGCGCTGGTAAGCATTAGCTTCGTGCCGTTTTCGTCGATTTGGAACCAACTGTAGTCGATGAAGTCTTTTCCAGGACCCACCGCCAATTGTTATATCCAGAGCAATTGATCACCGTCAGGGAAGACGCTGGTCTTGGACAGGATCCGTAAATTGGCTGACCCATGTACCGGACTCAAAGGTTTCCTGATCTTTCACTCCTTCGGTGGTGGTACAGGTTCAGGATTCACTTACCACTTGATGGAACGTCTCTCTGTTTTTTTTATTTTTATAATTTACGCGCGCCTAAGGGGTTAGATACCCTTTTACTGTTGCCACGGCTCGGGCGAAAAGGTAGAAGGAGGAGAAAGGAAAAATTGTTTTTGTAGTGGTTTGAAACTCAGGTGTATTTGGTTTCGATATTCGCTCTCCAGGGGTGGGAGTCTGAATAGGACGGAGAGTTTTTTTTTCTTCAATCAGAGTGATTCGAAGGTTCTAATTCGCACTAGTTTTTTGTGTTTGAAACACTACAACAGCCAAATCTACGTGTCAGTGCTATGCCTTCACACGCAGAATTTTTCTGTCTGAGTTCCAATTACACAAATGAAAAACTTGAAAGACTTGTCATGGGCAGGATTCGAACCTTGACCCACCGAGTGAGAAGTGACTGCTAGTACCACTACACCACCGCCACAGCCACTGTGGCTTACGAAAGAAATCTAAATTGGAATCCGCCATCTACACAGCCCCACAAGTGTCGACTGTTGTTGTTGAACCCTACAACTCTATCTTGACTACCCACAAAACATTGGAACATTCCAACTGCGCCTTCATGGTCGACAATGAAGCCATCTACGATATCTGCCGCAGGAACTTGGACATTGAACGGCCAACCTACACCAACTTGAATCGTTTGATTGGCCAGATTGTATCATCAATCACTGCTTTATTGCGTTTCGATGATTTTGATTGAGAAATGATTGAACGTCGACTTGACTGAATTTCAAGCTACCTTGGTAACATATTTACGTATCTACTTACCTCTAGTCATCTACGCTCTAATCATCTCTGCCGAGAAGGAGTAGCACGAGCAATTGTCGGTTGCCAAAATCACCAACGCCTTTTTCGAAACCAGCCAACCAGCCAACCAGATGGTTAAGTGCGATCCTCGTCATGGCAAATACATGGCTTGCTGCATGTTGTACCGTGGTAATGTTGTGGCCAAGGATGTTAACGCTGCCATTGCTACCATCAAGACTAATTGCACCGTCGACTAGTATCCAACTGGCTTCAAGGTCCGTATCAACTACCAGCCATCAACTGTTGTACCTGATGGTGATTTAGCCAAGGTTCAACGCGCTGTCTGCATGTTGCCCAACACCATCACCAGCAGATGAAAGGGCTCGACTTGATCACAAGTTCGACTTGATGTATGAAAAGCGAGCTTTCGTTCATTGGTACGAGTAATATACGAGTACATATGTCGGCGAAAATATGGAAGAAGGTGAATTCTCAGAGGCCTGTAAAGATTTTGCCGCTCTCGAGAAGGATTACGAAGAAAACGGCATGGACTTCGCTGAAGAATATTAAGCCTATTCCTCGAATTCCGGGAATATGAGGAACATAAAAGTGAAGACACACACATGAATCTTTCGAATAATGAGATTGAAATAAAAGAGCACAAGAATTTCTCCATCTGTACGTTTCGACGCGCAATCGGTCAGCAAGGACTTAGCCAAAACATCACAACTGATTGCTGAATCTCAGAGCAAATGCGACAATTTGGTTCCACAGTAAATATGAGTAACGATGTCTGTGCAGCTCTTAAGTGGAAAATCGCTTCTGCCAAACCTTGGTCTCGGAAAACAGTAAGAAATTTAAACTATCAAATTATGACAGTACATCAATAAGACCCCTATACCTGCATATTACTGGTGTATGGTGCAGAGGCTCTATGCGACTAACAATGGCAGATGAAAGGACGATATCTTGAAAGAAATTTTCGGGGGAATAATATGGATGAGATGCGTAGAGAAAGTGTAAAAGTTGTATTCTGAAATTATTTTTGAGTCAGCAACAGAGCGATATGACCTTTTTGCTTGCAAAAATCATCACTGTTAAACGAATAAAGATATCGCGTCAGTTTTTCTGCTTAAAGGATATTCCCAGGACCTTGAAATTAGTGAATTTTGAAAAAAAAAAAAACGCTTCACAGGGTCTTTCAGAATCTATTGCTGAAATAGGACTTTCTCACCACAACAATTTTCTAACTTAAACATATTCAAAAGTCCATGATTGAAGTAACAACAGAGTGGTGTCTAAAAGCTAATCCGACCAAAACAGTGGTAAATTAAAGTAAACGAAACATTTTTTAAATATTATTTTAGGTGTATCAAAAGAGCATCTTAGTGAATATAATAAAATAGTTCAGTGATTCATTTTAATTCAAACAGTGGAGATAAAAGTAAACGGACCGACAGCTTAAGTTAAAAAACATCTGACTTCTTGGGAACTTGCGTCAAAATCTAATAAACTTATCATTTCTGGAGAGTATTGTGCTTTGAGATCTTTTTCTGTTCTGATATGCCTCAACGAAGAAATGAGTGGGTCCAATGAGGCTGCAGGCATGTTGAAAAGGTCATCATTTTGCGGCACTTAAACACCTTGCACGTATTTTATTACTTCTTGTAGTCTTTATACTCGATTATATTTTGACTCTGATCCAAAATCTAATGAAGAGTAGGTGCGAGTTGTTTTTCGAGATATTTTTACTTGACATACTCACCAAACTTGACAGTGTTAAGCTTTTCCCTGCAATTCAAAACATTAAGTACTACTTCAAGCTTCGTTATTACCTCTATATTGCCCCCAGTGATACGAACTGTTGCCCCTGATTCTTGAAAAAAATCTCCTCGAAATATTTCCGTCATTGGTATTTCCAAATCTTTGTTTTGGTCGATCGTTTTTTCTTGTTTTCTTCTCTTTTCTGCCTCCTTGATTCTAATAGATTCATCAGTATCCTCTTCCTTTTGTCGATGTAAATTCCATGCACCTGATTCTTGCACATGTATTGTAGAGATTCCATATTCTTAGTTATGATGAACACATTTGATTCATCTTGAATGTTGAAGTTCTTTTGTGTTATATTGAATATGGGACATGACCGCGTTGACTTTGTATTGTATCTGTTATTTCATTCAGAACTTTTCCGTCAATCATGAATAAAAAGAACTCGTGGTTGACAACTGTACCTATTTCGTCATTAACTTTATATTGTATTTGGTTGAAGATTAACAATTTGTCTTTTGCTATCGTTGACTGTACTCTAGTTTCCCTTGCATATTGGAATATTATGGGTCGGCAAAAATGAACTGATGATGAAAAATGAACTCTAATGTTCACCATTTGGACTGTTAAGTTTCAGTGGAACAACTGACGCTTGTTATTTTTGTTTTATTTTTTGTTTATTTTTTGCTTGTTGCCACTTTGCCCAGGTGATCCAATACAGCCACTCTTGCTTTGTAGTGTAAGAATTCTTGGAATTGCTGTTAATTCCTCATCACTTTTGCTTTCTAAAAGCCGCCTTGCAGTATGATCCATCATCCATCATGTTTTGAAGTTTCACTCTAGCTGATGTTTCAATAATTTCCTGGTACTGTGTCCTTTTTCGCAACTGTTGTAATCTTGTAGAGTGGAAGAAACGCCTACGTTGTATTTTCTCAGGGAACTTCTCAAAATCTTATATTTTTCTTTTGACGGACCCAAAAAAACAGAGCCAATACATTCTCACTATTATACTTGATAGGATCCTTTTGCGTAGTAGAAATGCTTTATTTTATTCTTTTGACTCGCAGTGGACTTGCGGCAGAGACTGTCTTGGTTACATCAGCCTTCATCATTTAATGATTCTTATTATACTTTATTGCTAAGGCATTAGAAAGATCTTCAGTGGTTATGGTTTCGGTAGCATTTATTGACTTTTGCTTTTAGGTGAACGCCGAGCAGTCAGTTATTGATTTGCTTGGTGACTTTGATGTAGGTACTTGGTAAATCACATGTTTCTTTTTTTTTTTTTATAATCAGCGCTCGCTCAAGGGGTTTGTGTATCCTTAAGGTGATTGTACAATACACAGCGCGGGCAAAGGAAATTAAGGGAGGAAGAAAAGAGAAGTACCGATGTACATTGTTTTTAAATGTTTGCAAGTTATAACGACCAGGAAATACAGAGATCGGCAGTGCATTCCATAAGCGAGTTGTACGGCTAAGGAACGAATCACGATATTTTAGAGTACGCCCGAAAATGGGCTTGAGGGTATACTGATGAGCATTCATAGCGAGACGAGTGTTACGGTTGAAAGTTTGAATGGGCGGAATGCTACTGGCGATTTCAGTGGAGCACTGGTGATGGAAATAGCGATAAAACAAAGTGAGACACGAGACATTTCGTCGGTATTCGAGGGTGTCCATTGATTGATTGATATTAGTATCATCAATAAGTTTTATCGCACGGTTTTGAATTCTATCTAGCAGGTGCAGAGATGTTTTAGGAGCACCTGACCAGATGTGGGCGTTGTACTCCAATTTTGGGCGGATGAATGCCTTATATATTGAGGCCAGATCAGAGGGGGTAAAATATTTCTTACATCGTTTCAGGAAACCTAGACATTTCGCAGCATCAAATATGTGGTCATTCCAACGTAAGTTGTTATTGACACACATACCGAGAATAGAAAGTTTTCCGGTTTCGACGATGCAAGTGCCATTCATGGATAATGGTTGGGTGTTTAAATTTCGCTTTAACGACAGCAGACAGCATTGTGTTTTGGAAGCATTAAATTCCACTCTGTTGATAGCTCCCCAATTGGTTATTCTGTTGATATCGGAATTTAATGAGCTCAGCATACGCTGCCGTCCTCGTTCTACAGCCGAAGAGCAGGGCCGTGAGTCCGGGAACGAATATGAAAAGCAGAGAGTAAAAGTAGCAGTCAAGAGATCATTAATGAAAATTAAGAAGAGTGTCGGAGACAAAACAGAGCCCTGGGGCACACCAGCATTTATTTTGTGAATATCAGACTTGAAACCGTCCAAGACAACTTGAATTGAACGTTCCGAAAGGTAATTTCTAATCAATTGAAGAAGAATGTCGTCGATCCCAAATGTACGCATTTTCGATAAAAGAGCCTGATGCCAAACTCTGTCAAATGCCCTAAAAATATCAAGTGCAACTATCTTGCTTTCGCTAGTTTTCGGTGAGACATGCCATCAAATCACCAGTGGACCTGTTGCTACGAAAACCGTACTGCCGGTCATTGAGAAGTTTTCGTGTTTCGAGATATTTCATGAGCTGACGATTTAGCAGCATTTCCATGACCTTGGAAAGAAGGGACGTAAGTGCAATGGGTCTGTAGGAGAAGAGAGAAGATTATTCGCCTTTTTTAGGGACGTGCTGGATAAATGCTATTTTCCATCTGCTCGGGAAGAGTCCTAAAGAGAAGGATTGATGAAAAAGCTTACGCAGTGGTTTTGCCAGCGTGGAATAACACTTCTTCAGAAGAAGGGGAGATATACCGTCTGGACCAGCGGATTTACATATGTTGAGATCTTTAAGTACTCTTGCTACTACTTGAGTGCGAAAGTAGATTCGTCCCATTGAAGATTCGACGCACTCAAGTATAGGCGGAGACAAAGCACAATCTGGGAGTGTTGAGCTGGCCGCAAATGTCATTGTAAATGAGCGTTGGGATGGAGGATGAGGCGGAATTTCTAATGTTTTTGAGGAACGACCAACAATTGTTACTGCCTTTGGGACATTGAAATATTTTTTGCCTCAGATTTTGGTCGTATTGGAATTTCACACGCTTAAGAAAGGCGTCTTTCAGCATCGACATGGAGACAATTTTCCAACAACTCCTTGTTCTTTTTGAAATTCCTCCTCCTGAGGATAATTTTTTATTTTATTTTAGGTCACATAAAATGAATAAGAAATGATTTTTGGAAACGCTTTGCCTTTTAAACTCTAACTTAAAAAAAACTCGATTTTTAGGTGACTTTAAAACTTAATTATCTTCGACTGGGTCTAGAAGCAAAACTGATCCAAAAGAACTATTTTTTTTTCAATTGCCAGAGCTCCAAACATTTGTTAATCCAATGAATTTAGAAACTGTGCATTATATACATAGATCCACCTGAAAATTTAATTTTTTTCTTTTTATAATTAGCGCGCGCTCAATGGTTTTTTTTCGTAGATACCCTTAAAATGTTTGTACATAGCAGCGTGGGCTTTTGCTTAAATGAGCCATTGTGCGACGTTTATCGACCGAATGAGGGAAATTGGTCTGATGATCCAGCCCCAATGTTAATAATCCTCTCCGATCACATTATAACATGTTACATCCTATGTAGGTTTCGTCCGTCGATCAGTATCCGAATATCACTTAGAGATAAAATAGACACGAATATGGGTATTTTCTTACGTTACTTAATTTAGATGGCACCACAGGTCAGGTGTGGACATGAGCCTCGATTAAGCAGTTCCTCCATTTAGTGCTAATCGCTCCCAGTCTTTATAAATGCTGTCATATCCCTCCTCTGAAATATAGTGTCAAATTTTTTACTTAAACACCTGTCATGTTTAAGTTTACGGGATGCCCAAATATACCTCCCGTGGAGTGAGGATATGCATTGACATCGCTCTGCAGCCTTCCTGAGATACAAAAGCAGAACCTCTTACTGATTATAGGGTCACAGCACCCAGTACTTATTGCAACTCCACATTTGGCCGAGACCCTTCTCGCGATTTGGGTTTAAACCACAACCACCGTGACTCTCCCACTAGGGGGTCTATCTCTATCAAGTGGGTGGTCGTGGCTCAAGTGGTAATGTATTTGCTTCCAAATCGGAAGCTTCGGTGTTCGAATCCCAGCCTCGCCCGAAAGACATTCTTTTTTCAGGGAACTTAATTCACTTAAGTTGCCTATAATACAACAAAAAGTCCAATTACACTAATAATTTAGTCTCCCCATTAAATGTTGGATGCCACCCATGGAGCGGAATAACGACTGAAGCCAAAAATCTTTCTTTCTCCCTTTGTCCCATTTTACTAAAAACTTAACACGTGCTCAGGCATTTTAAGTGTAATAATACCCACTGAGCGTTATGCTCGTTGAACGAAAAAAAAAAGACCCTCCTGACTCCCATGGTACCGGGGTCCTGGCAGGTCCTGCCAACAACAGCACTTACGACCGGCAACTTATAAGTGGACACATCTTAGCAACCTTCGGTGGCGTCATCTGAAGATGTTTACGATAAGACCAGTACTTTACTCTGCCTCCACTTTTTATTAGACAATGTCATTAATGTACGAAACCTTGATACCTAATTGGACGGCACCTCTGAAGCAATGGTAGTATCGATTTGAGGTTCCTAAGTCTTATTTCAAGATTTATATGTACATATATGTATATACCATATACTACATAGTGAGGCAACTCCCGCTGCTTTTAAAAATTCGACAAGGAGTCCGTCCTTCAGCCTTTTTGTTGCCTAGTTTAAATACAGCTATCCAGAATTTTTCTTGGTCTGGTGGACGCAGTTATTATCGATCAACGCTGAAAAGCTCATTCTTTGAATTTTAGGTATTTTCATTCTTAAGCATATGTTTACCGGATTTGGATTTTTGATTACGTCCCCTCCCCATCCTTATCTCTGTACGTTTCTGCTCGTCGGTGGCGATGTGTTCCATCGTGGTGGACGGTTTATTGATCAGAGGATCGGCAGTTCTCTTTGTGGATATCGAAGCGTGGGAATTGCGTGTTAGGCATGATACTGTTTCATTGTTATAGTTACCACTGCTCACCCCGCACCCACAATTATTTAATGCGCACTCATCTTGCGCATGTCATATATTTGTAAACTTAGCATGTCACATATTTCACAATTTAATTGCATCATATATTTGTCAACTTAGCATGTCACATATTTCACAATTTGATTGCATCATATATTTGTCAACTTAGCATGTCACATATTTTACAATTTAATTACATTTTCTCTAATTGCATTCCACCCAAAATCGAAGCAATTATAATAACCGCTTATGAAGCATTAATGCGCACTCCACTAAAAATCGAAGCAATTATATTAACCGCTTACGAAGCATCCAACCAAATGGTCATCGATCAAGTGCCTGGATCAATGACCATGCATGCCCCAAATAAACACGATTGCATACATAAGTGAAATATCCCTTACCCAGCGTCTATTTAGAACTGGGTCATTAAAAATTGTTTATGGAAAAGACCAATAACCGAATCCCTCTGATTCGGATTGATTACGAAGTTTGGTGGACAGAAATAGGAATAAGTAAGTTAGTCTTAAGAAAGATTCGAACACGCGAAGTCCAAAAAAGGACTCGAAGATATAATTAAATAAAAGTTGTGTTTTTATCACAAGAGTGATATAATTATTTTCTTTTATTTCAAATATCACAAGAGTGATATAATTTTATTTATTTATTTTTTTTAATATCACAAGAGTGATATAATTGGCGCAGTCGGTAGGATACTCGGGTATCTTAATATAAGAATATAAAAGTTATTGTGTTTTAACACTTTACCGAGTATCGCTGCAAAATTAAGAACATAAGATTGTTCCCGCGAAAAGTTAAAATTTTTTTTTCTCCGTCTTAATACATACAATAAAATTGGTGTGTAAGCAACGTGATAAACAGTCGGTGTCCTAACAATTTAATAAAATTAGTGAAGAATTGGTGTTTTAACTATTCCGTGCACCTGCATATATATATATATATATTGTTTTGACAAACGTAAAGTGTCAAAAATTGTAATATATAGTTGCCCAATTAAACGTTTTAAAGAAGAAAAAAAAAACTACCGTGATTGTCTAGTTCTAAAAATCCAAGTGACAAAAAAAAAAAGGAAAGAAAAACCCGGAAGAAAACAACAAAAACTTCATCAACAAACAGTCTACAAATCAACCTGTTGAGCACAATATCCAGAAGAAGATCAACAAATAGCAACCGAATCATCAGCAGATAAAAACAGCAAGTATTCAAAACAAAAATATATATATATATATAAATAGTAATAATAATAATAATAATATATATGTGTATGTATATATAGATATAGGATTTTACTACATCTAAGAATATCTGTATTAAATTAAGTTAATTAAGATGGCAAACCCTCCTTCAGTCTCTATCAATCCCCTCAAATACCTAAACAACCTTCCCGAATTTAGTGGCGATCGTAGGGAACTACAAACATTTATAAGTCTAGTTGACAGAGTATATCCAATATTACAAGCCTACGATGCGCTGTCCCAACAATTGTTTTCGGACCTCATTAAAAGTAAACTTAAGGGTAGAGCGCGAGAGACATTAGAAATTAACTGCCAGGCTACTTCCTGGGCAGAAATTAAAACTATATTACAAAACAGTTTTGGAGATAGGCGCAGTTGCGAAGAACTCTTTGACGAATTACGAGGTACCACTTTCAAGACAACCACCATTGACTTTTTTAACGACATTAAACGGAAACTAAGAAATTTAAACAACAGAACACTAGTGATATTAGGTTCAAGCGAAGAAACAAACACGTGTGCTCAGAATAATATGCGAACAGCACTAAACATTTTCAAATCTAAAATTCCAGAACCAATGAAGACAATACTTACTTGTAGGAACCCCGAAACTTTAGAATCTGCAATGGATATTCTTTTCCAAGCAGGCTATTCTAATTTTAGTTTCAATGAAATGCAACATTTTAGAACAAACAAACAAGAAAAAAATACTGAACAATTTCGAAAACGATCGACTAACAATGGTAATCGAAATCAATTAGACTTTAGACAAAACAAGAATAATTCCCGAAACGATTCAAGTACAAATAGACATTCAAATCAACAACAATTCAATAAGCCTCAAAGAAACAACAATTACCAACAATCTCAACAAACATCTAGCTCCAGTTACCAATATTCTAACAATCAGAATTACAATGATAGACATAGTAACCCGTATTCAAATGATAACGGGAATAGAATAACGAACACACATGTTCATCCACCTCTAGAACCAATGGACATAAACAAATGTGAGACTATTGAACACCTTCCTTCAACATCCTCACAAGTATACCATCAACATTTTGCCAACCAAAACTACACTGATAAGATTGTTGAAAATTTTCCCTCAACAGCCTCACAAGGGACCTCCCATATATAGTGGTAAAAACAAAATTAGAACCTTTAAAAATGTTGATTGACACCGGAGCTACGCACTCCATCATAAACCCTAAAATATGTCACCCTAAATGGAGAATACTCTCTCCACCATTAACCCTTAAGACACTTCAACACTCAATTGAAATAAAAGATCGAGTTAGAATTCCTTTATTCAGTGAATTAGGTAGTCCGGAGGAATTGGTAGAATTTCTTGTCATTAAATTCCATGAATTCTATGACGGACTTATAGGTAATGATATTCTTCGGCGTCTTAATGCTAAAATTGATTATAAGAATAATCAACTAGAAATAGAAGGAGAATTGATTCCTTTAATTTTCCAAAAGAAGACAAATCAGTGGTCTGAGAATCCTTCCAGTTCAGTAGAAAAATTTACTCAAGCAGAGCAGAAGTCTTCAGAGAGTAATACTAACTCCATAAACCAAAGCGTCTATAACGATAATTACCAAGAGGTAGTCATCAACATGGTAAGTGAACCGAAAGAAGTAAACGGTAATGTTTATTACACAGTCCCCAAATATACCCCTTCAGAAAATCAAAAATGTATATCCGAACAGATTCGAATAGATCATTTAAACCTTGAAGAGAAACAACAGCTTCTGAAAGTCATTAAAAAATACTCAAATATATTTTATCAAGAAACCTCTGACCTTTCATTTACCAACGCTATTAAGCATAAAATTCGTACTATTAACGAAATTCCCATTTACGCAAAATCTTATAGATACCCATACATACATAAAAATGAAGTAGCAAAACAAATTGAAGAAATGTTAGATAGTAAAATAATCCGCCCTAGTAACTCCCCATATTCCGCACCAATATGGATCGTACCAAAGAAGGTCGATGCCAGTGGCAAACAAAAATGGAGACTAGTTGTCGACTATCGTAAGCTGAACGATGTGACAATAAATGACAAATTCCCAATTCCAAATATGGATGAAATCCTGGACAAGCTGGGTAAATGTCAGTATTTTACAACCTTAGATTTAGCAAAAGGTTTCCACCAGATTGAGATTGCAGAAGAAGATATTCATAAAACAGCCTTTAGTGTAGAAAATGGCCATTACGAATTTTTACGTATGCCATTTGGTCTGAAGACAGCCCCTGCAACCTTCCAAAGGCTTATGAATAACGTTTTAAAAGATTTTATTAATAAAAGGTGCTTTGTGTACTTAGATGATATCATAGTGTTCTCAACGTCCTTGCAAGAACATATTGATTCACTTAACAAGATATTTGAACGATTAAAAGAAGTCAATTTAAAAATTCAACTCGATAAGTCTGAATTTCTTAAAAGAGAAACCGAATTCCTTGGACATATTGTCACTCAAACCGGTATTAAACCTAATCCACAAAAAATTGAGTGTATTCTCAAATTTCCAATTCCCAAAACAACTAAACAAATAAAACAATTCCTCGGTTTGACCGGGTACTATAGAAAATTTATTAAGGATTATTCGAAGATTGCCAAACCAATGACTAAATTTTTAAAAAAAGATGCCAAAATTAACATATCTGACCCAAATTATAGGAACAGTTTTGAAACATTAAAAAGACTTCTTGTAAATGACCCAATTTTAATATATCCAGATTTCAAGAAAAAATTTACCCTGACTACAGACGCAAGTCAGTTCGCAATTGGAGCCGTCCTTTCTCAAGAAAATCACCCTGTCTGTTTCGCAAGTCGTACATTAAACGAACATGAAGTGAATTACAGTACAATTGAGAAAGAGTTACTAGCCATCGTCTGGGCAACAAAGTATTTTCGCCCGTACCTATTCGGTCGAACATTCACTATAGAAACCGACCACAAACCACTAACATGGCTATTTTCCATTAAAGAACCAAACTCAAAACTAGTAAGATGGAGATTAAAATTGTCTGAGTTTGATTATGAAATAAAATATAAAAAAGGGACACAAAACAGTAACGCCGATGCTCTATCGAGAATTGTTCAAACTGAAGTCCACACTTCAGAAATAATTCCAAACACACAATCCAACACCATAAGAACCACCCAGTCAGCAATAAATATATTTAGAAATCAAGTAATTATAAAAAAAATTATGTCAGGCTCACTAAAAATTCGAAATTCAAACATATTCAAAAATCATAGAAAGATAATATACACAAAGACAATGGATAGAGAATTCGCTATTACACTATTAAAAACACATTTTAATCCAACGCAACTGAATGCCCTAATGATAGATGAAGAATTTTATACAGAACTGAACGATACGTTTAATCAACTATTTTCAAGTAACAATAATTTCAAAATCATAAGATGTTTTCAAGAATTAAAAGATATCGAGAGTGAGGAAGAATTAACCGAACTTATTGAAAAAGAACACAAAAGAAATAATCACAGAGGTATCGAAGAAGTGTTTAAGGAATTGAAATGCAAAATTTATCACCCTAACTTAAAAATTAGAATCACCCAATTTATAAATAATTGCGAAATCTGCTGTATTGAAAAGTATGACAGAAACCCACTTAAAATCCAATATAAATTAACGGAAACACCCTCCAAACCAAACGAAATAATACATATAGATGTTTTTTATAGCTTAAAGAAAACATTATTTATGACAACTATTGACAAATTTACTAAATATGCTCAAGCTTACAAAATTAATGGCCGAACTTGGACAGAATTTAAAGCAAAGGTCCTACAATATATAAGCACTCATGGTAATATGAAAAAGATTGTAGTAGATAACGAATTAGGATTCAAAGCCATACCTATTCGTGAGTTCCTAAGGAAGGAAAATATAGACATTCAATATACTTCGAACAGTAATCACACCTCGAATGCAGATATCGAAAGACTACATAATACGATAAACGAACACATCCGTTTATTAAGACATGACGATGAAAACAACCTAGAAACTGTAGAGGAAAAAATACTACGAATAATAAAATTCTATAATAACACTATTCACTCTACAACCAATAAAAGACCCATCGACTTTATAAACGGAAAAATAACAGAAGAAGAGTATGCAACGATTTATGAAAACATCCTCAAAAAGAAAGAAACAGTTATCAATAAATTGAATCTCAATAGAGTTGATACATCAATTACACCTGGACCAAACTTTATAAAAGAAATACGAGGCGGAAAAAACCATGCCAAATATAGGAAGATCGATGCCGAAAAACTCGATGATGATCATGTAAATGACAAAAAGACAGGATTAAAATATTACAAAAACCATGTGAGACAAAGGAAAAAATTTCAAAATAAGGAGAATCCTACTATTAAACTTGGAAGAACCACATAACAAACACTTACCCTACCATTCGTTTCTATCATCATTACACATGTTTATTTAACTTTAAACCTTAATCTAAATTCAGTATGATTTATTATCTTCTTACAGGATTAACCAAAATGAAATTTATAACTACCATACTAATATTCTGTGCAATGCTCATCCTAACGGAAATGCAAACGATTGACGTCCAAGACCTTACAAACAACCATGGATACATCCCAATTAATGTAGGGAAACTCAAAACAATAGACTACTACACTAAAGTTCTGCACATCATCAATACAACCGAGTATGAACAAACGATTAAGATCATTCAAAGCAACATTAACACTCTAAGGATATCTAAGATGAGCGTAACACCAATTATAGACTCTATTGACAAAAACCTCATATTAGTTAAAGCAAAACTTAATTATTTAATCCCACATTTTAGACAAAAACGCGGATTGATAAATGTAATTGGAAAAGGAATGAAATACATAGCAGGTGTCATGGACAGTGATGACGAAAAAGAAATCTCTAAAGTACTTGAATCCTTAACACAAAATCAACACAATCTGACAGACACAACAAACAAACTCACTCTAATTAGCAATACTATTTCCTCCCAAATACAGAATATAACTTTACATATAAACACACAACAAAAAACTATAGAAAACTACTTAAACGATTTCAAAAACGTAATACAAAATAAAATAGCGACAATAGAAGACGAACTCACCTTTTTACAACAAGTTTATCAAGTAGACAGCGACATTACACTTTTACGAAATCATATCGACGGTATAGGACAAATCGTTTTCTCTGGCAAACTTGGTATAATCCCAACTGATATTTTGACACAGACAGAACTAGAATTAATTAAAGACTATGATAGCTACATGCACACAAAGATCGCTATTACACTTCATGAAACAAATATTGTCATAATCCTACTCATTCCTCAATATTCCAATCAAATTCTATCCCAAATCACCTTTGAACCCATCCCAAACAGGGAAAATAAGTCTTTACACCTTGAAACAAATAAAGTGTTAGTAGATTCAAATAATAACATATACAATACAAATGTAAAAGACAACCTCATGAAAAATTTAATAAAAGTCAATAATGAATGTATAAAAAACATTTTAAATTATGAAGAAGCCCATTGTTATACAAAAATGTTCCTAGAAAAAGAGGTAAAAGAAATATTACAAGGTGTATTAATTTTAAAAAACATATATAATCAAACAATAAATCATAATTGCAACAAAATAAAAATTAAAAATGAAGGAACCTTCATGATAAAATTTGAAAATTGTAAAGTCGAAATAATGAATAAAAAGTATTTAAATCCTAGTATTAAGGTGTACGATAAATTAATCTTGCCAAATTATATGACAAAAATTAAAGAAAATACCTCAATATCTGATTTGAAATTAGAAAACTTATATTTGAAACAATTGGACTTTGAAAAAAATATTGACCAAATGTCGTATATTACTAAGAATTCAAATGTAATAAGTCTAGGTACGGACTTATCCATATTATTAATTATTATCATACTCGTAATTGTAACCACCAAACGGAGTAACCAACTACTTCAAATTTCGTCGGTGCCTCAATCTAACGTTGGGGGTGTTATAGTTACCACTGCTCACCCCGCACCCACAATTATTTAATGCGCACTCATCTTGCGCATGTCATATATTTGTAAACTTAGCATGTCACATATTTCACAATTTAATTGCATCATATATTTGTCAACTTAGCATGTCACATATTTCACAATTTGATTGCATCATATATTTGTCAACTTAGCATGTCACATATTTTACAATTTAATTACATTTTCTCTAATTGCATTCCACCCAAAATCGAAGCAATTATAATAACCGCTTATGAAGCATTAATGCGCACTCCACTAAAAATCGAAGCAATTATATTAACCGCTTACGAAGCATCCAACCAAATGGTCATCGATCAAGTGCCTGGATCAATGACCATGCATGCCCCAAATAAACACGATTGCATACATAAGTGAAATATCCCTTACCCAGCGTCTATTTAGAACTGGGTCATTAAAAATTGTTTATGGAAAAGACCAATAACCGAATCCCTCTGATTCGGATTGATTACGAAGTTTGGTGGACAGAAATAGGAATAAGTAAGTTAGTCTTAAGAAAGATTCGAACACGCGAAGTCCAAAAAAGGACTCGAAGATATAATTAAATAAAAGTTGTGTTTTTATCACAAGAGTGATATAATTATTTTCTTTTATTTCAAATATCACAAGAGTGATATAATTTTATTTATTTATTTTTTTTAATATCACAAGAGTGATATAATTTTTCATCTCACCGCGGAGTACATTAACCTGAGTCCGTTTTTAGAGCAGCAGACTATATTTTCCCACTATGTTCTTCTTATCTGATTTGACATTAAAATCATTAAGGACGGTTTTAACGTCAGGTAACCGTAACGATATAAGACTTGATGCGGATGGTAGTCATCAACGATTTTTATTGGCTTCATAAAGCATTCTGTCTGAACTCTCAGTATGGAAAGTCGCAGTGATGCTGTTACTAATCATCTTAACTTCCTCATTTGTAGAGAGCTTGCTCTGGATCTCTGCTCATCCAAGATTATCCTACATTATTTACTTCTAAGCGTCTTAGCACCTATCGTTGACATATTGAGACAGAAATGATTAGCTTCATTGATTTCGTCATTAAACTTGACCTATCATAGAAATCCAGGATGCTGAGCTGCGAAGCGGTTAGTTAAAACTCATTAAAATAATCTATCATAATTCCACCTATCCCCCGGTCTTTTGACCAACTAGAAGACGATGTCCTTGACTTACAGTTTCAAATTAATTCATGTGGCTAGTTCTGTCAAGGTAATGTGTCACAAAGCAATTCAAGAGCTCCTCTGCTTTACTCGTACTCATACACATACTCGTACTATGCTTAATTTTCTGTAAGGAGCACACATTTAATGAGGGCAACAATTTCAAAGTCAATTACATTGGAGCCCTCTATTTCGTTGTGCATATGTAAGATGGCAATCGCATTGGATCAGAGCAACTCACGTGGTATCTAGGACATTCTAAGTAAGTACATGTACTTATTGCTGTACTCCACGTGTGTCTTGTTTTTATGATTATCCTTACAACACACAATACCGATAGTGTGATAAAAGAGAAGATATAGTACGAGTACGTAGAAAAAAGGAAGAAAAACAATACTGACAATACAATGGTTTATTGAAGAGAGTGACGCTGTCATGTAACGAGTATGTCACATCGAATGTCAATAACAGTGTGACTACAGATACTTGAAATTTTGGAGTATTAAGCTCCTTGGGTAAGAGAATATTGAAAAAGGCATGTACATATATACTCGTATCGTCTGATTTTTCAGATGAGAATGTCATGTCAAAGCTGTTTTAAGAGCTTTTATAATATACAATATAACTTGAGATAAGCTTTTATTTGGGTGGGTTTGTGGTGGCAGACAGAAGTAGCAAAAGGTTGCCGGCCGCTTTGAAGGATTTAATGTCAATAGTGTTATTTTAGTTGCCATGTTATTTTGAAGGTTTTGTATGTGCGCTAATTGAGGATGTTTTGGCTAGACGGTTCGGTTTTAATCATTAAAAATGTATACACATATGTGCGTCGAATGTTATACGTTAGAATCCATTATTCTTTTTAGCAGCAATGTATCACATTGCGGTTCGATTTTGAAACCAAGGGGACTATAACGTTGGTGGGAGAGGACAATGACATTACTCAAAAATTGTCCCTACAAAAGGGAGTTCTTTTTCTATTCTAGTCAATGGAAACAGTGATTTCCAAGAACTATCCTTGTATTAAGAGGTGATAAATTCCAAGTTTATCACCAATATAAGTGATTAGAGTTGTGTAGTGGTTAAATTTGTTGAGTTGGCGAGTTGGTTTCGTATCCCAGGTCATTCACTGAAAAACAGAAAATTATATTTCCTGATGTCATCACTCTTCAGTGTACGAAAAAGTTCCTCATTCTCCCGCTGTTTAGTGGGCAAGTCAAAAATCGAGTGTTCCCAGCTTTCTGTAGTTTGTGAGGAGTCAGGTCTTGGTCCACACCGGAATTGTTGCGCCATCAATACATATATTCGTATAAGTAAATTGCCATTTGGGTCCTCATTTTAGGTGAATTTCGACCAGTCATAGGCCTCTTGTATTACTACTGGGGTCATGGGAGTGTGATGGGATGGCTTTCCTTGGAACCATAGAGATTTCTTGACAAATTTATCGAAGTTGCTGATCATCATAAAGCAGAGATCGTTTCGATCTCGATCTTGATCATTTGGGATCACATGGTCTTGCAATAATTATACAATTGTCCCGATGAGTCTATATTTGACTTGTGTGCATTGGAGAGCACTTGGGAGTATTTTCATCGATTTGAAGTAGGATATTGACGTTTTAACATTGACCATCGCTTATTATTTGTTCCTAGAGATTCCAGTTACGCTAATTCTGAATCTGTGGTGTTTGACTATCTAACTGATAGATACGTGGAAGATCTTAACTGCCCTCGAAGAGAGAGATCTAGTCGGTGCTTGGCTATATACACATATATTTGAGACCTCGACTTGCAAGAAGCTACATGGCATAAACAGACTGAAAGATTGGTGTATGCAGAGTCTTTTTTTTAAAGATCTCCGCGACAACACCTTCTGCCATAATATAGCCAAATATGAGGGTCTTATTGAGAATGACTTTGCCCTGCTTCCATTCGTTTCTTTTCAGAATCAGATAATTGAAGACCATGCTGAAGTCGCCCCAGTAAGTTTAAGGTCAGTTCATTGGGGGCCTCAAATCAGCGGTAGTATACTAGATGCTACTTATTTAACGTTTTCATTAATCTCAGTCTGAGGACAGACCTAGTCTCTTTGTGTAGCAAACGAAGCAGAGGGTTTAAAAACGCGATAGTGATGTTTCTACAGGCAGCACATTTATGGAAGTACTTTTATTCAATTCAGACCACAAGATGGCTATCTTGATATTGTCTGAAAAATGGTCTACCAAACAGGACGTAAACCCAGGGTATGACTTTGAGTAGTAGAGCCCACTTTGAGCCTATGGTTTTCTTGCATGTCTAAGGGGCCACCTAGATTCTTTTTGGTTTCTTCGAGAATCTCTGAGCATCACCTAATTTTTTGACTAAAAAAGGCGTGATTTTTTCGGTCTTGGCTCACTCGGAGGGCGCCATTCACTCACTTGATTTCAGATTTCCAGGTCGTACTCATAAACTCACGCCTCATCACCAGAAATGTGCTGAATGCTTGGTCGGAATCGGCCTTTAAAAGCATGTCTTTTAAATCTCGTGAACGGATCTAATCAAGATGTTGTTCACCTCCGCTAACTCTGTCGGTCAATTTGCGGCTTATTCCAAGTAAATCTTAGATTTATCGATGTGTTCCCCAGTTGATGATGTCGATCTTTTACATAACATACGAGTACATGATCATAACAGTCGATAGCTTGACGGCAACTTCTGAAGCGTGCATGTCAATCGATCCAAAACACTTTTTCAACATTTCCAATGTTTTTATGCTGTTAATTAAATTTTGATCAATTTAAAAAATTTAATTCAAATTCGTTGCTCAGCTTTTCGATATAACACAACGTTGTACTATTCACACAAATGTCATGCTATGATATTAAAATTTGATGGCAATGTCAGTTGGACAGTTGGACCAAAATAACAGAAAAAACAAACGAAAATTGAATTCAAATTGGTCAAACGATAGCTCCGAGGACTTTTTGAACAAGGTAGTGTCGAAATCACAAGAAGGTGATTTGGCGAAATTGAACCCGTCCATTTGCTTCCAGATCATGTCACTACTCAACTAATTTCTTTGAGTGATCTTTTAAGTGGGTAAGCTAGCAAACTATTGATGACTTGTAAGCCAATATTGTGATGGTTATTTATGAGTTAATCGAAAAAAATGGTCAAAAACAAGACTGACAGGATGACCTTTATAAAACTTAGTAAAAGCAGTCCTACATACGCCCGAAATTGTATACAAATATATTGTATAAATGCTAGAAATGTTTCAATCAAGTGAACAAAATAAAAATGATGCTCCTTATTTTGATTGAAAAAAAAGTCCAATCGGTATTATTGTCTTCAATTTTCGAAACGCATGTGCCTTATGAGTCGTCCAATTAGGCTGGCTATTCGTCATACCATCTTGATCAAATTTTCCCGGATTTATTCAGAAAATTAGAAATACAAGTTTATTCATCGAAATCTACTCGTATATTGTCCCCTTCAAAGTAATTCCCATTGACTGCAACACACTTATGCCAGTGCTTGATCCAATCCTCGAAACATTTTTTATATTCGGTTTTCGGTATGTCCATCAGTGCTTCCTGTGATTTTTCTATTACTTTCTCTCAGCTGCTGAAACGCGTTCCCCGTAGTGGTTTTTTAACTCGATTGAACAGAAAGAAGTCACAGGGAGCCAAATCAGATGAATTTGGTGGCTGTTGGATGGTATTTGTTGCATTTTTCGTCAAAAAATTACGAATAATGATAGCACTGTGCGACGGTGCGTTATTATGGTGCAAAATCCACAAGTTTTCAGCCCACAATTCTGGTCTCTTTCGGCGAATTGCTTCACGCAAACTTCTCATAACGCCCAAATAATACTCTTTGTTTACTCTCTGGCCTTCTGGCAAAAATCCATGATGCATCCATGAAAACCGTTAGTTTTGCCTTTTTTTGACTGAAAACGACGTGTTCTTTTTAGTCTCGGCTCATTTGGTGAACGCCATTCACTTGCCTTTTTTTTTTTTTTTTTTTTATAATTTGCGCGCGCTCAAGGGGTTTGTGTACCCTTAATGTGATTGTTCACAGCGCGGGCAAAGGAAATTTAGGGAGGAAGAAAGAGAGGTACCGGTGTACATTGCTTTTAAATGTTTGCAAGTTATAACGACCAGGAAATACAGAGATGGGCAGGGCATTCCATACGCGAGTTGTACGGAACGAATCACGATATTTTAGAGTACGTCCGAAAATGGGCTTGAGGGTATACTGATGAGCATTCATAGCGAGACGGGTGTTACGGTTGAAAGTTTGAATATGTGGCGATTTCAGTGGAACACTGGTGGTAGAAATAGCGATAAAACAAAGTGAGACAGGAGACATTACGTCGGTGTGCGTGTCAATTGATTGACTGGTATTAGTATCATCAATAAGTTTTATCGCACGGTTTTGAATCCTATCTAGCAGGTGCAGAGATGTTTTAGGAGCACCTGACGAGATGTGGGCATTGTACTCCAATTTTGGGTGGATGAATGCCTTATATATTGTGGCCAGATCAGAGGGGGTAAAATATTTCTTACATCGTTTCAGAAACCTATTTCGCAGCATCAAATATGTGGTCATTCCAACGTAACTTGTCATTGACACACATACCGAGAATGGAACGTTTTTCGGTTTCGACGATGCAAGTGCCATTCATAGATAATGGCTGGGTGTTTAAATTTCGCTTTAAAGACAGCAGACAGCATTGTGTTTTGGAAGCATTAAATTTCACTCTGTTGATAGTTCCCCAATTGGTTATGCTGTTGATATCGGAATTTAATGAGCTTAGCATACGCTGCTGTTCTCGTTCTATAGCCGAAGAGCAGGGCCGTGAGTCCGGAAACGAATATGAAAAGCAGAGAGTGCTGTCATCAGCAAAGGAATATATTTGATTAGAAGTAGCAGACAAGAGATCATTAATGAAAATTAAAAAGAGTGTCGGAGACAGAACAGAGCCCTGGGGCACACCAGCATTTATTTTGTGAATATCAGACTTGAAACCGTCCAAAACAACTTGAATTAAACGTTCCGAAAGGTAATTTCTAATCCATTGAAGAAGAGAGTCGTCGATCCCAAATGCACGCATTTTCGACAAAGAGCTTGATGCCAAACTCTGTCAAATGCCTTAGAAATATCAAGTGCAACTATCTTGCTTTCGCCAGATTGATGTACGCTGGATTGCGTGTCTGGATTGCGTACTCATAAACCCACGTCTCGTCTCCAGTAATGATCCTTGTGATGAATGTGGGATCAGATTTAGCCTCGCAAACCATCTCTTTTGCGACGTCAACACGGTCTCTTTTTTGCATGAAATTGAGGTCTTTTGGCACCAACTTTGCTGCTACACGACGAAAACGCAAATCATTAACCAAAATGTCTTGGACGGATCCATAGGCAATGTTCAAGTCCCCCGCTATCTCTCTTATGGTTAATTTGCGGTTATTGACCAACATTTCTTTTACTCCATCAATGTTTTCGTCGGTTTTTGATGTCGATGATCTGCCACTGCGTTCATCATCTTCGGTTGACTCACGGCCACTTTTGACCCGCTCGTGCCACTGGTAAACGACCTTTTGTTTTAGAGAATCGTTGCCGAAACACTTTTCCAACATTTCCAACGTTCGCGCAGCATTAAATCCGTTTTCTACGCAAAATTTAATACAAGTTCGTTGTAGCAAATTTAAATCCATTTCTAAAATTGCAAAAACTCGCCAACACACACAGAGATAGATGTACTCTTGGCTACGTAACTTTTGCAAATGTCAAACTATGTCGCTAAGATTTAGAGGGAATGCCACCAACAGATTTACCAACCCAACAAAAAAAAAAAAAAAACAGAAAACAAATCGGAACAATGGGAGCGCCATTATTCCGGGATCAAGGTGGTATTATAGATTGTTCAATGTTTTTTTTTTAAATATGATGTTAAGACACTTAAGACTTAAAGAATAGCCGTAGTTATTTAATTTTTTGATTTAGCACAAGCTACAGCTACTAATCCAAAACAAGTTCTCTGACATGGACGATAGCTTGCGCTGTGTGGATGGTGTACGTTTGTATGCTTCAGGTGCCTACTCTCAATTCACAATCCGTGTATGTTCCGGGTCGTAATCTAAAATGAGGGAGTCTGTTGTTTTCCGAAACTTTTCTCTCTGGTAAAACATCGAACCTGGAGGACGAGCGGCGGGGTACTACTGCCACCACCGAAGGAGTAGCCGAACCCATTGAATAATGGGATTCCAGGAAGAAAGGAACTAACATATTTGCGTATGTTTATGCTTACAATACTTTGTGCTGCATACTATCTGACCTGTTTGTCAGTATAAGAAGCTAATTTGAATTTCGAAGAATGCGTCTTATGAAGGCTTTTGCCAAAAGGTTAAAAGTGCCGGTGAAACCAGTAGTCAGAGTCTTAAAAATGGGAGAATCAGTCAATGTGTAATCACTCAGAAAATCTGATGGCACCTACACTGAGCCGAAAGTAAAGACTCTCTGTCTCATGTTTGAAACTCATTACCCAGGCTAATCTCAACCAGTTCAGAGGAAGATCGCGTGAGAATTCACTCCAAGAAGGCGGCATTGAAGGCATACTCGACAAAGAGGAAAATGCGCTGAGGATTTTCATCGACATCGACGGCGCAGACTAATCACTAGTTGTGTAGGTAAAAGCAATGCTGGTGAATCGGACATTGATTGCGGATACTAACTGTGACCAATATGTGATGGCGGAGGTATACAGGGGTCGCCCGCAAGATGAGGTTCTGTCTCCACTATGTACAAGCATACGCGGATGTGGCTGTACTACCTGTTGGATCGTGCCTAGCAGCTGTCTGCTTTAAAGCGCAGGCAGCCCTAAACGTGATGTTTAACTCGCCCATACAACACGGCGTAGATGAATCACTAGTTTTGTGGATGAAAGCAATGCCAAAAGAAAACATTGCTTATGTACTGCGGAGGCAGTACTAGAGGTGAGCAACGATTGGTTCACTAGAAATGGGCTTTCAGTCAATCCTGGAGGACGTTGACTGGTCTGATTTATCTATTGCTTACTGGCATCATCATCCAAATCTCTAACGAAGCTAAGTTTTTAGGTATTGAATTGAATTGAATTGAAATTGAACTAGACTAGATATGTTACATTGAAAGCCGAAAGGTGCTATCGGCCTTCTGGCAGTGTAAAGCAGCTTGTCGCCGAGGAGGGTCATTTGAATATAAATGACTATGATAGAATCGACTATGTCATATGCCTAGGTTGTCTGGTGATTTTAACACATTCTAAAGGAACATCTGTCTCGGCTGCCAGGGAGCTATCTGGAGCATGACAGGCTCTGTTCTAAACGCACTGATGAATCTCTTGTTGAATGCACTGCACTCTCAAACCCATTTTCCGCTTAAAGAGAAGTGATATCTGGTACAACACGCACTAGAGTTTTGATGGTCCTATGCGCAGTCTATCATTTGACTCTGGTCTGATGCATTGACAACAGGGCTCCTGTAGTGGAAAAAACACGAAATCGGCTTTCTTTGTGCCCTGAAATGGTTTTGAGTCTTTACGAGTGGCCCCAAAACCGATTTAGGATGCGGCGCAGGTGTCTTTCTGTAGCAAATCTATGCTAGGGAAACTTCTAAGCGGAGAAGTATAGTGTGAAGAATCAGTGAAGGAGCCGTAGCGCTTGGATATATAGCGAATAGCCAAACTTCCCTTAAAGCCATACTGAAATCATTCTCATGACTTCCAAGCTAGTTCGAGAACCTAAGATCTCACTCAACACAGTCGAAAGTCTGAATTATCTGCCTCTTATCTGGTCACATTGGGATCACGGAAATTGAAATCGCCAATGAACTTGCTAGGCAGACTCAGAGGAGAATTTATCAAGACCTCAGAGAGGGCTTCCAATGACACATGGGTTTCATGTGAGCATAACGGCAGTTATCATGATTTCCCAGGTTGCCGGTAGACCAAAAGAATGCTTCTCAACGTCTCTGGCTGTGCTACTTGCTGTAGCATACCGCGGAAAGACTAAGAAATTCCATAAAAGGAGTGCAATGAGTACGGAGTAAGTGCTCTTTTCGTGAGTGAGTGTGAGTGTTAGTGCTAGTTCATTAAGGGCTCAGCCATCCTTAAGGGGTATTTTCTACATTTGTTTGTAGCTGTGACGCCACGCCATCTAGGAAATTCGTCCAATGCCGTGTTTATAGTGCTGCTATTTTTGTCTCTAGTTCAATACTCGCGCCATGAAGTTCATCAGTCCAGATGGACACCAATCAGTACTTGATGGCTACCATTTGGAGGTAAGTTAAGCACAACGATGTGTAGTAGAAGCTACAACAGTGGAGGTCACCAGTCAATGTCTGCGCTATTCCTACAACATCGTGCCATCACGGATGCACGTACAATTTTAACATCATTCTCTAGATTGCCTCCATAAATTGCATCAAGGGAGCTATGAAATACATACTTGACCTAGTGCAAATTATCGCCGATACATGTATCTGCACATATAAATCGGATGATTTACAAACCGTTTTAAACTTGGATCACAGAAAAATGATCGCTTACTTGGACTATAGCTGATTCTCATATAAATCTTTGCCGCCATTTGTAACAGCAGTAATATGCCTGACAGTTTTGTCTCATCGTCGCTACTGGGTCAGGATTTGTTAATTTTCTGTTAATTTTTTACGGCCTGTGAGTCGACATCATTGTAGCGTTTCCATAGTTATGTGTTAATTTAAACTTGTGCAAGCTCAATCGCTCCAATTCAGCCTATTCAACTGTAAAAAGGTAAAATGGAGATAGTGTCAATGGATTCCTAAAGCTCAATGATCTGATAAAAATAGTGTCAGAACTATTTTCGAAATGTAGTCGCTTTCTCCGTCCAAAAGTTGTAGAACTCCCTAAAGGCCCTTCTTTTCATACACCATCAAAGTAGAAATTCCTTTACCGGCATTAAATTTAATTGCCATATCTGGACTGTATACATACCGTATGTGCACATGTGCTTAGTTCGTCTTTTTTCCCTTGTGTACAAATTACTAATTCAGAGCTTTATTCGAAACTCAGTCATGCGCACAAGTCGTAACCAAAGCTGTGAAGAACTCATTCAGGTTCCTCTTCCGTTCCTGACAGTTTCTAGTCGGAGTGTTTACATGTTTGAATGTTTGTGCTTCTATGTGCCCCTATGTCAACCCATTTCAAGGATACGAACGAAGTCCATCGTTAATTTAAGCTTTGTTCCTTTTCCTCCTTTAGGATAACTAACATCCAGCAAAGTCCCACATTAATGAGCCTCTCAAATACAATTCAGTACAGCCGTAGCTTTCACTTGAATCAGTAGGTATTTGTCGACCAGAGCTGCTGTATCTGCTAGATTCGTGTACAAACAATCAAAGTGATACAAAAAAAAAAAAAAACAACATTTGCTTTCCAAAAATAATTACATGTGCACCGTTAATTTCACTCGAATTGTATTTATTGGCTCATATATCAGTCGATTTACTCAGATTCAGGTACAGATACGGGTATTCCCTGAACGTGAACCAAAACATCTAACGAAACGACCATAAAGAGAAATCACAAATATCGACCGTAGACGGTTTATTGGCTTTTTCTCTCGTTGGTCTTCTTGAAAATTTAGTGCACTTACGACGTATCTATGAAGTTGAAGACGAAAAAGCCATCGCATTTACCCTCGTTCTAGAGCGAAATGGATAAGCGTAAGTTTACAGTTTTAGTATTTTTCTTTTTTGAAAAATTTCCAAGTATTCGTAATTGACTATAAAGTGGGAAATCCTTTTGTTAAAGTGAAAGTGATTTTTTTCTTACTCCCCCATTTCGTTTAAGGGTCTAAGATATTCACTTCTATCTATAGGGGTTACAGGGACGAGGGCTGGTAATTTTTATAGCTCCTTTGACACAGTTTGCTGAAAATGTATCTGCTCATACGTAATCGAATAGACACTGGTGTCGCAAGTGCAGTTGCAAGCAATTGCACATGGGAACGCTAGGAAACTCGAATTAATAAGAATTGTTGCGCGACGAACATTGTGGAGTTTTCATTGATTTTCCTTGTCCCCAAAAAAAAAAAAACAATAAAAAACCAGAAAAATAAGGGAAACTACCGCTTCTCTTTACTGTCGTCATGGGTGGTTGTATACGAGTATGGCTGTAAGGAAACCACTGTGTGATGGTGAAGGGAATTTGGGTATTAAGTGCCGAAAAAATGTCGTGTTTGATATTTTTTTTTCGGTTCTGTGGTTTCTGTTTGTATAAGGCGCTGCTTTCCGTTGTGCCGCCGTCACCGCCACCACCGCCACGCTCTTGTGACTTATACAGCGGTTCAGCTCCACATGAAATTTTAAGTTGCTTTTCTTGTACGTGGAGCTCATATGTGCGATTTGCGTCGGTTCCCGATGTGGGCAGAGGTTTATGGTTTATTTGTGAAGGAAGACCGGGTTTTGTTTTAAGCTTAATATCAATAAATGCTGTCTTGGGAGTTATGAAATAGAGCATGGTATCCATGTATTCATGTTTTTGTATTTGAGTGCTTATGCCTTGTTTGGCCTTGAGGGTGAAAGATGAAATTGGATATTAATATTGGCATTGTTGATATCCAGTTGTTGGAAATGGGTTAGAGATGCTTCGAGGCTGAATGGGAGTATTGGATATTTAGTGATTTGGAAAGTGATTGGATTTATAGAGCTATGTGTGTATTAGGCATATTGACAAAGCACTAAAGTGGGCTTTATCAGTTTGTGTACATATTTTATGCGACTGGTTATGAGCTCTATATAATCAGTCATTTGCAGCATCTCTAGTGGGTTCCTACATTTACAATTTCCCCAACATAGAACCCGGAACTTATTGCAAAAAGTACAGAATCAAGTCATATACATATTTGTGATGTTACGCAACGATTTGACTCAAGTCCTGTATTGGGTAAATATTCTTGCATTGGCATTGGAAAATAATATACTAAACCTTTTTGACCCCATGACATACAATGGCTTACCACAGAAATAAAACAAGCCATTTGCAAACGCAATTTACTTTATAAAAGATGGCGAAGGTATGGATGCAAGAGTATCTTGAAAGAGTTTAAGGTTTGCAGAAATATGACGGGAAGCCTTATCCGCAAGTCTAAAAGTACATTTTTTCAAAATAAGTTCTGCAACATATCGTCTTCTGCTGTATTTTAGAAAAACATTCGTCAGATAGGTTTGAACACATATAATTCTCCTTTTTTACACGGTGTTAATTTAGATGACCTTAATGAAAAATTTGTGCAATCCACACAATTAACAGCACATTAGACTCTAGTTTTTCAAGCGTTAGTCAGGGTATGAGTAGTTCTTTTAACAAAGTGTACATATGACGCACGTTGGAGATGTAATTTTAAAAATAAAATCGAGGGCTGTATGACTAGACGGCATCCATCATCCTGATTTCATAAAAATTCTGCTCCCTTATATCCTTAAACATATTACACATATTTCTAATACCGTCCTCACCACGTGTGTATATCCCGATAGATGGAAAGTTGTAAAAATAATTCCACTTGCAAAGAGTTCTTCGCCAACAAATCCTGAGTACAGGCCTATTGCAGTTATTTCGTTTATGAGCAAAGTTCTTGAATTTGTTATAAGCAATCAAGTTAAAATGTACTTAGAGAAACACAACTTAATAACAAAGTACCAATCTGGATTTCGGGGGAAACACAACTTCATAACGGCACTTATGAAAGTCACTGAAGACGTACGCTGTGGAATAGATGACAACAAAAATGGCTTAGTTGTGCTGCTGGATTTTTCTAAAGCATTTGATAGTGTAAACCACCAAATACTTATTGAAAAACTCACAAATCAATTTGGCTTTGAAACTACAGCAAGTAAACTTATAGCTTCATATTTACAGGGTCGTCTGCAGGCTGTTTTTTCTGAGAATAGACTATCACCATACTTGAGAGTATATTCGGGTGTACCTCAGGGATCCGTTCTTGGTCCTTTCCTATTTGTGCTTTTTATAAATGACGTTTCAAAATGTATTAAAAACTGCTATCGTCACTTGCTGATGACTTGCAAATTTATAAATTGTTCGAAAAATCTAACGAATCAGAAGCAGTGGCAGGCATAAACGAGGATCTAGACTCATTGCATCAATAGTCCCAACATAACCAAATTGCCCTTAATCCTAAAAAAACTAAAGCATTGACAATCAGTAGAATCAAAACAGACCAATTACCACCAGAACTTTTAAAAATAGATTTCGTGTCGAAAATTAAAAACTTAGGCACATATCTTAACAGCAATATGACCTGTCATGATCATATTAATAGTGTACTCGGCAAAATTTACGGCATTCTCCGTGGTCTTAGTCCAACTGCACGCTTTTTGCCAACTAAAGTTAAGCTCCAGCTTGTCAAGTCACATGTTCTTCTTTCGATTTTATATGAGTGTAAGCTTTTTTGTAAATTGGACTATTGCTCTGAAAAAAAAAAAATTAAATGTTGCATACAACAGTTGTGCCAGATACATTTTCAACCTTAATCGATATGATCACGTTTCAGCATACGCCCAGAAAATAGCTGCGCTCTCGCTGAATTCGCTCCTAAAATATCACACTGTTGTAGAACTGCATGGAATCCTCGAGAATAAGGCGACAAATTGTCTATCTTGCATTTTAGATTTTACACGATCTCAAAGATCTTTGCAAATTAAACCACCTCGCCATAAATATTTAGTTAGTTCTAGACAGTTTTTCGTTCATTCAATTCGCCTATGGAACCAACTTCCGATAGACATTAAAGGTGCTAATGCAAATCAATTTAAAAAACTGGCTTTTCTATACAATCTGGATGCAAACAGAAGTTTCCGATACTAAAGATGACTAGACTTCATTATCTTACTATTCTTCTTTCCTGTTTTCATGTTTCTATCTTTCTCTTCTTTCTCTATTGTTTTCTTTCTTTCACCATTTTCCTATCTTTTATAGTTCTAATTTTTACCAAAAAATAATTGTTAAATAAATTTTCAACCTGTGCATAATTAATATTAGCTGTAAACAGAGATAATTTTTAGATAAATATGAAATATGAAACCCCAGCAAACACTCTACCTCATTTCTATTCCAGGACCAGCTGGTAGTCGTTCTCTTGTAATTTAGTTTAACTCAACCCCGGAAAACTTTATTGAGTTTGTTACAAACTGGTCTTAAACTAAAACTAAAGGACAAGGAACTGGTAATTCATGCTGAAGCCATTATGACTACCGACCTCACGACGAAATTCACGTTGAGTATTTACAACTGGGCCGGATTTTTTTTTAATAATTTCCGCACGTTTCTCAAGCGTAAAGCGATGCATGGCATGATGAAATGGCAAATCTTGGTGAATATTTTGACAGCTGGATATCATTGGTAACTTTGACAGCTGCTGAAACATAAAAATTGGAAAAGTTATCATTGCTATTTGGTCACCCATTAATTTTAGTATTCTCCAGGATACTTTCTCTATTTTAGCTACTAGATGTAGCTGTTCTGTTGAAAAATGCCAACGCATTTTTTGTTTTGACTTTTTTTGCAATTTCAGGATGTGACTTTTAGCACATTTACCCCAAACAGGTGAACTATAGAACAGAATGGCTTGAAAAATTGATTTAAAAATAATCAGATTTTGGTTTTTGACCAACGAATTTTGACTGTCAAGTTGACTTCATTAATTTCTTCCTGGATATGTAGGCCAAACGTGAGCGATTTGTCAAAGTAAACTCCAAGAAGTTTAGCGCTCGTTTTCCACTTGGCTTGCACCCCAAAGATAGTAGGTCCGTTACTGGCAACAGGAATAAGGAAAAAAAAAAGACCGCTTGAGTCTTTTATTTTTAGCTTCTAATCATTGAAGTACTCGGTTTCAATATTGAAAGCAATCGCATCCGTCGAAAAGATGCAAGTATCGTCAGCAAAGATAACTCTAACTCAATGTTAGGAAAACGAGAAAAGTATATATATTATACAGGATTGGACCTATTACTGAACCTTGAGGGACTCCAGCGCTTACAGGAGTAGAGTTAGAATACCAGAGTTTAAAGCTTCGTCATGAAAGAAATGATTGAATGATTCGAATCAAATGGATCGGAAATGCTAGAATATATACAATAATTTGTGATGCAGCTTTACATGCCATGTGTCGAAATACTTTACAATATCAAGAAGGGCAATGTAGTAGTTGCGTGGCTAGCAAAAAAAGTCTGAGTTAATTCTTCAGCCCTTTCTGCGCTCGAAAACAATACAGAGTTCCTTATTCTGAAAGCAGAAATATGTGCAGTTTTCTCTTTAACAATTTCTAACATATTCCAGAAGGATTTACTGCCCTTTTCTAGCTTTTGGAACTTGTAATTCCATGCTTTGTTTCTGATGTCATTGACTAGGTACTTAATAATTTGAGTTAATAATTTAACTTGCGACCGGAAAACATGATGCCGACTTGTGATCCACCATCCCCAAAATTTATTCCTACATTTATCCAGTGACATGTAAAATACTTTGCGGAGAAACATCACCTACGTTTTTGCGCTTTATTTTTTTTGGAAACAGGTTGTTGCACACTGTTCAAAGTAGTTGTCGTAAGAAATCTAATTTTTTCATCGATGAGAGGCTCCGTTATGTGTTTTCGATATTAAAAACTTCGACGGGCCTCAATTTTGTACTGGTACTTTCCCCAGTTAGCATTCTTAAAGCCTAAAATTTGATAATTATTGTACTTATCCCTGGTAACAAATAAACACTAGAGTATTCACTTAAACTGATAAATTTACCCATCTCGTAATTTTTGTAAATTTACGAGGTGCTTTAAATGAACACCCCTCGAAAACAAGTTGCGTAACTGAATCAGTTGTTCTGCAACTGTCATCAAACTGTGGCAAATATACAAAAATGCCGAAAATAAGTTAAAAGAAAAGACTTATTAGGTTGTTAAAGGAAAATGCGATACAAGATTTATTAATGTTGGAAATATTTGGCGAAGATAACAGTTGTTATTTAATTCAAATGTGAATATAATTAATTTCATAGCTTTTCAGGTTTTCAAAAACAAAAACAGGAAGATGAGATTCTTGACGAATTGACTTATTCGCTGGTGATTGCTCATTATTTTCGATATGCGGCTAAATTTCAGCTCCAATCAGTTCCGAAATCAATAACCTTTGCTATTAATTGAATATCTTACCCAATTTTGATGAAGCTAGATTCAAAGGAATAGTGCGACTTAGTTGGACAAATTTTAAATTCATTTTTTAATTTATTAGGTGTGATAAAGTGTTTTAGGGCCCGCGAGCTTGTAAGCAATTTTCTGTGGAAAGGCAGTTGATGCTTGTCTTATACCGATTGAGATCAAGTGGAGAAGGAGCATCGATTCATTCATTCAGAATATAACTAATAGGGTTTTTAAAGCTATTTTAAAATTGAATGATACATTTCTTTATTGGCCAGACGATGAAGAGCGTCAACATATGATTTCAGAAACATTTCATGAACTACCGCACTGAGGTACATCCCGTGGCATAGTGGGGGGGGGGGGCATAGTGTGGTACTTAAGACTCAAGCGTACCTACAAGCCAAGATATTATGATTAAACAACAAGTTTTTGATCAATATCATGGTTTAAGGCATTGCGAAGGACTATAGATATATTTTTCTCGATTACGATAAGAAATCTACGATATGTGAATACATAAATGTAAAATAGCATTTGCCCCGCTATGCCCCGTATATGTGGGTAAAGTGGGGTACCCTATGGGGCATTGTAGGGTAGTTATAACTCGAAAATAAAATGAAGATTTCAAACTTAATAGTCCTTATTACCTAACACAAAAATAGTACAATAAGAACCTCCTTATCATCATAAGCATCTCTTTTAAAACTATAGAAACAAATGAACCAGCAAATCAACGTTACTAATATTAAATCTAAATTAAATTAAATCTAATTAAATCCATTTTGTAAAATTAATATTTTAACATTCTAAAATAATTTAGTCGTCAACGCACATAGCATATAAATGAGACGCTTCATCATCTTCATCATCTTCTCCTGCACAAGAGCAGTGTGTCCAACGAGAACATTTTACCCAACGAATCCATCCTTCTGTCGATTTTGACCACAAGTAGCCACAGTATATGCATTCAGCATTCGTTATCATCTTCTTAGGAACGCTTGCTGCCTTTCCTTTTAAGAAGCTTTCTCTTTTCTAATTTGAATTCCAAATCTTTAACTACCCTCATTTTTTATTCTTGTAATTCTGTGGCCTTTTTTAAGGCAACAAGCTCATTTTTGTATGGTACTCTATAATCATTGCTGTTTTCCCTCTTCGCTTAGTTACTCTTTTGTTTTTCTGTTCTCCTTGGGCAGTGACATTATTTATTCTGGAGTTGTTGTAAAAGACGAGGGTCTATCAATAATCCGAGAACAACCAGGTTGTGGGGAAAGTTGCATTGTTAGGGTTGGTTGTCTGGGTGGTGTTTTTTCGCCAGGCTCAACTTCTAGAAGTTCTTGTCTATGTGGCGTGTTGTCAACCTGCAACATGGTTTCATCAACTAAGTGCACCTGAGCAGGTTCAGGATTGCCTATAGTTTTCGCGGGTGCAAAATCTGCATCAGTAAATATATCCTTAGTCATAGGCCAAGTACCTCTGGCTCTATACGCATTAATACCAGTCATCATAGAGTTGCTGCAGGTACGAAAGCTTTTCCGAATAGTGCAGCCGTCTGAAATTGTGTCACCACACGTCCTGGATAGCACCGTAGCCAATTTTTTACTTCATTGGCATAATATGTGCTTATAGGCTTCATGAACCCAACATCCAGTGAATGGAATTCGGTGTGTGCAATGAGGTGGAAATCACAATAAAATAACACAATTTTCGAAAGCCAAATCAATGACCTCAAGAGATTTGACATGTGTTGCATCACCATCTAGCAATAAAAGTACTGGATCATTCTTGATGGAAGGAGACCACTCAACGAATCTCTTTAGCCAAAGTACAAATAAGTGACCCTGGATCCAGGCAGATTCGTTACATTCTCCCCAAGATAAAGCTCCGGTTTCATACGTTTTCTGGGGAATATACACATCGGTGGCATATAATTTCCGATTGCGCTAAAGCAGAGAATTGTGGTCATTAATTTTCCGCAGATGTCAATGTTCCCACCTGTCGTTTACCACAGGAAGACAGGATTTTAGAGTGACTTCTAGGGAAAAAAAATATAGCAATTTGTTTGTCTTCAAAAAAGTTACTTTTGTTACCGAAAAAACGGGAAAAGTGGGGTACGTTTCAAACGATACCCCACTATGCCCCTTTTAATATGCCCCAGTATTACTTTAACAACAAAAAATAAACTGACAACATCTTACCTTTTTAACAAACAATCTTTTGTTTTTGATTATGTACTCCGGAAGGCACTGCTACAAAATGAAATATAGGGTTTTCCAATAAGGACTTGATTACTTTTTTTTTAAATAAAACGCAAACCATTTGAGATATTTCGAAAACTTTATTATCGGCTTGAAGTACAATCAAAACATTTATGAATGGAACTCGACGCGGGCACGTTTGCAGCGGTCGATTCGTTGGACCCAATTTTCAACGACTCGGCAACACATTTCGGCCGAAACGGCCGCTATTTCGCGTTCAATGTTGCCTCTGAGCTCTTCCAACGTCATCGGCGTGTTGGCATAAACAATGAAATCGCACGAACGAGGCAATTGACTGGCCCATATCTTGAGATAACACGCTCACCATACTTACTCTTCAATAAATCGATTGTAGCGTGTGCTGTGTGGCTTGTGGCACCATCCATCTTGGCGCATCTTCTCCAGAACCCAACCGGAGAACGTACGTCGCTTCAAATGGTCCATCGGTTTCAATTCTTGAGTCAGCTTGATCTTGTATGGGTGTAAACCAATGTGGTCTGAGCGATGCCCAATTCTTGAGAACGCCGTGGAATTGACTGATTTGGATCGTTTGCTACGGACGCCTGAACGGCAGCGATATTTTCGACACTTCGACCAACCCGTTGTCTCACTGACACGGCAACATCACACAACGAATGTGTGGACTCAAATTTTTGCACTAAACTTGTTATTATCTGTCTACTAGGGCGAGAAATACGACCGAAAATTGGAGTTAACGCTCCTAAAGTTGCAGTCACCGACTCCGAATTTCGGTAGAAAATTTTTATAATTTCCAGACGTTGCTCGTTTGGGTACTTTACCATGATGAAAATGTTGAGTTTACTGAATATATTGACAGTGACAGTTTGATGATTAGTTAAAGAGTGCGTTCACAAATTAAATTCAAAGTTGTCAAGTCCCTATTGGAAAACCCTTTATTAACCACTACAATACAAAATTACTAGTAGGGTCGAGAAAAAACTGCCGTTTAATTACACGTGGTTTTTCTTAACGAAAACCCTGTTTTTTTACATAAAATTAACGGCTGTCGAAGTGGAGTGTATCGCATGTGAAGATCACGTGCCGACTGAAGAACAATCAAAACCAGCCATTTGTCTGAGGGAATCCCCGATATGGCCCACTACCTCCCATACTTTTCTCGGAAATATATACTCGTATATTCTGTGAAAGCAGAAGTAGTTTGCGACTACAAAAAGAGAGTTCATCATATGGTTCTTGGATACCCAGTCAGTGTGCACGACAGCAGAGCTTATAATAATTGCGATCTATCAACAAAAACATCAGACCATCTGAAAAGAGCAGAATGGTTAGTAGGCGACACTGCCTACAAATTGACTCCCACTGTTATCACTCCTTACAGATCGAGTTCAAGTTAAGGATCCCTTCAAGATGGAAAAGTATTCAACAAATCATTGAGTAAGTATCGAATCAGAATCGAACATTGCATTGGCCTTCGAAGGAAAGATTCAACAACTTAAAAGAACTAAAAATTCAACAGAAGGAAGACAGTGTGAAATTTTGTATGAAATATTGTGCAACATTCTTACAGATCAAATTGAAAGTGACGACATTTTTGAAATACCTGATCCGATGTGTGAAAATATTGAAAGCGATGAACCCGAATGAGCAAATGAGAACCTTTCTTCTGTGGGAGGAGAAGTCAATGTGTTAAATTTCATATCCTTTATTTTAGGTTCTGCTACTCTAAAATAAATATTTCTTCCACAAGTCTTAAGATTGGTTAGTAGAATTTTGTTTTAAACTTAGTTCAAATTTTCGTAGCCACTCCTGGAACTCAACTTCTAATCCTTTCATATTTTTCCATTTCAAGTTTTTTTTATTTCCATTCCCTTTCCCTAGAGTTGGACTAGCTTTTTCATTTCGAACTATTTTGTGTCCGTTTCTAGCTGGTAAGAAAATCGAATTGCTACCAGCTTGTTCTCTTTTTTGTTTTGTTCTAAAAGTAGAACGAGAAATTCCACTTGTTGTTGGCGATCATTCTGGTGGCGAATTTATTGGAACTGGACTGTTTCTGCCTTCCAAGCTGTTGTTCGAGACATCAACATTTTCTGCCTGGGAATCTAATGAAGTATGGTCCTCTAGGGTTATTTCACTTGAAGTTTCGTATATCACCGACTGGTAGATGCTTCTACGGCTACCGAAAACTTGTTCCAATAAGGCCCAATAAGGACAGATTTTGGCAACGTTCACTAAAAAAAAAACAATAATAGGGTTAGAAAAATCTCACCTGCAACACTTTTTTCATTCCCTTCAGCCAACAACCCAGCACCTGTGACTCTTCCATTTCACTGTGGACATGAACGATGATTTTAAATAGCGTATTCTGCTTTTCATTGTTTGCCAGTTAATTACTTTAATGCTTGGAGCTTTTTCTCTAATTTTTTTATAAAACTTTTGCGCTGTGGGTTTCTATCAAATGGAAATTAAATTGATTGCAAATATTTAGCTTAAACTGGTAACTAAATTACCTCAAACGACTCAGCATTGTCCTTGATTTCGTCCACGACCGCTTCCAGCAAATTCCGTGTCTCGACATCCATCCACCGGTGACTTGCAACGTCGCCGCTTACAACTCGTCTCTTCTATTTGTTGCAATTTAAAATATTTTTTTCAAATGTTTGGTTGAAATTTGTATTCCCACCTTTGCCATAGTTTCAATTACATTTGATAACAGCACAATTTTGACAGCAGTGTAATTTTCCAAGGGTGTTTTCCGAGCCAAAATCTTCGCAGAAGTAATTTTTCATATAAAATTTGACAGATCATTTACGCGATGATAAATTTATACGGTTTACGTGGTTTACTAGGCTTTTACGAGTTTAAGTGAATACCCTTACTATATTTCACTGGTAAATTGTCAGAGCTTTTATATAAGTTCAGGATGATTAGTGAGAAAGAGATCTAGGGTGGATTTGCTTGAAAGGGAGTTAGCTGGAAAATGTGTGGGATGTGGGGAGAATAAAAATTTCAAAGGGGTGCCTTCGATGGTGAAGTCAAGAGACTGAATCAACAGTGTCGTCAACTATCAGTATGCCTGGTTATTTATATGAGCTACTTCAACATATTTGCTGCTGAAATTTATAAGGACAAATTAGGAATCTGAAATACAGATGATGGCAGATGAACCCTTTATTTATTAACGGCTCATATCTCATTTCTTTGAAGCTCCAGAATATCTGCCTTTTTCGAAGAGCCCAAGGTTTTACGTACGATTTTAGTAGTCCCATACGCCTTAAAGCGACTATACAAGGGACAAATAAATTATTTGGCCACGCTAATATTTTTAATACACTGGGAATCCTTCCAGAGAACATCGATTACACTGGTTTGGCAAAGACTTTCATGTAAGCATCTCCTCTTCTCGTAGATCCTTCTTAGAGGAAGATGCTTTCATGGAGGACAAGTCAATCCACTTTTATACAGATGGATACAAGACTGATAGCGGGCTTGACGACAAGCTTAATCTTAGCCTCTTCTTTCGCTGCCAAAAGATCCAAGCTGAAATTTTGGCGAATAAAGTCCTGTACTGGCTGAGGAAAAACGCGATATCTACAAAGGATATCCACATCTGCTATCAAATCCCTGTACTCAGCCTCGCTAATTTCAGAACCGCCCTTGACTGCCGATAATCTCTTAGGAAGACATTCCAGAGAATTGTAGACCCGACGAACTCGCCAAAATTGGAATCAGTCTACGTATTCTACCGGAAAAGGGTAGCAATCGGTATACCAATCGCTAACGTGCAAGGTAATACGTATTAAAACTGGATGCTAATAGAAGAACAAACTCTACATGGACTGTTGGATTAACCTGCCTAGCGACCAAACAACTCTGGCCAAAGCTGGATCTGAATCGCTTAAAGAGTTTGATCTAACAAAATAGAAAACATATAATCGCATGCTAGAAGGTTTGGCGTCTTTACTAATGATTTCTGTAGAAGCTGCAGGGATGAAGAGGAGGAGGAGACAATCCTACACTTACTTTGTACATGCCCAGCTCTCTTCTTCTACAATGGCTTGAGCGATCTAAACAATACAGACATTAACAGCCTCCTACGCTTCATCAGAAGCTCAAAATGTTTGCAAGAGTAGAAAGATCAGAGATCCACGTGGTATCACAATAGGCCTAAGTGTGTTGGTTTATCCAACAGCCACTCTTACCTAACCTAACTTAATTGGAGTACACAATCTAGCTACATAAATAAATCAGTAAATATCTGCCAGTTGTTAAATTTACGGGGATGGATCAATGAGTCCGTGAATCTTTGAATGAAAGATAGTTTCTTCAGCTAAAAAAAAACCTTTTATTTCTCAATATAGTCTCCTTTGAGCTCAATAGACTTCGTCCAAAGTTTCTCCAATTTGTTGATCCCTTCCAGCCGTTTGCTTGAACATTGATTTCATCGTTGGAGCCAAATCTCTTTCCGCCAAACCATTTCATCAGGTTTCAAAATAAAAAATGCGGATGGAGAATATGGCAGATGAGTGAGAAATTCGTAGCCCATTCACGTCTACGTTGTTTCCTTGGTTCTCGTCGTAGAACCAGTCCAAAATGTTGCCCTAATATTCGCGGTTGATTACTTTTTCCCTTTAAAGGTAGTCGATGTGGATTATGCCGCGTGCATCCCAAAAAACTGTAGCGATGACCTTGTTGACCGCCTTCTTCGGTGACGATTTAGCCAAATAAGCTCACTGTTTCTGTTTCTACTGTTGCGTGGTGTCCACTGTGTTTTGAGGTAAAACCTGACCGGATTGGGGCTGAAGCTGCTTGATGAACACACAAAATTCACTTTCTCCATTTTCGCCAAAATTCACACACACACACTGTCACACTTAAACTTAATGACGCATATATGTAAATCAAAATTTGACAGTAGTCTACTGATAGATGGTACCTAGTTGACCTTGCTTTTGACATTACAACTTGAGCGATCCAAAAAGTCATGAACTTATTCATCCACCCTCATATTTTCAATCACCTTGTTATACACGTCAATTGTAAATCGCTCTTATCCAGCTGACGGCAAGTGTCAAAGCTCTATATACATATGTGAAGTAAATAACAAATATTTTTACTATACATATAATAAAATCACATTACTTACTTACATATTCCTCTTGCCTCTATGCCTCTTGATCAAAAACAAGATAAAGTTCGATGACTACGTTTAACAGCTCTCAATTGACGTCAGTCGACTGCAGCTCGTATTGCTGAACACAGCTTTTCATGTCAGTCAATGAAAACAAGTTGTTTATAGCTCAGGAAGGCCTTTATTCTGATTAATGCAAGCAAATACAACGTCGTTAAATACTGCTTTCTGAAGACTACAACATGACCTGCCACAATATTCCAGACGCATAGGATGTCATAAATGTGAACTTGTCCTTGGATTTCTGCCATCCTTGTCACAATATAAAAGCAAATTGATTACAAATATTGACATTTAATTTACTTACCATGGACTTTAGGGTGGAAGATGCGTTTAGCATGCTTCCCTTAACCAGTTTACATATGTATACGTATGCATGTATGTATAATTCTCATGCGAGTGCTTGAATTGTATTATCGCCATGACTAACCTCTATCTAGTTTGTTTTCACGATGTCCTTTGTCCTTTGATTTGGTTAAGTATACACAGATATGTGAGTATATGAACACACATATAGAATATTTACAACAAGTCAAGGCTGTCAGTGTGGCCAGATTTCGTTTCAAATGCGTTCGCAATGGAGCGATTACGCAAATTTTGTTTATGCGATTTTGAAGTTTTTGTTCGCGCGTTGTAAACAAACTTTGGAATGTTGTGTGAAATTTTTACCAAAATTTTCGATTTTTCTTTTGGATTTTCGTTTCGTTTACGAGTATACTAATTACCCTAAAACCGAGTGCGTGTATTGTCAAAATTAATCTCTGAGCTCGATATCAAAACCTGCAAATTATAGTAGCTGGTAAAATTTATGATAATCGGTCCTCTCTTTTATTGCAAAATTGTGCAAAATATTCAAAGTGGTCGTTGTGAAATGAAAGATATAAGAGTATGTATGTAGCAAGAAATAACAAAAAATAACTAAAAACAAAAGGTAGAAGCCAAAGTCAGATTCAATTAGCCATGAAAAGTTGATTAGCATACATTTGGGTGACATGCAATGGGAGGGAACAAAAAGTGTGTTGAACATAGGCACGCGATTATGTATACATCTATCTATCTACGAGTATATATCCGTCTATCAACATATCTGTCTTTGGTCTCAACATTGTTAAGTGTGGAATTTTTTACTTTTACTTTCAGACACAAATGCTTGTTGTTATGTATGTATGTTGAGGCACGCCTGTTAAGTTGTCCTGTTGGTATATATATGCTATAAATAATAGTATCCTGAGTCTAAGATAAGAGACAGTCTTAATAGATTCCATATGTCAAAAGGTTTGACACCTTCACAATGGCGAGCGATCGGAATGACTGGGAACTTGTTTTTTGTGCCAGATGCAATTTTACAATCAAGTTGTAGATGCTGTGGGCACTTCCTATGAAACCAACGATGAATGGCATAAGTTTGTCGTTGTGTCAGCTTATTTTGCCTTTAATTCGGTACTGTTACCATCGTTAAAGCTACTTAGTAGCCAAAGCCATAAATACTGTGATTTTCAGGGTAGGCAGTCATCTCCTAGACTTCATACTATTGTCTGACTTCGTTGTCAATAATAACGGCTCTCAGTCAATCTTTGTTACGAAAGTAAGACACCAAATAATCAACTCAACGTTACGCTAAGTTACGAAAAGTTACGCTAAGCAGATAACCGGCTGTATAAAACTATCAAAGACTGATTTCTCGTTGAATACAAGGAATCCACGATAAACCAATTGAACAGACTTGAATGAACAAGTTGGCAAGTTCGTTAATGTTCCGTGTAAAATCAGAACGAAAAAAAAGGTGAAGGAAACTGTTGAGAGCCTGAATAGTGACGTTATCATAGGCTCTGAACTGATGTGCCCACCCTGCAGGTCACACGTTCAATAGTGGAATGCATATTTACAGCGACTACGTAAGGAACTCCGAAATCTTCTAAACAGGTTACTTACGACTAATTTGGAGCAAGATCGAAGCAAAAAGAGTATAAGAAGGTAGTTTTCCGACTTTTAAGAAAAGTTCGAAAAATTCAGTGGGAACCGTAGGCTGGTTAATGTGCCCAAAAGGAATGATTTAGACAGACTGGAAACACTCAGAATATCTGATGGCACCTGTACGAAATCGAAAGCAGATAGTGCATCTCTATATTATCTTATGCTATGTAGAGATTTACTTCCTAAGGGACCTAGGCATTGAACTGAGTAATACAACATGTCATAGCTGATATCTGTCATCGCTTATGTTGACAGATGGAGCCATCAAATACGTTATTGCTTCCCTTGTTGGCTTCAAGTCGCTTGGCACCGACACGGTATACGCAGTTATGCTACAAAAAGGTATAGACTATTTATTGACAATTCTGAAGAGAACCTTCACTGCTAACGTGGAACTGGCATATGTATGTACCGAGCAGTAATACCCTTCGTACCGACAATCGAAAAAGATAACTTCGCGCTTACCAAGAGCCTTACTTCCTTCATGTTGAAAAGCATGGAGAGCTCCATGTGTGCAATTTGCCTTGAGAATGCTTACCACTGCGGAGGATCATGCAAGGCCGCACTTGGCCAGACAACACGGCGTAGACTAATAACTATGATAGTTGTGTGGATAAGAAATATATGATATATAACCCTGATTGCGGTTGTTGACTGCGGCCAATATGTCTTGGCTGGGGTAAACAGTGATTATCTGCAAGGCGACGCCTGGCTCCGACTGATTAACCAACGCTTCTAACGTATACGCTCAGCTGTATTGTTTGTTGGCTCATACCAAACCGAAAGAAAAGGGGTGATATAACACGAGCTGTAAGGAGGCTGTCAGGGTTAGAGAAATGCTTTCTCGGTCCTTCGAGACGAATCGCCAAAGCAAAACCGAAAAAACTTCAAACGTGCCAGGAATGACTGCAACGTATTTCTTGAGAGTTTGAAATTTCAATATGTCCAAAAAAATACTATTGTACATACAACGTGACAAAGGTAGTAAACATTTGGTCTCATCTTCCATTACAACGCTCATTTATAATGACATTCCAGCTGTCAGCTCTTTGAACAGGTCCAAACTACTTGCTGCATAGTTTGCGGCCAGCTCAAATGCGTCAAATCTTCAATGGGACGAATCCGCTATCGCACTCGTGTAGCAAGAGTACTTAAAGATCTTAATATACGAGTACACAAATTCGTTGGTACCGATGGTATATCTGACCTTATATCTCGGTATGTGTGTCAATGACAACCTATGTTGCAACGACCACATATTGGATGTTGTCAAAAATGCTGCAAAATGTCTAATTTTCCTCCAGCAATGTAAGAAATATTTCACCCCCAATGCTCAAAATTGGAGTATAATGCTCAAATATGGCTAGGTCCTCATAAAATATATTTGCCGTGCGATAAAGCTTATAGGTGATGCTAATATTACACAATCAATTGACGCCCTTAAACACCGACGTAATATCTCCGGCATTCCGCCCCTTCAAACCTTCAGCCTTAACATCCGTCTCGCTATGAATGCTCATCAGTTTATCCTCAAACTCACTTTCGGACATATAATACTCTGTACAACTCGCTTATGGAGCTCTTTATTTGCTAGTCATTATAACCTTCAAACATTTAAAACCAACACAAATCGGTACCTCTCTTTCTTTCCTCCCTAATTTTCCTTCGTCTGCACTATATGCAAGCATTTTAGTGGTCACACATTTTGGATGAGATTCATTAATTGATTCATAAAACTCGCCAACTAAAAGTAAAACCTGTCATCTCCACGTTAATAAACCTATTCCTAGAAAGTTTCTCCAATGACTGAATATGGACGGCTTAAAAATATCCACTACTCTTTGCATTTCAGTGGAATGATTTTCTCCATTTGTGAAAGTGTGCATTTTGGATTTAAGGACTTATTGGATTTATTATATTGTAGAACATGAAGGTGTTTTTCTCGATTGTGGGAATTTTCAGTATCTTTAAGATAGAAGGTCTTCGTGGGCGTTTTCTGGCTCGATTCTCTTTCCGCATCGCTATAGTTCTCGTGTGAATTTATTGTAATCTTTTTGCAAATAGATATTTGATATTACATTACGCGTTCCTTTGCGAAAGTATTTGATATTCAGCAGCATACTTGACGATATTGCAATACTCATGATTTCTGGCATTTGTGAGTGTGTTCGTCTAAGGTAATTCTTTCACGTAGATGGTTTCTATACTCCCCGAACTTTCCATTTGTACTTAGACGTCCAACGTAGAATTTTGTTTTTCTAAGGGAATAGCAGTTTCTTCGCGTTGAATAGTCGAACTTTAATGTAGTACCCTGCTGAGCCTTCGAGAATGGTATAAGACCAACGTTAAATCTCCTCGCCGTATTTCTCTGTTGTTGTATTTTCTGGATATTTGAAATAGCCTAAAATGTTCAGGCACTTACTAATAATACAGGGGGAATGCCCTACGTCGGTCGCATCATGATCAATTTGGATGACTGTTTGGTAATCAGGTGACTGGTATGTTCCTGAAATGTGATATAGTGGAACCGTATTCCATGCATAGTGATATTTCGCACCTAAATCAATAAATCGAAGACGCACTGATCTGTGAGGTATGTTTATCGTCTGTGCTATCAAAGATATGCTATTTTTCTATTTTGACGTTAAAGTCTCCAAAACAGATTCTTACAAAAGGTGACGTAAGCACATATCAGGCTGATGTTGGCGAATTTACCCTTGATGCGGGTTGTTACAAGGCGTTCGCATATGTGCAGAAAGCTTAGGGTCCATTGCCCTAATAACACAGGTCAACAAAACAAACAATTTTGTTTGGGGTTTTATTTTTTATAAACTCATCGATTATTTTTAAAAATCTTTGCTTTTGCACCTTAGTTCATTAGTTAGCATTCGCATACTGCAGCTGCAGCGATATAACGTATTTTGTGTAACAGTAGCTTGAAAAATTACCTCAAGAACTAAAAGATATCGTATTTTCTCAATCAAAAACTACTAGTACCAGCTATGAGAGCGATTCAGTTAGAGATCTGAACCCGCCTAAAAGCAAAGCAGAAATACTAGCTTCTCGGCTCAAATCAAAGAAATGTTCGAAGACGAACTTTGCTATTCTAATGATCTGAAAGGGTTGTTCGAAGAAATCGAAATTCCATGCGGTCATTCTGACTGGCGTCCTTTCCTATACAGTTCTTTAAAAGCTGTCCTTCTCCACAATGGAAATAAATTTCCATCTCTACCGTTGGTTCATTCTGTGATGCTCAAAGAAAATGAAAACAATTCTTGACAGTTTAAATTATCATATGTACATGGTGACGCAAAATTAATCATCCAATTTTGTTTTTGAATTACTTTTTTACTAAATATAATCTTTATTTGGACCTTTACAATTGTTTCTGTTAAGTGGAAAAGATGATTCCGCCAAGTGGCTGCCGCCAGTGTTAATACACCTTTGTGTCCGTTTTATTGCATTTTCCATGACTTTCCTCAAGATTTCCGGTGATAACTGTTCGCATTCCTGTCGAATATTCTTCTTAAGGGCTGTGATTGTCTAAGGCTTGTTGGCATAAACCCGCGACTTCAAGTAGTCCCAAAGAAAGAAGTCTGGGATGATTAAATCGGGCGATCGGGCTAGCAATGCCACGCCAAATCACCAAAACGGGAGATTACGCGAAAAGGAAACGCTTCCTTCAAAATATCCATTGTGGCTCGTGCTGTGTGCGCGGTTGCACCGTCTTGTTGAAACCACATGTTCACCAAGCCCCGCTCATCCAATTCTGGAAGTAAGAAGTCGTTTATAATGGCATTCTAGCGTTCGTCAGTAACAATGAACGTATTGCCGATGGCGTCCTCAACAAAATACGGCCCAATTATTCCTCCCGGGTGAACGCCGCACCACACAGTGGCTTTAAGTGGATGTAATGGCTCTTCGTGCATCACACGCGGATTTTCAGTGCCCCAGAAACGAAGATTTTGCTTACTAACGTAACCGCGACGCGATTAGGAAATCGACGTCGAAGTTCGCGCTGCTCTAACATCACCGACCGATTATTGGTCACCAACTTCGACACAATTATTCCACGCTCTTGCGGAGTATAGCGCTCCATTGCTTGTCTGTTTGTATACTGCAGCTGTCTAGTTCACAAATGTCAAATATGATTGACGTACGACGCCATTTGCAAAAATTATAACATCTTCCGATAGGGTGATTCATTTTGCCTCACCTTTTATATGCAGTACACATTACTATACTTGTCTTTTTGGTGGGAACGCAATGCGTGCTACCTTTGCTTATGGGACAGTAGAGCAGACAATTCTCATTGCTAGCAGAACTCATTCGAAATAGTAAAACATAATGTTAAAAGTAACCTAATTGTCGAGCCTAAACACGTATCGATGCTTTCTGACACAATTCGTAAAATTTCTTTGTCAAGATTGTGAAACTTTCCAATATCTAAAAAAATTCTTTCCGAAGTCATTCGAAGCCAAAATAAAAGTTAGTACGATATTTACGTCGAATCATAAATAAGTAAAATAATAGCCAGCAACGAATTATTAAAGCTACTTAATACTCATTAAAGGATGGGACAGCCTTAAATTAGTGGTCAATGGTTTTCTCGGAAACACAAGGGCTGAGAACTACAAAGAACTAATTTCAAAAATGCTTGAAGACTTTAAACTTTGCAGAATGTTCAGTAGAGGGCATATGTTACATGCTCACATGGACCAATTTAAAGACCATACATATGTGTGTCTATTCGGAAGAACAAGATTTGATGGATTTTGAACATTGTCGTTATCAGGGCCAATATAATGAGAGACATTATATTTGGATGCAAATATGTTCGAGACAGTCCATACAATCACAGGGTAAACAGCACACCATGCAGTAACTTTGCGTGAATGTAATGGCTCTTCGAACGCTACTCGCGGATTTTCAGGGCCCAAGAACCGGAAATTTTGTTCGTTCACGTATCCACATATGTAGGCTGAAATGGGCGTCATCACTCATGATTATTTTTGACACAAAATCGTCCACTTCGTTGTTGAGATTCAAGAGGGCGTGAGCGTAGGTTAGACATCGCGTCTAACCTCAACACCCATTAGTTGATGGACTGTCTGCAATTTATGAGGAAACACCTTCAGCCACTACGAGATCTTCAGCGATATTCTCAGCCTTCCAGAGCTTGCTCGGTCTCATATTGTTCCAGCCTCAAAGAGGCGGAACGCTGCATTGAACGACTAGTGGGACACGGGCGACTTGAAAATGGAAGGCGAAACGCACGCACCAAAATCACTGAAGAATTATTCATCAAAAACATCGTGACAATTATTCTTCTAGAGTATAGCATGCCTTTGCTTATTCACAGAAATTTTAATTCTGTTTGCTTCACAAATGTCAAAACCGAATTGACATTCGACGCCATAGTTACATAATGGCCCACCTTGTATAAAAAAAATAAACTTTTCTTAAAATCGGTATTTTCATTCTGACAGCCACATAAGCAAACCTTTTTAGGTAAGCCTTCTTTTTGTTTTATTAACAGGGTGGGAGAAATAGACGCTGACTATAAATAACTTTGTGTAGAAAAATACAAATTCGTGCGCAGATGTTTTCTTTGAGATTGCAGCTTAAGAAAGCTCACACATAACCAGATATATGGTCATATCTACGAATGCCGTGAATATAACGCACTGCATCATTGAGGGCAACTTGCAACTTAGTTGTATTGAGTTGTAATCCATTAGCTTCAGACCAAGTTTGAATGAGTTTGAGATCTTCATTCATAAGAAGAGCTAATTCACCTAGTCTGCAGTGGGGTTTAGCTAGATGAAGCTGGACATCATCTACATATATGTAGGTGGACGGAAGCCCACTTGTACACAAATGGGGAGGTTTATTTATAAATATGCAGAATAGCAACGGACCCAAATTGAGCCCTGGGGTTCCCCGTGCTTGAGCTCTCTGAGGGATAAATAACGTTCATCAGAGCTTAGAGATTAGCCTTACCGCCCTATCGCTAAACCCGAACTTAGTTTTAAGCTTGCGACCCAGAATAGAGTGGTTTACCTTATCAAACGCTTTAGAAAAATCGAATACCCACAGAAATGAAACATATCCCTTATAAATAGAGCAGCTGAGATTTTCTCTAAACCCGATTGTTTATTACTTAGCAACTTATTGACTGCAAGGTAGTCATTTGTTTTGCTAAAATTTTCTCAAATGCCTTTGCCAGACATGGAAGAATGTTAATGGGTCTAAAATCAGTAGTTAATGTTGGATTCCCTTTTTGGCGATTGGTAAAACCTTAGCAGTTCTCCACATTTTGGCGAAAGTGCAAGTTGTTATACACCAATTTATTATATGAGTGATGTGAGGGATAATTTGCGGCAGGATTAATTTTATAAAACGTATCGGAATGTTATCCTCACCTACTTAGGTGAAAAATAAATGCATTTATTATCATAAGTACTTATATTCATTTGTTAATAAAATATTATAATCATTTTAATTATATAATGAAATAGTTATACTCTATTGGCTATGACACTCAGCGAAACAATTCCTGTCGTTATTGTAGCAGAGGTGGACTTTACATAAAACACAAGTATTGTGTGTATGATTTTCTTTCTTGAACTTGGCACAATTTACACACGGCTCTCTGATATTGAATTTTCCATGAAATGAATAGGTAACTGTTGCTTTATAGAACGTCTCGTTCCGTGGTGGTAAAACCATTGATCAAATTCCGAGCTAGGACTTGTCTGAATTGTAAGCTGGCCAACAGACTTCCTTATTATATTTTTATTTCTTTATTTCATGCAAAAAACTTTAGAAATAGTCATTTCTACAAATAGTTAGGATCACTCTACTGCCGAGTGACAAGTGGCGAGTGATCCATCCGATATTAATTTAACATAATGTAGGTTGAGGGGTCATTAATTTTAATAAAAATCAATTCATTTTACTATAATTATTATAATATTGTTAACGATGCTCTTGCATCCTTTTATATCGAAATTTTAAAATGTCTCTCCCAAACTGTACCTTTTTAACCCAAAAAGAATCCCTCATCGTCATCACCCTGGTATAATAAAGAGCTGCGATCTCTTCGTAACAATAGAAATAAGCTCTGTATAATTGTTTAAATCACGTTCCGACTCCAATTTCTTCTACTACCAGTCTGCCCAAATAAATTTCTCTGTACTTTGCCAAACTCTCTATGACAACTATTTAATCCGAATGGACCACACACTCATTTCCAACCCCAAACGATTCTTTTGGTTGATTAAAACGTATAACTATCCATCATCTCTGAATTTTCTTGATAGGTCATCAGGCGATCCCCAAAGCTAAAAGAGCATTTTACGGTAAACACTTTGACCACAAATTACCATCAAAAACTCTTTGGCATAATTTACGTGAGCTTGGTGTTGGTCGGAAAAAGTATGTCCAAATAAATAACGTAGATCCCAATCGGCTCAATAGAGAATTCGCGAAACTACAAACGGCCTCCAGCACAATTACTGACTCACTAGACATATCATTTAATGGCTTTGAGTTTGCTTGTATTGAACTGATGTCATCAAAGCTATACTTAAAATTAAGACTAAAGCTGTTGGTATTGATGAAATTCACCCGATTTTCATTAAAATCGTACTACCCTACATTCTTCCAGTCTTAACCCATATTTTTAATAGTGTTATACTGACTGCGAAAATTCTTCCATTTCTTAAAAAGGAAGCATCCTCTAACTCTTCGGCCGAATATAGACCCATTGCCATCCTTCCCTTCTTGTCAAAGGTTATGGAAAGGATATTACACCAACAGATGTCGCAATAAACTACTTTGTACACATCAATCTGGCTTCAGACCTCATCATAGCTGTACGTCTGCTCTATTAAAAGTAATGGATGATATCCAAGCGGCGATGGATAAAGACCTAACAACTCTCGTGACCCTACTTGACTTTTCCAAGGCCTTTGATACAGTGGATCATATGAAGCTTCTCTTTAAACTCAAGACGCTTTTCGGCTTTTCATCATCTACTGTCAATCATATCAAAACTTACCTTCTCAGAAGAACACAAGCTGTTGTGGTTAAAAATGTTATATCGGATTTTATTGCAACCTCAGCAGGTGTACCTCAAGAATCCATACTGGGTCCATTATTATATACAGTATTTATCAATGACCTTCCAAAAGTTATCAATCACTCTTCGCTACATATGTATGCAGATGATGTACAACTGTACCTGAGTTTTAAACTAGCCCTCATTGAAGAAGCTGCCCATAAAATTAATGAAGACCTTCGAAAAATTCTAGATTGGTCTGAAAATAATTCGCTGAGACTGAACCAAACTAAATCCAAATGTCTTGTTATTAACAGAAGCAGCATGAATGACTTTAATCTTCCTAACATATTGCTTCGTAATGATCCAATTGAGTTCGTTGACAAAGTAAAGAGCCTTGGTGTATGGATTAACAGTACTCTAAGTTGGAATGATCACATCTCCACTATTATACGCAAAGTCTACGGATGTCTAAGGAATATGTCTGTGTCGCAGTCTTTCACTCCTTTGCATACAAGAATAATGCTAGTGAGGGCTCTACTGATTCCAATTTTTACTTACGGCTGTGAAATTTTTTGTTGCTGAAATGCATTCCTTATACATAAGCTCAACATCGCTTTCAACAGCATTATCCCTTATGTTTATGGATTGAGACGCTATGACCACGTTTCACAATACGTTAACAACATATTGGGATGTACTCTTGATAAATATCTCGAATATTGCACTATCAAGTACCTGCATAGAATTATTATTAGCAAGCAGCCTCCATACTTATTTGAAAAACTTAAAATTTCACATTCAACCCGAGCGACAATTTTTCGTTCATCTTTGGAACTCACTACTTCTAAGCGTTAGGAGACTTTATAATGCGAACAATTTTGGTAAAACACTTTTTCGGCATTTGGCAGGATAAAACAAGTACATGGTGTAATTTCATAAAGGCAAGACTATTTACTTTTACTCTCAAAGGTAGATCTACGACCACCAAAATAACGGAACTCGTGTCAAGTACTTTATGTGCACTGGAATCTGGAAATGAAGTTGAGGTGATTGCTACCGATTTCAGCAAGGCCTTTGATACGATTTCTCATGATATAATCCTTCTAAAATTAAAGGCTTAAACTTTATAACATGGGTTAGATCCTATTTAAATGAACGAAATTACTATGTTCTATTTAGGTCCATGGTTTCGGACCCAATTAAAGCCTCTTCTGGTGTCCCTCGAGGCAGCCACCTTGGTCCCTATTTATTCTGACCATTAATGATGTTGATTGTATCATTAAAAAATCATACATATCTATTTTCGCAGATGATATGAAAATATTTAGATATATATTATCTTTCTCAGACAGCCTATCACTGCAGCAAGATCTAGACAGATTTTGTACTTCAGAAGAATTTTCTTGAGCTTAACGTCAATAAGTGGCAGGCTATAACTTATATTCGTAAGTGCCCATCTCGCTAATATCTAATCTTTAATCTGCCTGAATGAGTTGCGTGATTTAGGTGTTATCTGCGATAAGGAACTCAATTTCCGTTCTCACATAGATATATAATAAAAAAAAACCAACTCTGGCATTGGATTCATCAAGCGCTGGTCTATGGAGTTTTCCAATCCTTTTGTTACCAAATCTCTTTACATAACCTTTGTTAGGCCTCTTCTTGAATATGCATGCCAAGTTTGGTCACCTTACTACAGAACTCACATCCTCCGTATAGAAGCTGTTCAACGCGGGGTTTTATGGTTTGCTTTACGTTCTCTTCCCTGGGATGATACCCAATACTTACCACCTTACACTGACAGGCTGAAACTAATAAATTTACAACCCCTTTCTATACGCCGAAACGTTGCCGACACTCACTTTATTCATCAAATTTTAATTAGTAATATCGATTGTCTATTCTTACTTCAAATTATTTCTTTTCACACCAACCCACGCAATCTTAGGTCTGTGCCACTCTTCCGGCTCAATCTTCACAGAAAGAATTACGGACACCTGGACCCAATGTCTAGAACGCTTCGCGAAGTTAACGATATTCTGCCTCTCTTCGAGTTCCATCTCAGTAAACTCTCCCTTAAGAATATTCTTATTTCCACCTATGCCTCACGTCCTAACTTTCTTTAACCGGTCCCACCCTAGACAGACAGATTGGATGATAATGATCATAATTCTAATTCTGATCCACAAGTAGAACCTACAACATCTAGTTCAAATATTATTGACAATTCAGGTGCTATCGCAAAACGATCAAAACTTGAAAAACTTACATTGCGGTGGAAAAAGAAAAACCTAGAACTGAATGCACAGCAATTAGCTTTTACTGAAATATTGGATCTTGAAACTCCAGTACAGTTCTTTTTTTACCTTTTCTCACCAGACCTCATTAACAAGATTTCTGTAGAAACAAACTTCTATTTGGCTCAAAAAAATCCAAACAACAATTTTCGTGTGAGTGACATCGATATCCGTCAGTTTATAGGTTTGGTTTACGTTATGCCATTGATTCAGCCTCCAAGAGTAACTAGCCACTGGAGTTCCATCCTTGGCACACCTCTGATTCAACAAACCATGCCTTCCAATAAATTTGAAAAGATACGACAGTACCTTCATTTCAATGACAACTCCAAATGTCTTCCAAGAACAGATCCTGACGCCGATAGGATCTTCAAAATCCGTCCAGTTGTTGATGCCTTGAACGAAGCATACGCAAAAGTTGCTTTAGAAACACGGCAAATGTGTTCCACAAAAGCGCGAAATATGCTAAAAAGATATAACCTCAAGAAACCTCATAAGTGGGGCTATAAATTGTATGTTCTAAGTGGTGTTTCCGGTTTTGCGTTCACGACAGAGGGTGAAACTGGAAAGGAAAATGTCGTCGGATCTGATGAGCCAAACTTAGGAGCGTCCTTCAACGTTGTAGTAAGATTAGCGAGAATTATACCGCGACACCAAAATTACAGAATTTATTTCGATAACTACTTCACTTCCTTGCGCCTTTTGGCGTATTTAGCCAAAGAAGGTATTTTTGGGCTTGGTACTATCAGAAGAAATAGAATACCTGACTTGCTATCGTCAGAAAAAGTAATTATGGAGAAAGATTGCGGCTATTCTGAAGAGTATGTAGCTAATGTCAACGGCGTTGACGTATCTACAGTTGTGTGGAAGGACAACAAATTGGTTACATTAGCTTCTACATTCACTGGTCAAAATCCAATGTCGGAAGTTCGGAGATACGACAAAAAAAACTGAAGGTATATCAACATCCCGAGACCTAGGGTTGTTTGAATATAATCGACATATGGGTGGTGTAGATTTAATTGACAGCATAATGGGTATATACGACTATAAGATACGACTGAGGAGCAAACGCTGGCAGATGCCAATGTTTTATCACCACTTGGATGGATCACCACTTACGATGGCTAACGCATGGCTGCTATACAAGAGAGTCAGCAAATGTAAAAAGCTTCCCGAGAAAACCATCATGGCTTGGCAGATTTTCACTTGGAAACAAAATGCCGATCTATTGAACCAGAAGTCTTGGCAAAAAAGCATAAAGGACCTGCTCAACATGTACCTCCGCAAGCAGTTCGCCAAGATCAAATCGGACACTGGCCTCAATGGGCAGACCAAATAAGATGCAAGCTTCCAAAGTGCACTGGATTCACGCATACGGTCTGTGAAAAATGTGGCGCAGCTTTATGTTATACAAGAGACAAAAATTATTTCAAGAATTTTCACCTGAATTAACCGACCTTCATTTTTCATTTCATTTTCGTTATAGCTCATTGTTGCCTATAAGCTACATTCCCTTTTTTATAATATTACTAATAAATAATTAATAATTTAAAAATTTTAAAAGATACGTTTTTCCTTTAATTCTTTAAACCATCCAAATTAACAATTTTATTTTAATTTGGTGCTTATGAGTTATAGAGGGTTAATAAAATATTCGGATAAATGAGAAGTGTGATCTTTCCAATTTAGTTTGCAACCCAGAAAGATCCTCAAGTATTTGAAACTATCGACTTTTTGTATATTAAAGTAACCAACAGAACAACTATTAAAGGCATTAAATGAGATTTTATTCAGTTGATGAAAACAATTATTCAGGTTATACTTCTGATGCGACACCAGAAATATTAAAAATCATAAATTTGGTTTTTTGACTTATTTATGAGAACGATACCAATTGCGAAGAATTTCAAAATCATAGTTTACGGAAACATACAAGTTAAAATAGTTAATTTCCGAATACGATATGGAAGTATCATCAGCAAGAACTGTTACTTTACCTTTGAAACGTTGAATTAAAAGGGAATTGACATAAATTAGGAATAGGATCGGTCCCAAAACAGAACATTGTGGGACGCCTAAATTTATAACTTTTTCTGCGCTCCAGGTATTTTGAATTTTTACCACCTGTTTACGATCTCTCAGATAAGAAACGAAACAAACCTCGGAAACCTATCTTATATAACTTTTTCAGTAGCTTTAAATGATTCACCATATCGAATATATCAAAAAATAATATGGCTTCGATCTCAAAGTTGTTTAGTGATTGATAATATAACTCGCTACATAATTTCAGAATAGCATTTTCAGTCAACATTCCTTTTCTGAAACCATATTGGGAATTACTTAAGAAGTTAATTTTGTCTAAGTAGGATAACATCCTCGTTTTCATTTTCTTTTTCAAAAATTTAGGCAAAATCAGATAAGAGAGAGATAGGACGGTAGTTGTTGAGACTTGTGATTTCACCTTTTTTGCGTAGCTGAATATTAAAATTATACGTGGCGATAGGAATATTTGTGTAGGTGTTGCATACAGGCCATATTCAAACATCGACCTGTCTCCCATTTTCGAAGTTATGGATGATGTGAAAACCTACTCGAATATTTTAATTATTTGTGGTGATTTTAATAGAAATTTGATGCTTGAGGACATCCTAACAGAAAATTTGGAATCGTTTGGTCTTAAAGCAGTCAATAACAAAGTACCTACACATTTCACTAATTCTGCCAGTACATTAATAGACTTTATTCTTGTTAATAATATTGATAAAATACTGTTTCATGTCCAAATTTCGGCACCTGCTTCCTCCAAGCACGACTTATTGTTTTTCAATTATGATTTCGATGTAGGAGACTATTTAAGTACATCAAGTTACACGTACAGGGACTTTAAAAACATTGACAGGGTTTCTATAGAACAGCACATTAACAGAAATCAAAGGAACCTAGTCTTTAGTAAGCTCGCACCGGATGACCAAATTGGTTTTATAAATCAAAATATAAATCTTCTCTTTGATACACACGTTCATGTCAAAACAGGTATTGTTAAAGACAATGTCAAAATTTGGTTTTCAAATGAGATTCGTGAACTTATAGTGCAACGTGATTTGGCTTATCGCCAGTTTTAGAATAACAGAATTTCATCGAGCCTATAGAAGCTTGCGAACTGCTAAAATGCATTTTTTTTTCTGAGCGTTTCAACTCTGCTACAGGTGATTGAAAAACTTGGAACTTAATTCTTGAGCTGGGAATCGGAAAACAAAAGTTAAGTTGTTCTAGAGATGTCCATCGCAATGAGCTAAATAGAAAGTTTTTATCTGCGCATTCAAATGCCAATGCTAATGCTAATGCCTCGTTCATCGAATCTGCCCTTTCCACGACATCTTCTTTTGGGTTCAAACGGGTGAGTGATGCAGATGTTGTTGAAAGTTTTCTGTCAGTGAAAACTTCTTGTGAAAGCTATTCTGCCAAAAATACTTCCGTATAAAACACACGCTATAAACACTGTTTTGATGTCTGGAATTTTTCCGCTGCAATGGAAATTAGCAAAGGTCATTATAATCCCCAAAAATTTTTTAGACGATGAGTTTAGACCAATATCAATTCTGCCTTTTCTCTCAAAGATATGCTAACGCATCATGCCTAAATATTTCTTACGCGAAATAATCTATTAGCTTCAATTCAATCGGGCTTTCGTGCTAAACACAGCTGCACAACTGCCTTGCTTGGAAAAAATTCCAGGAATAACCACCGTTTGGCGCTCCCATTACTCCGATTTGAGTTCTGTTTCTTTTGTTAAGTTGGTAAATCTGTTGTTGTCATTCCCTCTAAATCCAAGCGACATAGTTTGACATTTACAAAAGTTACGTAGCCAAGAGTACATCTATCTTTGTATGTGTTGGCAATTTTTAACAATTTTAGAAATGGATTTAAATTTGCAACAACGAACTTGTATTAAATTTTGAGTAAAAAACGGATTTAATGGTGCTCGAACGTTGGAAATGTTGTGTTTCGGCAACGATTCTCTAAAGAAAATGGTCGTTTACCAGTGGCACGAGAGGTTCAAAAGTGGCCGTGAGTCAAACGAAGATGATGAACGCAGTGGCAGATCATCGACATCGAAAAACGACGAAAACATTGATGGAGTAAAAGAAATGTTGGTCAATAACCGCAAATTAACCATCAGAGAGATAATGATTTGGGTTTCCGTCGTGTAGCAGCAAAGTTGGTACCAAAAGACCTAAATTTCATGCAAAAAAGAGACCGTGTTGACGTCGCAAAAGAGATGATTTGCGAGGCTGAATCCGATCCCACATTCATCAAAAGGATCATCACTGGAGACGAGACGTGGGTTTATGAGTACGACACGCAATCCAGGCATCAGGTAAATGAATGGCGTTCACCAAATGAGCCGAGACCAAAAACAAACGTCGTTTTCAGTCAAAAAAGAAGGCACTGCTCACGGTTTCCATGGATTACAACGGTGTCGTGCATCATAAATTTTTGCCAGAATACCAAAGAGGTATTATTTGGGCGTTATGAGACGTTTACGTGAAGCAATTCGCCGAAAGAGAGACGTGGATGGCACAGTGTCATCATTATTCGTAATTTTTTGACGAAAAATGCAACAAATGCCATTTATTGCAGCATTTATCTTTTCCCGTTGTTTTTTTAATTTGTGAAATTGCTATTTCTGTTACACCAAAATCTAATGCAACACGATTTGCACGAACACCAGTATCTAATTTTTTCAACACCTGTACTTTTTTTTTGTTTTCGAGATGTCATTTTGAACAAAAACAATCAATTCAACTTTGCTCGATAACTGCTGATAACAACTGCTCTTGTAAAAGGTCTACCTTTAAGTGACGAAAATGGTTTCGGGACGCACCGTATTTGTGCACAACGCAGCCGTACATTTCACGAATGTTGGTCTCAGGTACGGTTGCCATCGTCTCGATTAACCATGTGTGCTTTTATTGTTTTATGACCTTTTGTTAAGGGTGCACTGTCTGCATTAAATTTTCATAATTTGCATAGATGATCGACCGAAGTTTTATAAATTTTATGGCCGGAAGTCTTCCAGACATACTCGTATTTGACGTATTCCGGTCGTTAAAGGTGCATTGCCAAAGACAAATCTTTAGATTTCAGAACGTTACGTGCAAACCAAAATCATCTTTAGATTTCTGGAATCTTTAGAATTCTGAGCGTCTACTTCCCAGATGCACTTAAACTAGCTATTGTTTGTTTGCTTGTTTATTTATATACATGCTAACACAGTAAGAAATACTTATAAACCTGTGAAAGATTAACAAAAATTGAATATACAATTTGATTTCATTTAAATCATATCAAAATAAATTTAAGCAAAAATTTAATTAAAATATGAAGCAAAACTGAATTAAATTAAATTAAATTAAACAATATTATAAATAAATTTGAGAGATTGAGAGATTGAGAGATTAGGATTACAATAATAACAATAATTAAGTTGAATCATAAAGAAAATTAAGACATTATTTTGTCATATTCGTATTCAGTTTAAAAAATTAAATTAAAATTGAAGTGGGTATAGGGTGAGGAATGGTTAGCTGCTCTGAAGGTAAAGTTGAAGTTCATTTCTAAAACGCTGAATGCTGTCTTGCTCTCGTATACTACGGGGCAGTGAATTCCAAAGACGAATGGTAGCTACGAAAAATTGCCTCTCAAATGTTAAACAAATAAATCGAGGTAGTATTAAACAGGTATACCTGTTAGATGCCAGAAGCTAAAGTAAATAGACAAATAAGCGTGCGAAACTTAAGGTAATTTGCAAAGGACATGTTCACCAGGTGTTGAGCAAGATGTGAAACATGATTATATTTTTTGAGACAAAATACATATCGAATGGTGGTATTAAATGCAACTTGTAGCTTCCTTTTGCTCTCGGTGTCACATCCATGAAAAATTTCACATCCGTAGGTAAGTTGTGGAATAATGAGAGCCTTGGCCAGTAACAATTTCGTTTTCAACGGTATGAATTTATGCGTACTCCATAAATTGCGAAGCACACCATATGTTTTTCTGACTACAATATTAATATGATTGTTCCTAGATGAGGTTCTATTGAAGACAACACCTAGATTTTTAGAGGAATCAACATGAGTCGTTCAAAGCAATATTCGGAAAATACGAAAGCTCTAGTTTAGTCTTGGAAATCACTAAACACTTACATTTACTTGGGTTGAGAACTAAACCACATTTCAAAGACCATTCTGAAACTCGTTTATGCTCTTCATTTAAGATAGTAACAGAATCCTCAATAAGACCTAATGGACAGCTTCGATATATCTGAATATCATCAGCATAAATGTGCTTGGATGAGTTCAGCACACATGACACAATATCATTGATATAGAGTGAAAACAAGAGAGGGCCTAAAATTGATCCTTGGGAAACGCCTTTAGTTACAGGAAGAAAGTCTGACAGTGCACTATGTATAAAAACAGCCTGCTTTCTTTCACTCAGACATGATGATAGGAGTTTAACCGCTGGAGTAGAAATGGAGAAATATTTAAGCTTTTTGAGAAGAACAGAGTGATCTACTATGTCAAATGCCTTAGAAAAATCTAGCAAAACTAAAAACATGTCATGATCAATATCAAGTCCACCTCTTACCACCATCAAAAAGTTCCCGGAATTTATTCAGAAAACTAAAAATACAAGTTTATTCATCTAAATCTATATTGTTCCCTTCAAAGTAATCCCCATCGACTACAATACACTTACGACAACGCTTGATCCAATCCTCGAAATATTTTTTTATATTCGGTTTTCGGTATGTCCATCTGTGGTTCCTGTGATTTTTCCTTTACTTTCTCTCGGCTGCTGAAACGCGTTCCCCGTAGTGGTTTTTTAACTCGATTAAATAGAAAGAAGTCACAGGGATCCAAATCAGGTGAATTTGATGGCTGTTGGATGGTATTTGTTGCATTTTTCATCAAAAAAGTACGAATAATGATGGCACCGTGCGATGGTGTGTTATCATGTTGCAAAATCCACGAGTTTTCTGCCCACAATTCTGGCCTCACGCAAACATCTCATAACGTCCAAATAATATTCTTTGTTTACTGTCTGGCCTCTGGCAAAAATTCATGATGCACTACACCGTTGTAATCCATGAAAACCGTGAGCATTGCCTTTTTTTTTGACTGAAAACGACGTGATTTTTTTGGTCTCGGCTTATTTGGTAAATGCCATTTACTTGCCTGATGTCTGGATTACGTGTCGTACTCATAAACCCACGTTTTGTCTCCAGTAATGATCCTTTTGATGAATGTGAGATCGGATTCAGCCTCGCAAATCATGTCTTTTGCGACATCAACACGGTCTCTTTTTTGCATGAAATTTAGGTCTTTTGGCACCAACTTTGCTGCTACACGACGGAAACCCAAATCATTATCTCTCTGATGGTTAATTTGCGGTTATTGACCAACATTTCTTTTACTCCATCAATGTTTTCGACGGTTTTCGATGTCGATGGTCTGCCACTACGTTCAACATCTTCGATTGACTCACGACTACTTTTGAACCGCTCGTGCCACTGGTAAAGGACCGGTTTCTTTAGAGAATCGTTGCCGAAACACTTTTCCAACATTTCCAACGTTCGCGCACCATTAAATCCGTTTTTTACGCAAAATTTAATACAAGTTCGTTGTTGCATATTTAAATCCATTTCTAAAATTGTAAAAAATCGCCAATACACACAGAGATAGATGTACTCTTGGCTACGTAACTTTTGCAAATGTCAAGCTATAACGCTAAGATTTAGAGGGAATGTCAATAACAGATTTATCAACTTAATAGAACTCAAATCGGAACAATGGGAGCACCAGACGGTGGCTATTCCTGGCTCTTTTTGATCAAGGTGGTATGTTTTCGAAATTATATCCGGACAAAAGTAGAATTAGTTTCAATGCAAGTGACGGATGGCTCAGTAAATTCAAGCGCAGGCATGGAATGCGAGTTTTAAAAGTAAGGAGGGAGATTTTGCCCAGCGATACTTCCCACATTACACAATTCGATCATGCACTTGGTGGAAAAATTTATGAAATACAACTAACGCATGGCCAAATTTGCAATGCCGATGAATCTGGCGTCTTCTATCGTTTGATTCCTGAAAAAATGTATGTAGCTTCATGCGAAAAATCTGCGCCAGGCAGAAAGATTCGAAAAGAACGAATCACGTTTATGGTGTGCGCAAATGCCGATGGAACAAACATAGTAAAACCACTTGTAATTGGCATGGCAAATATGATAACCCATAACTAAGTTCATACCAAAAAATGCTTTCATTTCATCAGTTTGAACAGAGAATTCTCGTCCGTTTTGGTGAGCGTATCGCACTTATTCTAATACTATCACTTGAAGTAAAATGTCAAATTCAGAATTCAACTTATCGCCTTCAGCATCTTGACATACGAGTATTTTCACATTTCTGAATTCATATTCCACAATAGTAAAAACGTTCGGAACGTATGTTCTCTGGCTCCACTCGAAAACAGGTTGATGGTTGCTAAGTGATGGGATGGCATATTTTACTGCAGAAGCTGAAGTCTCGGGTGATGATCTTGACGTTGAAGTGTCGTATCTTCAATCTCGACATCGAATACGCCTTCGTTGTCATCGTGTATCGGAAGCCTTTGATCTTCCTCGTCGAGCAGTAAATTGTCTTCATCGTCATTATTATTACCCATCAAAATCTGTTGGATTTCATTTTCTCTCAGTTCAAAAACTCCACGCCCCCTACGAAACATAATCTGCAATAATAAAAATGACTAAATGAGAGTAGGTAATGGTAAATAATCATAACTGCAATATGTAAGTAGAAACTCAATACCCTCATACGCCATAGGGGCACCAGTGTCCCTTAGTGCTTACAACGACTTATCAAAGTACTCAACATGAGTAACGGTTTTATAACTGTACACAATCAAAAAATACTTACCAGGTAATAAATATTTTATGATAGATATACTCGTAGAACGGGGCAAATCAAATTTACATCTCAAAATACTTTTACAAAATATTGGAATTCCACGCGCAACAAAATGTCAATTTGTAATGACCATAATCAAAGAATAACGGTTCTGATGCAGTGTTGCCATAACTAAAAAAGTGAAGAGATACGTGCAGGAATTAATCAAAGTAAAATAACACGCATCCGTTTTTTAGTTAATAGTAGTCGTCAAAGGGTTAAGCTCATTCAGCAGATTGTACCAGGTCCACATCTTGGCGGATCAGTGCTAAACTCCTCCAATCTCCAATATTTGTCGAGTTGCTCTCATTACTAAATGTCTCGTTGCTTTTATTTACTCGTATCTTCTTATCTGGGTTATTCATATTGTATTGCCAGGTTCATAATGCTGTCGTATAAGAGCGTTTGGGTACCCGTCTGGGTTTAACATGATCCCCATGGAAAGTTGCAGATGAGAACGGCGACAGAACCGTATAAACAATACTACTCGTATCCGTCAAGGTATATTATGAAGAGAGGACAACGTCCGAACTGTGCACCAAAGTTTCGGGATGCTAATTATTTGGTTATGCGTGGCTTGTTCGAGGACCGTACACTCTATATAAATGTCGGAAAGTCATTGTTCTTTATACATTTTGCAAGTTCGTCAACAACGACACCGTTCTTATGCGTTAATCTTATTTACTTTGTAAGAGTGAATTTTTTACGTGTTGGGATAGTTATCCAACAGAATCACACTACACGGGGATAAAATGAAAAGTTTGGGACCTCAACATGAAGATGTCAGCACTCGTCAATAAAATATGGGGAGTATTTGTGCATGCTTTGAAAGGTACTCATTAAAATTTCAGCCATTTGGGACGCCCATCGTTTGACTGTGTCGATGTGAAAATGGAAGAAATAGAGTATCGGGCTGTCATATTAAATATAGGGTTTTCCAATAAGAACTTGACAACTTTTTTTTTAAATAAAACGCAAACCATTTGAGATATTTCAAAAATTGTATTATCGGCTTGAAGTACAATCAAAGCATTTATAATTGGAACTTGACTTCGTTCATATGGCCGCCGTAGGCACGTTTACAGCGGTCGATTCGTAGGACCCAATTTTCAACGACTCGGCAACACATTTCGTCCGAAAATGCCGCTATTTCGCGTTCAATGTTGGCTCTGAGCTCTTCCAACGTCGTCGGCGTATTGGCATAAACCAATGACTTAACGTAGCCGCACGAAAAATAGTCAAGCGGCGTTAAATCGCATGAACGAGGCGGCCAATCGACTGGCCCATTTCTTGAGATAACACGCTCACCATACTTACTCTTCAATAAATCGATTGTAGCGTGTGCTGTGTGGCTTGTGGCATCATCCTGTTGAAACCACATCTCGTCCAAATGAAATTCATCATCTTGGCGCATATTCTCCAGAACCCAACCGGAGAACGTACGTCGCTTCAAATGGTCCATCGGCTTCAATTCTTGAGTCAGCTTGATCTTGTATGGGTGTAAACCAAGATCCTTACGCAAAATACGCCATAATGTGGTCTGAGCGATGCCCAGTTCTTGAGAACGCCGTGGAATTGACTGATTTGGATCGTTTGCTACGGACGCCTGAACGAACAACGTCTGAACAAAGAACAAATATGTAGACTCAAAATTTTGCACTAAACTTGTTATTGCCTGTCTACTAGGGCGAGAATTACGACCGAAAATTTGAGTTAACGCTCTTAAAGTTGCAGTCACCGACTCCGAAATTCGGTAGTAAATTTTTATAATTTGCAGACGTTGCTCGTTCGTTTACTTTACCATGATGAAAATGTAGAGTTTACTGAATAAATTGACAGTGACAGTTTGATGATTAGTGAAAGAGTGCGTTCACAAATTAAATTCAAAGTTGTCGAGTCCCGATTGGAAAATCCTTTATTTATTTTTGAAAGGCAATATGCATACGCAAATTAAAGACGTGTTGGACGCTGTATATTTATCACCGTAAAAGTTTGGTCACCTGCGTAACGATGAACGTTTGGGACGGCCAAAAACTGCTACTACTGACGATAAAATCGCTCCATTTCATCAAATGGCTGTAGACAACTGTCGAATTAAGGTTAGAAAAACAGCAGGGGCTGCGGACATGTCAAAAAAACGTGTTTGTCACATATTGAATCAAGATGAGAAAGCTACCGCGAGTTGGGTGCTCAGTTTGCTCACTCCAAACAAAAAACTTGTTCGAACGAACATTTCCAACGCTCTGTTAGCGCAGCTTACGAGCAGATTAGGTACAATAGAGTGTTGGCGCTAATTAATTGCTGTAGATGAAACTTTGAAACACCATTATACTCCAGAAACAGTAAAAGCAGTGTTCGCAGAGCCAAAGGCTATTCCTCCGGCTGGAAAAGGGATGGTGACTGTTTTCTGCAATAGTCATGGAGTTGTCTTAATCGATTATCTTGAAAAGGAAGAATTATTAGTAAACTTCATCACTTGATAAGCTGAAGGGAGAAATTGCGAAAAAGCGGCCAAATTTCCATGGCGAAAATCTTCGAATTACGGTTTGAACTGCTTGGCCACCCTCCTTAATCACCAGATCCAGCCCCAATAGACTTTTTTTATTTGTTCCCTAGGCTAAAAGTTGCGCTCGGAGGACAGACAGTTTCTCATCGAATACTAGGTCGATTTGAAGATATGGGAGTATCGCTGGGTGAGGTGTATAGACTTACAAGGAGACTAGACTATGTAGAAAAATAAGAATGAGTTTGAAGGAAAAATGTCTTGTTTCTTTGTTAAGTGAGAAACTTTTCAGACAACCTTCGTACGTAAGGATCGTGGGTATTAAATATTGTTTCGTTCGGAATAGTTCATTGCATACTATTGTAGTACAGATCATGAACTTTAAGAATTCTAATTGAAAGCTCAACCTTTACGAAAGGCGATGCAGTCGTCCACATTGTGTCAGTTGCATTGACTCGCGGAAGGTGTAAAGTTCTACTCCTCCGATGGCCTTCAATTAAAAGACTTGCCTAAGTTAGAGATGATATATTGATCCAGGTTGTGAGGCATTTCTCGATTCCATGTCCATGGTTTATATAGTAAAGGAGGATAGGGTTAGATTACTAAATCACCACTGTAATCATCCACCTTTGCGTTTGGAAATGAATTACGAACATAATTGATACGAGAACATTCACTATAACATCATCGGATTTACTACTACGAGTAAACATGTAACAAATAAAATTACAAATCCTGAGTGAGCATTAATTTCATCACTCAAATATTAATCTTATTCCGATTATCGATTTTTTTACAGTCGACTAGCCAGTTACCACTGGGTAATCGGCAGTACAACCAACCAGAGTTTCCCAACACTTCAATCCAATTGACGCGACGGAACCTGCTCCAGTACTCGTATTAATCTCAATACTCAATCCTCCACGTAGGCACTTGTAAGCACGTTCGAGCTTTAAATTTCTCTGTGGGTTATGGAAGACTACGTAGTCCACACTCGTACTGGTAGTTGTATCTGTAGGTGTACACATATCTGATGGGTAGTGCTTAAGCTTACGACGTTTTTCATCATCATCATGACCACATTTATATGATGAAGTGTGCTTATTTATTCTGATCTGATATTGGCTCACAATTCAATTTAATTCCATAGAATCGTATGGGATGCTCTCAATGGGTGGATTGAACCATGCCAGAGGATGAGTATTTGAATGGCGATGGGGTAGGGTAGGTACCATTCCGATATCTATGGTTATTTTCGTAGAAATTCATTCAAAAGTGGAAAACTGGAAAAGGAAATTGAGGAATCGAAATACTTGTGGTATTTTAGAATTTATTTGAAGTTTGCTGGGGCTCTTAGGTCCAGATCGGATAATTTGAAATTTCTGCTTAAAAATCTCAACAACCTTGCGTTCATTGGGGACAAACAACTTGATGTCATAAATAGAATTTCCCTTTATCAGTGAGAGTGAGCATTTTATGTAACCCTCTAAGATAGACGTTGTAAAAATTGCAGAAAGGGTACTCCAGTACCTGCATCCGTATAAGATTGTGCTGACGCAAGAGTTGAAGTCGAACGACCACAGACAACGCCGTGAGTTCGCTAATTGGGCACTGGAAATATTAGCCGGAGATCCGGATTTTGGCCAGAAAATAATCTTCTCGGTTGAGGCTCATTTTTGGCTCAGCGGTTATGTCAACAAGCAAAATTGCCATTATTGGAGTGAACACAACCTACAAGTGTTCGGCCAAGCATCAATGCATCCACAAAGATTGACTGTTTGGTGCGGTTTATAGCATGGTGGCACCATCGGACCTTATTTCTTTCGAAATGAGGAACGAAACACCATTACCGTCAATGGTCTCATACATAAAGTGATGTTAATCGACTGTCTGTAGTCATAACTCGACAACATCGATATATGCGAGCTGTGGTTTCAACAAGACGGCGCTACATGCCATACAAATGACACAACGCTCGAAGTTGTGAAGGAGAAATTTGGCGACTGGGTCATCTCACGGCGAGCGTTCATCAATTTTCGATGATTTGATACCATTCGATTATTTTCTCTGGGGCTACCTCACGGCCTTAGTCTACGCTAACAAGCCAATCACTTTGCTTGAGGCCAATATTTGACACGCTATTGCCTGAATAACGCCGCACACTTTGGATAGAGTCATCAAGAATTGGACCGGCCGTTTGAAGGACTACCAGCGAAGCCGTAGCGCACAGCAGATTGATGTGCTCTTCCGCACATAATGGCATGAAAATAGCTTCAAAATCAATTTTATATCTCACACAGTTGTTGTTTTATTTAATTTCGTTCTTATCTGATCACCCTTTATTATTCTGAGACACTGACAGCTCTTTCGCAGTCGAAATCTTGATTGTCAGTTAGTGCCTGTTTACTTTGGCGACGGGATGAAAGTCCTCACCATGAACGTCGTGTTCACATTTTCATGGGGTTGAAAGACTTTTTGACAAGTGGAACACTTGAATCGGAGCATTTTTAAATCTGAGCCGTTGGCCCGAAACATACCTTTTTTCCTATTCTGCACACTTCCTTGCTCATCAACGATTAAAAGTAAAATGAAAAAATATGTCATAAATGGAACGATATGGAAAAACACGACGTGCTTCACCCGAAAATCCACTTTAGAAATGGATTTTCGGTGGAATTAACCCTTCTTCTTCCCACTTCAAAAAAAAAGCGTTCCCTCTCTTTCGGACAATCTTCTTGCCCGCGCCACTGTGAACAGGCACTTAGTATCATACGTCCGGAGAAATAAATCCCTTTACACTTGTACAAGGTTAGTAACATACTCGTAAATATTGCAAACCCATTTCAAAAGTGAGTGCTGTGTTGCTCAAACAGTGCGTTTATTAAAAAGAAGTTTTTGTCGAAAGCGCCTGCTGTACTCTTGTTGGTGTAAAAAGTTCATGAGACTAGCTTGCTTGTGGACAACACTCATGAGTCTTGTCGTACGGTACGAACCGACGAGAATGCAGCTGCTGTGGCCAAGCGTGTTCGACTCAATCCAGAAAAATCGACTAACCATCGATCTCAACACAACATTTCACGCACCAGCCTGATGAGCATTTTGCACAAAGATTTTAGATTATTCCCTTAGAAAATTCAATTGACACAGAAATTGAATATAAACTACCATCCGCTTCTCAATTTGGGTTTTACACCAGCTCGATTTTGGCCAAAATCACATTTTCATCTCGGCTGTTATGTTAACAAACTAAATTCTAAATTGCCACACCTGGGGATCGGAAAACTCGGATGTAATTGTCGAAAAACCAATGTATCCGATGCATCATTGGCCCATTTTATTTCGAAAATGCTGCTGGAAACGCCATTTCGGTCAACGGTGAGCGCTACAGAGTTACAGAGATTACCGAATTTTTGTGGGCTGAAATTTGAGACATGGACTTGGACGATCTTTGCTTTCAGCACGATGGCGCGCCATGTCACATATTCTATTAAACAATCGATTTTCTGCTCGTTAAATTCGGTAATCGTGTTAACAGCCGTCTTGGCGATATCATATATATACCTCGGAGCTGCGATTTGACCCCGCTAGACTTTTTTTTTTGTAGGGTGCCCATAAAGATCGATATTACGCGGACAATCCAAAACCAATTCAAGCCCTGAAAGTGAAGATTGTCAGAGTCATTCGTGCAATAGAATCAGAAACAGTCAACAAAGTCTTGCAAAATTGGGTTGACAGGATCCGCTGCTGCGAAGCCCGTGGAGGCAGCCACATGAATGAAATAGTATTCCATAAGTAAAGGGAATATTCGCTCTTTCTAATAAAGCCATAACATACCGAAAATAATTGATCTTTGTTCATTTTATTTTAATTTTAAAAAGAAACTTTCGAACATCCTGTAGAGTGGGCGGAGTATTGAGCTCTCTTGACGGACTACCACTGCCGATACACAAACACCTGCCCACTGTGCGATCTACGAGTATCAACATGATAGTAATCTGCAGCCATAAGGCATGGGTTTCTTGGATTTTTGTTATTACTTGCACCACTTTACCAAGTCTTGCCGACCATGACTTCCAATATCCCCAATTGAACCGACTACCTCAGACAAAGTATCTGGGAGTTGGGAGGCTTATAATTTCTTTTGAATAGCCTGGAAAGTATAATTTTCGATTTGGTTAAAGGAACACCTTGGAGGTAGAAAATGTGGCAACATATTTTACAAATAGCCATGACTCAGCCTACATCACTCTCAAAAGTGCGGAAAACATATCGATTTTGTTTATGAAATTCTCAAGGCAAAAAATGCAAAAAAAAAACAAAACAAAACCAGAACATATACGAGTGCATATGTGTGTACATGCTAAAGAGCCTATCCTTGACATAAGGTTTCCTAAAAACTATCATCAAATGCCATGTCTGGGTTTGGCGTGTTGCCGAAAATGTGTTTTTGTTTCCATTTTTTATTTATTCCTTCTAGCTGCCTGAATAACTTTTCCTTTATTTAATTTCAAAACTTTCCCGACTTTATTCCAAACAACCACTTTGGTTGTTTTTCATTTTTTCATTCCGGTTTTTACTGTATTGAGGTAAGAACCGCAAAAATGTTTTCAAAAGCGCTCATGGAGAATTCCTCTTAGATGTGGGCTTACAGAACTATTTGGGTGGTACACTGTACTATGCGAATTCTTTAAATATCTTTCCATACAAACAAAGTTTCTAGTGAAGTTTCAGGAGTGCGAAATATGTATGTATGTAGATATGCTACATCATACCACCAAAGAATAACAAAGACTCACCATACTTTCATGTTGGCTTCTTGCCAATTATGAATTTTTCGAGAGAAACTTTTCCTTACCTCTTACTGCACAAACAAACCGCAAACAAAGGACTCCTGTGGACCACCCTTTTTGTCAATTATCTCGTGTTAATTGCTCCCAAAAGTTAGTTCCGATTTTCTACTATTTTTAAACACCCTAGCATGAATTCGGTTTTCTTTAAGAAGATTTTTAATTAAGACAACAGTGTGGCGACATTATTTCGACCGAAACCGGTCCCACGCCCAATTTTTGTATCCTTAAGCCATTAAAACTCGTTATCCAACCAAGCCGCACACAAGCACACGGACATATAATTTTCCTTTTTATCAAACTTTTCGAACAGATATTAAGGCTGGACGAAAGGACAATTCACTGTTCACTCAGAACTATTTGACCCAATTCCATGGAACCGACTTTTAAATGTTTTGCAAAATGTATATGACGATTTTTCAACTCCCACATACATGGGACTTATGTTACTTCCGTTCTGCTCTCCTTTCCTTCCGTATGTAAATATTGCATCTGCAGTTTGTGTATCTTGGAACGTCATCATATCTCAGGGACGTCATCATTTAGAGGCGCGCAGTTGTTCGCCGAATTATCAAATTATAAGTTCGTCCACTTTTCCTCTTCAGTTGGTCTTATTCATTTTGTTTGCCACGGCGTGGTGTGTTGAGAATGACTGGAATTGAGGACATCTAGAATATTGTATCCTAAAGATGCATATCGTACCCATCTTCTCATGCCCATATTATGTATATAGTGCATCTGGGAAATTTGTCCTCATTCGACGGATTTTTTGTTGCTGTGTCCTTTTTCCACTTTTTTGCTTCTTCCAGGAATTTAATCTGATTCGTCAGGCTGCTTTGTGTCGCTATAAATACGTGTACACGTGTTTGTGTTGGAATAAGTACTCATTGCCTGTTCTGTTGTTACGTTTTTTTTTTGTTTTTTTTTTTTCATAATGCAAATATGATACAATATTTAATTTGTTTTACTTTTTTGTTTGCAGGCATTAGTTATGCGTGTACTGCAAGCTCCAGCACCAAATGGATATGCTGAAAACGGGTCCATTGTGAGGCATATGCTATCAGCTGAATCAACTACAGCATCAGCAGAATTCGGGAACAACAATGAGAATTACAGGATCCATGCAAATAGTAATGTAGAACGTTCCACCACAAATAACTCAACCACCGCCACCACGTCATCCCACCAACAGAATTTGCACAATTGCAGAACATCGACAAAGAAATTCATCTGTGAAGGCACTCAGATTGATAGCGCTGATGGGACGGAATTGAAGGAACATCAGAACAATTTCATTACAGACAGACCCGGATTGGGGGTGGTCGATAGTTTGCAAAATGTCGATTCCAGCAATAATTCGTTTTACGAAGACTGCGTCAATGGATTTGCAAATTTAGAGGTAAGATTGAGTAGACACCAAGGTCTTGGTAGATTTATCCACGGCAATGAATGTGGTTTGACTGATTTTGACGCTGCTATTGCTCTGCAATGCTGGGTGCCATGAAAAATGCTGGGAATCTCTTATGTTTTCCGTTTTTTTTTTCGCAATAGAGCACTAAGATAAAAAGCTTCTTTCATACTTCCTGTATGATCCTTTTCCTTCGTAGAGAGATGGGTAAGATTAGTAAACGCAACCTGGTACAAGTGTAGCAGACCTCATAGAGATAGTGTTCAGTGGTGTCGTCATAACTCTCAGAACAAACAAGAGTCGCAAGATTTGTGTCACTTATGTCAAACACATTTAGTTTCATAATAAAAGTTTCGTGCCTTGATACTGCTGAGGAAAAAGCGCGAAAATTGGGGAATACCACAAGGAAGTTCTTGGCATGTCCCATCAGTCGCCCCCATTTCGGCTAGTTATTATAGAGATGAAAGTGAAATAAAACAGGACAGTTTTTTTTTTTCTTTTTTTTTTTTCAAAAAAATACTACACAAGCATCTTTTAATAAAGCAATAGTTGTGTCTAAAATTATATACATACATACGAGTATATGTACATATTATAGACTTGGTCTCGCAACACTTTAAAAATAGATTCAACTTTGTGAATCTGCAGACGTAGGCACTAGCAATATTCCAAGCTTCTTGTTTAAACCCAGAATACATCACAAATATTCGTTAGAATCTGACTGATAATCTGGGAACATCCATTCGGCATTGTGGTCAAGAATTGAACATTTCAAAAATCACTATGAAGCATACCACATTATCACAAAAGATTTCCGTCGTCATGCCTACAAAATCATAGAACAACAATGAGGGAGCAGTTGGTTTTCGAGCAAAATCATCTTCGGCGATGAGATCCATTTCCATGTTGAGTGACGAAAACACACATACTTGTATACTCGTATTTCATGAGAAGGAGATTCATCTCAAACTTATCACTGTGTGTTATCCGTTTTAGGCGGACCCCCGCCCAATTATCAAGGCTTCGCCCATCAATGACGTTGTCTAATAATAAACGGGGCAAAGTACTGGTCTTATCGTAAACATATTCAGATGACGCTACTGAAGGTTGCTACGTTTTGATCAGTCACAAGTTGCCAGTCATAGGTCTTGTTGGCGGCTGGACCAACGGTAGTCCCTACCAGGATCTCGGTCCGGGCCTGACTTGTTAGAGGTATTTCGCAGCATTTTTGACGGACGACACGTAAGTTGACATTGACACACATACAGAAAATGGAAGTTTATCGGTTTCGACGATACAAGTGCCATTCATTGATGACAGCTGGGTATTTAAATTTCGCTTTAACGACAGCAGACGTCATTGTGTTTTGGAAGCATTAAATTCCACTCTGTTGATAATTCCCCAATTGGTTATACTGTTAATATCGGAATTTAATGAGCTTAGCATACGCGGCCGTTCTCCTTCTATCGCCGGAGAGCAGGGCCGTGAGTCCGGGAACGAATATGAAAGCAGAGAGTACTGTCATCAGCAAAGAAATATATTAGATTAGATGCAGCGGACAAGAGATCGTTAATGGAATTTAAAAAGAGTGTTGAAGACAGAACGGAACCCTGGGGCACACCAGCATTTATTTTGTGAATATCAGACTTGATACCGTCCAAGACAACTTGCATTGAAGCCTGATGCCAAAATCTGTCAACTGCCTTAGAAATATCAAGTGCAACTATATTGCTTTCGCCAGATTGATGTATGCTGTGGTTCCACGTTTCGGTGAGATCAGACCTGTTGCTACGAAAACCGTACTGCCGTTCAATGAGAAGTTTTCGTGTTGCGAGATATTTCAAGAGCTGACGATTATCAGCGTTTCCATTACCTTGGAAAGAAGGGACGTTAGTACAATAGGTCTGTAGGAGGAGAGATAAGATGATTCGCCTTTTTTAGGGACGGGCTGGACAAATGCTGTTTTCCATCTGCTCGGGAAGAGTCCTAAAGAGTAGGATTGATGAAAAAACTTACGCAGTGGTTTTGCCAGGGTGGAAGAACACCTCTCCAGAAGAAGGGGAGATATACCATATGGACCAGCGGATTTATGTATGTTGTGACCTTTAAGTACTCTTGCTACTACACGAGTGCGAAAGTAGATTCGCCCCATTGAAAATTCGACTCACTCAAGTGCAGGCGGAGATATATCACAATCTGGGAGTGTTGAGCTGGACGAAAAATTGTGCAGCAAGCAGAGTTTCTGATGTTTCTGACAAACCAAAATCTTGGGACATTGTAGTATTTTTTGCTCAACTCTTGGTCGTACTGAAATTTCACACGCTTAAGAAAGACGTTGCAGTCATCCCTAGCTCGTTTAAACTTTTTCCAGTTTTCCTCGGTCGGTAAAAAACATTTCTTTAACCCTGATAGCCTCTTTACAGCTTGAGTCGTACCATGCCTTTTCTTTTGGTTTGATACTCTTCATCCGATGAGGGATAAAAGGTCTCTTTCCAAAGAGAATGGTGTCTGTGATCGGATCAGCAGCGGCATCCACGTCGTTATCGAGGAAACACAACGACCAGTAAAATTCTTAAAGAAGCTGTTAAGACCGCGCTCCAGTTGGCTTTCTCGTATTGCTATGCGGTTCTTTTAGGAATTTCTTCTCTAACTGTGTGGTCGACGAGCCTACAGGGGAGAGCACATCAACTTATGTGTACTTATCAGGGTGAGAAGTTAAAAACAAGTCCAGGGTGTTGGCGGTATGAATATCAACGTCTGGTATTCGCGTGGGCTCATTTACAAGCTGCGTTAGGTTGTTTTCCACCCGTCCTTGGGGTGTTGCCTGTCCAGAATGTCGAAGCCACCCAGAATTGTGTATTTTGAAATCGCCCGTAATAATGAGTTCAGTATGAGGATACAGGAATACAATTCTTTGAATGGAGTCAGGCAGCGCATCAAACTCGTTAAAAGTCAAATTGCTGTCCAGCCTCGGGCTTCTGTAAATAAAGCAGTAGTGAATAATTTGCTACGGAGATGGAATTTTAACCATAAGTAGTTGAATTCCGGTTTGGAACATGGATCACATTGTGGTAGAGTTTGGTAAGCTACCTCACTACACACGTAAATGGCGAGACCGCGGTTAGAGAAGAATAATGGCACTACTTCGTAGCCAGGTAGCTTCAGATCAGAATGATATGGGAGGTGTAGGTGGGGATCTACCTGTGTTTCACTAAGTGCCAAAACAGCTGGTCTGTATTTACAGACGTGGACGTACGCAGAAAAGTGATTACTTTTTAGCCCGCGTATATCTGCAATGTCCACTCTAAATTCCCAAGTCATTACAAAGAAAGCCAAACTCAAAAAAGACAAACACCGACGCTACTAAGCACAGCTATGAAGTAAAAATTCTGAGTTGGTTTACCGAATCAAATTGTTGTAGGTGTCGTGCCCTTACAACAATAGGAAATAGCACACCAACGAAATTCATACTCACAACCCGATATCCATCGGTTGTTACATACACCCAGCCACTGCACGCGCTGTATAACAATGTAATACAGCAACGGCAGTGATCGAGTGCAAGCAACAGTTCGACCAAGGGGAGGAAGGTTTAGATGCCCGCACTGTGGATTTCACTACACTCCCGCATTGATGTTGAAATTTTTTTTTATTTATTTAGTTTTTTTTCCCCGGGCACAAGTTCTTTTTTAGATTATTCTGTGGTTTTGTTTTGACTCGTTTTTGTTTTTTTTTTGTTCTTCTTCTTTATCTCTACGCGAGGAGCGAGTTTCACAAATGCACTTGTGCGTGTGCACTTGTCGATGGTCAGCTCGGCACTTACTATTTTTCGCGGAAGACACTGCCGAAAACACACAAATAGGAAATGGCGAACAGTTTTGGGGAATGTTTTCAAGGATATGTGGAACCAACAGAACAGTCTCAGTTGCCACACGTCACATGAAACGATGCCATTATTGCACGAAATGTTCTCTGGTCTTCAAATCTAGCATTCGGACGACCAGAATTGGCCACCTAGATCATAGGATTAAACATCTTTGGGTTCATTCTCTGGAGCTTTTTGAAGTTCAATCAACAAGCCCACAACTAAATCAGCTTTAAAGAAGCAAATAAGTCCTCTATCACTGAAATCCAGCTAAATTTATACTAATGAGCGGTTGAAAATTTTGTCAAAAGAACGCAAGTCCGCAAACGTTTGCAGGCGATCGATTCGTTGGACCCAATTTTCAACGACTCGGCCACACATTTCGGCCAAAACGGCCGCTATTTCGCGTTCAATGTTGGCTCTGAGCTCTTCCAACGTCGTCGGCGTGTTGGCATAAGCCAATGACTTAACGTAACCCCACAGAAAATAGTCAAGCGGCGTTAAATCGCACGAACGAGGCGGCCAATCGACTGGCCCATTTCTTGAGATAACACGCTCACCATACTTACTCTTCAATAAATTCACTGTAGCGTGTGCTGTGTGGCTTATGGCATCATCCTGTTGAAACCACATGTCGTCCAAGTCCATATCTTTCAATTCGGGCCAAAAATAATCGGTGATCATGGCACAATAACGCTGACCATTCATAGAAACGTGACGATCGTTATCGTCGACGAAAAAATATGGCCCAATAACGCCGCCGGTATGCAAACCGCACCAAACAGTTATTTTTTGTGGATGAAGTGGTGATTCATGAAGCACATGTGGATTTTCACCCGACCAATAACGCATATTTTGCTTATTGACGAACCCATTGAGCTAAAAATGAGCTTCGTCACTGAAGATGGTTTTGCGATGAAATTCATCATCTTGGCGCATCTTCTCCAGAACCCAATCGGAGAACGTATGTCGTTTCAAATGGTCTATCGGCTTCAATTATTGAGTCAGCTTGATCTTGTATGGGTGTAAACCAAGATCCTTACGCAAAATACGCCATAATGTGGTCTAAGCGATGCCAAATTCTTGAGAACGCCGTGGATTTGACTGATTTGGATCGTTTGCTACGGACGCCTGAACGGCAGCGATATTTTCGACACTTCGACCAACCCGGTGTCTCACTGACACGGCAACATCACACATCGAATATGTAGACTCAAATTTTTGCACTAAACTTTTTATTGCCTGTCTACTAGGGCGAGAATTACGACCGAAAATTGGAGTTAACGATCTTAAAGTTGCAGTCACGAACTCCGAATTTTGGTAGAAAATTTTTATAATTTCCAGACGTTGCTCGTTCGTGGATTTACCATGATGAAAATGTTGAGTTTACTGAATAAATTGACAATGACAGTTTGATGATTAGTGAAAGAGTGCGTTCACAAATTAAATTCAAAGTTGTCAAGTCACTCTTGGAAAACCCTCTATAATTGCCACATGTCTACTGTCTGGTTTGATATTTTCTAAAAAAAAAATAAAAATTGGCTGCTACGTAAGTTAAAAAAATATATATAAATACAATAACACAGACCTATTCCATTTTTGAACCAGTTTCCGAAGAACTTTTTCCACTTCCAACGAGGTAACTCCAAAATCTCAGCGTCGAAAACTGTTGACATCGCAATTTATTTTTGATATGCGGAAATTAAAAGTACCAAATCAGAATTGTATGGCGGAAGACCCATCAATTCGATGTTTTGGGTACTCTAAAAGCTACTTCCTTCAGCCGTCCTATGAGAGCTCTCATTGTCGTGGTGGAGACTGATCCGTGCTCAGCGGTTGCTTTTCCTTATTTCTCCAAGGGCTTCTGGCAAACAAATGACGGTGTGCCATCCCGAATTGACTGTTCTACTTTGCTCTAATAGCACGATGGCGACATGTCTGGTTTTTCCAAAGAAGCAGACGACTATTTGCTTCGAAGTGCTTCGGGAGCGCACAATCTTTGTTCTATTTGGCTCGTCTTGAAAGACCCACACAGTCGACTGCTGTTTAGTTTCGGGCTCATATGCACAGATGCATGATTCGTCGCCTGTCACCATCTTATAGACGTCTTTTGAAGTAATGCGATCGAATTTTTTCAACACTTCTTTTGGGCCAATCGACGCTAGTCTTTTTTTGAACGATTGCCATTTTGACGGCCAAATCTTTATGCAATATTAAATATATGGGGGTGGAACTAATGCCCAAGCATTCCTCAATTTCACGATAAGTCAGAAGACAAGTTCCCGAACAGCATCGATGTTTTCTGGCACAACAACCGATTTTGAAAGACCTTCACGAATTCATCCGGTTGCCCGGAATGGTGTTTCTTCACCAAAAGTCGAAGTGAGTTGATCGGCACACTGTTGTTTATCTCTATAAAAAAAAAACAAATAGCACTCGTACGTGTACCATTAAGAACACCAAGCTTTACGATGCTGATGTCAGATTTGACGTATTTACACCAGTATTGCCATATCTCAAAAGTAGAGAGCGGATTTAATGCTACGGTGCACCTTTTGAAGAAGGCGTGCTTTTTTTACATGACACCTCCTCTATTTGACGTAGTGATCCCACATTTCTTTACAAAAAAAATTGTCATTTTGGAAATATTTACACCGCAAACTTATAATATGAATTTGGTAATTTTCAGCGCTTCAGAAGAACATCTGGTTCTGTGCACATTACTGAAGAAACATCGAACGGACCAACTAAAGCTAATGCCACATCCACTGTTCAAAAAGCCAACAATCTATCCCAGCAACACAGTGGAAAGAGTACGCCATCCTTCGAGGAAATCCACTTGGATAACTTTGCCCTAGAGAGAGAACTGAACAGAATCATCCGAGGTACATCAATTAGTGATGCTTGTGAGGATGACAACAGTTGCAATTGCAAGAGTCTGCAAGAGTCCCTGAAATCATACGAACTAGTTAGAGACAACAGTGAGACTGGATTGGTGAAAAATGACGGAAATGTTAGTGATCATGACGACGATGACGATTATGATGATGACGATGATCAAATGGATCCGCATTACAATGCGGAATCCATAACGCGTTCTTCAGAACTAAGTCCCGATGACAGTCTTATGGATGATGAAGATGGTAAGTATCAGACGTAGATCTTATTTTAAGTATCTCTGCTTAAAGCGATTGTTTTTTGTTTTTTTTTTTATTTTAGAAGAATATCTCAGTTCTCAGGCATCATCGTGCACCTCGGTAAGCACACCGCAACGATCACACTTTCCACGCGGTATTATAAATCCCAATTACCCTGGTTTCCAGCATTTAGCCCATACACTCTCCGAACACTACATTGACCATCAATCCTCTGATCCTTACGACAGTGACTTATCCGAATATGAAATGGAACTAAGCGTGGATAGCTTCGATTGTGATTTCATTGATGGCAGTGGCACTAGTTCCATTGGCAATAACAATAATAACCACAATAACAACAACAACCTGAACACTGTAATGGTGATTAATAACAATTTGATAGATAGCCAATTGTTGGATAAAACCTCTGCCATGGATGACAATGAAGATAATTTCAACACTAAACCATCAACAGAAACAACTGGCGGCGGAGGTGGTGTCGATGGTGGTGGTGGATGTCTCACGGCACTTCCATTGATAAACATCACCCAAAGCTTAAGTGATACAAATCGCAATACTGCTGAGGAGGAACAATCAAACAATCTACAGACTTTGTTAAAACTTTACGATGTGACTACCCAGCAGCAGGAGAATGAAAGGAACAAAAGTCTCGAGATAGAAATCCCACAAGAGGAGGGTAATTTTGGCTGTCCAACACCAGATATCCTGATAAAAAACTACAGCAGCGAACGTTATAGTCGACGGCCTAAACCAGAGAATCGGCCCGATCTGCTGCGTAATGTTAGCCCAAATGCAGCACCAATGAAGTGCCGTTTTGAAGCAATACTCCACGAGGACGAAGATAAATTGCGGCAACATAGTTCGGAGCGTAATTCTCCGCCAGATACTCTCTGTACGAATTCTGAGGGCAGCAAGAACGACACCGGACGAGATGATATTTCCCTGGGGTTGACGCCGGTCGATATAATCGGTGACTTTGGCCGGGAGGTGGAAAGGGAATTCGGACTCATTGTGAGTGGTTATAACAGCCGACTTGAGTATGTTAATTATTCGACAGGAGCGTTTTACTTGTACAATGTTGGCGAACGTGTTCAAGCAGAAAAGGTAATTGAATTTGTTTTTCAAGTTTTTTTTAGTGGGTCGAAGGGAGAATACAATTTAATAGCCCCCAAAAGGACATGTGTAGAAAATGTCTGTATATGTTTGTTTAGATGGCTTTAGGTAGTATGGACATGACTATGGATAGGTAGTACTTTGGTGATGTAATAAAACTCACTATATCTTAAAGTCGTAGTGAGAATTTAAGTGGCTCGCCTTAAATTAGGAATTGGGTGTGGGGATAAGTTAAGTGGTACTCAGCCAATGGATTACAGTGGATTATATGTCTGAGATATTGAATTAGCCATAAAAGCTTGAGGATTTTCCCCGTTACATAATGCAATTTACTCCTCTAACAATTTACACTCTAACACCATTTGATGATGATTTATGAATATAAACACCTCTATGTGCTGGTTAGAGACACACCTAAACATTGATCATAAGTATAAAACAGAGATGCTGCCACAACTCGTAGATTGGTCAACACTCTGGTGGTTTTAGTTTTGTGTAACAGGATTTTAAAGGAGTACATCCTTATGGAAGTCGCTTTATTGCGCGACTACTGATGACAATACCATCGACCATAAATAATTACATGAGATCATTGCTTCGAATATTTTGGAATATGCCTCACGATAAATTTTAATAGAATCGCAGGTAGAGCTGAATGGAAGCCCTGAAGTTGTGTTGAGGGGAAATTAATTTTTTAATTTTCATGACCCCTTGTGAAACATAGAAAAGTAACAATGATTGCGCGCTATCTTGTTCGGTTTTCTGCAATGCGGCTGGACTCATCTGAAGGTTACTTTCAACTGTTCCGCACCACGTTTTAGGTCAGCCTACTGCTATTTCTTATTTCGTACTATTTGTCGTGGTATTGGCTATCAGCCAACATTTGCTACGAAACCACAATCGGAGGTTTGCATGTCAGACAATAGGTTTATCAGATTCAAAATCGGATGCGAGGTTTCGCCCTTGTTGAAGAGGAGGAAATCGCGAATATTCAACTGGATACAATTTAAAAAGGAGCTCTGTAAATCAGTCAATACCCCGTCTTAACTCAGTCCCTTTTGACCAAAATGCGTGCATTTGGTATTGATCCCAAATGGATTAGAAATTAGCTATCAGAACGTTCAATTCAAATTGTCGTAAACGGTTTTACGTCTGATATCTATAAAATAAGTACTGGTGCTCCAAAGGGTTCCGTTCTATCTCTCCGACACTCTTTTTAAATGATCTATCTCGGCAAATCTCCCTTGCAAATGCTTCTCTGTCCAAGAGATCCCGCCGGAGTGCCCTCAGGATTAAAGACGCACTCGTCAAGAAGGAGTACTTACCTCCTACTAGCCCGGTCTTTAGCTAACTGCCTCCAGCTGCGCACTCAAAGTCGGTTGAGGCCCAGGTGACTGATGCTCAATTCTCTGAAAGATTCTGCCTCCAGTATGATATTAAAGAAGTCACATGGCAGCGCGTCACCTTGTCTCAAACCTTTTTGTAATTTAAGGTCTCGGCTGAGTCGTTACTGAGCGCGCGTTTTCAACCGTCATTCTGCACAGAGGGACGAGTTGGGCAGGGATGCCAAAACTAGACTTGTCTCTATAAATGCTGTCATATGCGGCCTTAAAATCGATGAAAAGATCGTGCGTATCAATTTGGACTTTTTGAGGATCTGCCGGAGTGGGAAGATTTGGTCGATTGTTGACTATTTTGGTCTGAAACCGCACTGATAGAGGGGGGCTAATCAGGTTGTTGATGAAGAGTTTCAAACTTTCGCACAATACGGCAGATAAGGTCTTGTATGCGATTTTAACGAAACTTGTACCTTTATATATAGTTGGCACAGTTGAAAGGATCTTGCGATTACAACTTTTCTACAATACTCGTATGTTATACATTCTCGTAGTGGTTCTTCTTTGTTGTGATGCTTGGGAAATCCGTATTCGTACCTTGGCTGTAACAAGATGCTGATCTGAGTCAATGTCGGCAACACGGAATATTCGGACGTCCAGAATACTAGAGGCATGCCTTACGTGTATCGCAATATGATCAATTTGATTTCAGTGAGTAAGCCAAGTCCGTTGTCAGACGTAGTGTTATGTAGGCTATGCTTACCAACCGTCCTACTAAAGACATCCCCCTTTAATATCCTAGTACGGTACCTAGTATCATACGATGCTTCGGACATTGGTCATATGTCTTGTCGATGAGCTCGTAGAAACATTCTTTGGTGCCGTTGTCCTTGTCTTCCTTATTGGCATGGACGTAATTAGCGAATTTATTCACGATGCAGATTGCCATGAGACGCTTGCTGAGATGTAGCTTATTGCCTATGCCGCATATGGTGTGCCAAATCCGTATCAGAATAAGTGCTGTTTCTTTTCCCTGTAGCAATCACCATAGTGTATGTGTATGTCACAGTTTTCCATCCTTCTTATGTCCGGCCAACCCCATTGTACTTCCTGTATGGCGGTGATATCTGCCATTTCCTCGGCTGCACATGACCTATTAAGGACCCGAACACAATGAATCCATTTCTATCCGAGGCCATTTGTCACATCTTTTTAATCTATTCCGTATAGGGTTCTGAGCACTATGACAGTGCATGCCTTCGCCATCTTAGCCTGCATTAGTAAAAGTTTATGAAGGAGTACGCCCTGGGTATTTCCATCGACAGTGAGGGTCGCTCTTGACAACGCAGCTATTGGTGAAATTGCCGTTGTAGAGTCATTGCTCAACGCTCTCAGTGGCTTTAACGTCTACTCTCAGCTGTAGTTGGTTCGTACTTAGCGACTGATTTAAAGCTCATACAGTTCTAGACGTGGTCGACGATTTCTGTACTAGAAATGGGTACTATATTGTACTATTTCTGTATGAGAAGGAGGAAACTGACTAATGTGATTAATCTGGTTAAAGTCATCATCATCCGTATCTGCAACGAAAATAAATATTTGAGTATCATTCTGGATAACAAACTTTTTTGGACTAAACATGTCACGTCGAAAACCTTCAAGGCTTAGGCGGTTTTCTGGCAATAAAAGTAGCTTACTGTAAGACAAGGGTCTGGTGGAAGAAGCTTACACGAAAATATATTACTGCTGCTTTTACCAAGCCCAAAGAACGACCTGTCTCGGCTGCATGAAGGATATTCCTAGTATGCCTGGCTCTAGATGTACTTCCGCGCTCGAATTTTGATGATCTTACGTGCTGATCGTCTTCGGACTTTGTTCTTATGAACTCTGATGCAATGACTCCAGAACTTCTATTGCTTAGGAATGATTTCAACAAGAATCTGAGCCATGAAATGAATGTTGACGTGTATTTACGGATGTGTCCAAAACAGGACAACAAACCGGATGTGTCGGAGGACAACAACTTTAAAATCTAAACGGAGACATCCACAATCCTTATGACAATGAATTTGGTTGTGAACAATCGGAGGAGGGAAGGAAGAATAATATATTCGTCAGTAGCGACGCTGCGTTTAAGAGTTTGTTGAACCATATCACCACTTCGGGCATGTAAAAGACAATATATAAAATAGCAGCTGAACGCCACGTAGTAAATTTGTTGTGTCTTGTTGCTAATCAGCCAATCCAACTGACTTTCTGACAGATTTTGTGTTTAATATGGCATCGCCTACCTTGGCATTGCAGTCCGTTTATATATATTCCCCTATATACCTCTTGTTTAAACACCCTATTAGCATTTATAGAAATTGTCATTTTCCTCCTCAGTCGCTTTATTTGTTGGCCCTTAACGCTGGCTTATGGTCTTAAATTCGTCGAAGTCCGCCCGTCAAGGTCAGGTAAACAGAATTCCATGCTCCTGCTCCTTCCTAAAGTTGTGACATTAAAAAACAAAAGTGTCACTGTACGATAGTTGAAGGTATCGTTTAGGTTGCGTCATTAGTAAGGTTCGTGTTAAATTGCACTTCTACCACTTGTAGATCCATTGTAGTGCCACTGCAAAAGGGTGTAAGGGTGAACCTAGAACCATAGATATTTCTTGAAAAAGCTATCAGGATTGGTGGTCTTCGTACAGCAGAGACCATTTAGATCTCCGAACTAGTAACTGCTAATGGATTGTATTCTGATGCCTGACTAGTTCGGCATAGATACGTCATTGTTCATACTTGCAGCTTCTGCAGTCAATCAATCGCTGCATATGCCTCGCAATAGGCAATTATCTCGTGATTGTAAATTAGTTGTGGGTTTAGAAATAACTCTCCTCCTGAGCTCTCATTGATCAGCTCTCTTGATTATTTCGGATCAAATATGGGCCATATTAATTTAAATATTTTACAGTTTTCTCGATGAATCCATATATGACTGACCTTAATGCACGCTTGAAAGTATGTCATTTGTTTATCGTAGAACGTTAGTCAAGCTGCCTACTACTTTTTTCCAAGGCATCCGAGGCTGGCCAGTTCATTAGCGATTCTCGAGGACATCCAAGTTTTGTTTTGTTTGCACTGGAAGGTGGATACCTTGCAGCAGGCAATAATGGGCCGACGTCCCATAGTAGTGGCGAATTCTTACTCGCCGTAACCACCTTCATCTAAACAGACCGATATATGCCCCCCATGCTGCTGCCGTATGGCTTTAAAAACGATTTAAAAACGTAGCTTACTCGTAACGATTTGATTATTTTACATGACAGTCAAACTGTCTGAGGTCGCTGAGTATGTGCACCGCTATATACGAGCAATAGTTCAGTATTTCTCGTTTTGAAACATGTTCCCAATGGGTGTCGGGTGTGGATGACTTCTTAAATTGATCTCGTAGGGTTATCTTCCCGGTTTCGTATCGTGCACAATAAAAAAGTACATGTTTCCCATTTTCCGGGACGATTTCAACATATCTATCTATCAAAATCTAAGTGAGATAGAAGATTGTTTTGCCATGATTCTCTTTATTCCATACATAGATCACTGGTATGGATCACTTTTGGGGATAAGTTCCATTCTTGTTGCCAGGTTGCGATATTACGTTTCCTTTCGTATTTCCTTTTTCAGTTTATGAGCCGCCCATTTGGGAGCAGCTTGCTTTTGAATCCTACCATTTTTTCAAGAAGAATATCGACAGGTAGCGCTTAAGATACGACGATTGACTCTTAGTGCACAAAGGCGGTGGACAGATTTTACTCCCCGCACTTAAGATTTAACCTTTGCGGCAGTTCACCATATTTCTGCTGCGTATATGAATATAGAACACGCAGCTCTAGCAAGAAGAAGGCTTTTATTTTGCTCTGGGTCTCCGTTATTAGTCATTAGCCTTGTAAGTGCAATCACCCGTTTTGATGAGTTCTCGCATATCTGTTCAAGGTGATGTTTTTAACTTGTACAACTGTTAATAATAACTCCAAAATACCTAAGAAATGGTTCAGAAACATTGCATGCTTCTTACCGTTATCGTTTCGCGGATCTTCTTACTCATCGCATCAGTTTTATAATCGGCGAGTTACACATAAGTGTTAGTTAATCAGCGACGTACTTCTTCTAGCGTTTTTGCTACAACCACCAGGGCGATGTCATCAGCAAATCTGATAATCGACGCTTCGTATGGGATCTGTAGGCATAAAATTTAATTAATAGGGAGCCTAAAACTGACCCATGTGGCACACCATCAGTAACTTCATACGCCTTAACTCCATCATCAGAGCCATAGACGAGGATTCTATTCGAGAAGTATCTCGTTATTATTATATGGAGATAGTTCGGCATTTCAATCCGATAAAGGCAGTTCATAATTCGTTCCCAATTCGCCGAATTAATTGCGTTCTTCACGTTTTTTGCCCCCTTTCGTCCACTGTCGACCGTGGTTTACAAGAAATCCGAGTTTTCCATTACTCAATAGAACGTGATCACGTCGCTAACCACCCTCTAATTTATGGTTTTCGAAGTTAGTGATCTGATCGCCGCTTTACTGACTACATACGACTTCGGCTTGAAAGACGGTACAGTAGGTGGGTAGGTTGAAAGATTGGTGTGTGTAGGTCCTCAGAGAAAGCCCATGCGCAACGCCTTTCCATAGAATCCATGGAAATGGACTTGCTGAGAGTGACTTGTTTGAGTTGTTTCCATTTATTTCTTTCACGAATCAGGTTATTAAAGTCAACATTGAAGTCAATATCAGGTCCGCAATACAGCAACCCGCTTGCACGAGTAGATGGCAGTTTCAGATTTTTTGTTTTGTACTGGATGATTCAGGATGATATCTTAATTTTTCTTGTGAAGTGGACCAGCTCCATTTTACCAAGAGAAGAATATGCTTATTGTATATTGGAGTATGTGTACCTGTTTAGGCAGAAATTAGTGTTAAGTAAAGCAGGTTGCTGGGCCGCATTATTTAGCCATGAATTAAGGCGCTAGAGCATTTTACACCCAAAGGGGCCACGATTTACAAATACATATGGTTACGAGGAACTTTCTCGAGGTACAGCAAGCACTAATCCACTGGTAGTCTCCCGACCAAACCCCTTATTCTATAGAATTAGAGCGAGAATTATGGCCGATTAATCACAAAATTTAGCAACAATCAAGAACTTGATCTATTATCTAACTTTCTGGTAAAGTTGTGTCCACTAACCGCAGTGAGAGTCGAAGAGGGCGACTACTTTGTCGACAGAAACAATACTGTTTTAGTTCTGCCAATGATTGCAGAGTATTATACGAGTACTTTTGTTAAAGCGTCTATTAGTACAATACAATTTTGAGCATTGACGAAACTCAGGAAATTCTTCTCAGTGCCTAAGACCCTGTTCCCATATTAAGGCCAGAATTCCCGGTTAGGGGATAAGCCTGGATTACGCTGTACTGAGTTCGAGTATACTATCTAACGGAGTTGTAATATTTTTAGGTAATTCTCTGTATCGTGCTAAGTCATGTAATGGCAAGAAGAAGGTTTTATTTGTTATTTGCGCACTTTCAATACTTATGCCAGTCAGAATTTTGTGTTTTATAGTGACCTAATATGATGATTATTTCAAGTGACAAAACTTGTCGTCACGACCCTTAGCGAAATTTTGCGGATCAATTTTATAGAGCAGAGAGTTTGTATTAAAGTATGAACAAATATAAATTAGCTGCATGATATATATTTGCATTTATTTTGTAAACTCAGAGCGTTTGTAAATACTATTAGTTGTTAATCAGTTGAGTTTTTGTTTGCATTTTTTTAGTTTATGAATTAATACAAGTAATATACAAAACAATATATCATATAGTTAATGTAGTCGTTGAAAACTCATAAATTGGCAATAAATCTATTTAAGTCATGATTATCAAACGGCCACCGACAACCATTTCGCTATCATCATTACGAACCGAAACATCGTACTCATGATCATTTACATGCACATCTGCCCCTCCTATTTGATCGATTCATTGAATTCCATTATCATTTTTTACGATTCGATTACAAAAAAACAATTTAAAAAAGAAAATCACAAACAAAATTCAAATCTTCTACTAAAACTGCAGATGTCGGACGCATTGCTCTCAAATGGAACTGAACAGATAGCCACAAGTAAATATACCGCCGCCGGTCTTAAAGATCCTCTGAGCCACCAAAGTATGCCTAACCAACCAGATGCTTCCACTTTAGATACAACCTACAAGAGTCATATGGAACTATTAGATGGAAAAGAGAATTTCGAAACTTCAGAACGTTCTGCTGATACAGCAGATCGATCGACAACGCACCAGCAACAACATCAGAACCAGCAGCCGAACGACCACAATGACGCATTTTCCGAAAATAGCCAGAAAACAAGGTCAAGCATTCATGTTGGCGACCCTCCAGAGAATCACGATCCAGTACAGTCGAATCGAGGAACCGGCGAGCACAGTCCGGACAAAAACATTCCCACAGCGATTGTGAAGCCCAAGTATCAGAAGTCATCCTATGACGAGCGGCAGTTACCGCCAATCGGTTTGGATTTCAATGTTAAATCACGCGCATGGTTCGATTGTCCGAGTACCAGTAACGGTAGCAGCAATGCTCGTTCCATAAAAAAATCTCAAAATACCGAACGCAATAGTAAGATTTTCAAATCGGCGAAATTCACTCGTGGCAATAATAATAATAATAATAATAATAATAATAATAATTCGGCTGCAAGTCGTTTCGGTGCAGCGGCAAGACGCAGTGGCAATAACAATAAGACAAAACTCAACTGCATGGTAGCTGTAGTGCCTCCAATGATGAAGGACCCAGAAGATCTACAGGCGACGGATAATGAAGAACAGATTGACAATAAACCAGTGGAACCGCATTGTACTCGATATGGTATTGCTACATGGGCGGCAAGTCTAAAGGATTCGAAACGATCACAGTCGAAACGAGATGAAATCTCTCCAGATCCACCAGGTAATGTACAAAAAAGTATCTAACAATTGATGAATTGTACGTTTGAGATTGATATTGGTATTCTTCTTTTTCTGTTCTTCCTATACTCCTACTCGTACTCGTACTCGTATTCGTTCATACAACAGCATGTTTTGATGTTTACAATATTGAAACGGCCTTACCCGAAATTAATTTAGAGGAAATTGAAGCTCACTTGAAAAGGGTCAGTGATGAAGAGAGACGGGTAAGTTTTTGAAACTTGTAGATAAATTATTTATGTACTCGTAGTTCTCCTTTCTTTTCAATGTAAATACATTTTGTAAATATATTTTTGATTATTTCATTAGGTGGTCTTTCTAGATAGATTTTGAAAATTTGAAAATTAAATTTATGAGATTCAACAGAGTTTCTTCTTTTGTTCGATTAATATTTCAGTTACAAGCATTGTCTCTCATATAAATCATACAACCATAAAAGCATCCAAGTGAAACCAGAATATAATTCATTTAGGGAAAGGCTTAGGCCAGTAAATAATGTAGATACCAGGCTGCTGTTGTTTACGGATAACTACTGCTACTGCTTTTGAGAATTTATTCATTCTAAGGTCACACCTTTTGAACCATGAATCTTTGAGTCCTATCCTCTCCTATATTTTGGAAAAAAAATCTACAAAAACCCCGCAGAAATCAATGATCGTTTTTGGGGTTTGATTAACGAGTCTATAGGTGGGTGCCAAGGAACAAGTTCCTCTTGGTTTTTGGATGGTTTTTCTTCATATAATTTGCGCGCGCTCAAGTTATTTAAGTATCCTTATAATGTTTGCTCACAGGTCGGGGAAAGGAAAATCAGGGAGGAAAGGGAAGTAAGTATTGGTGAACGCTGGTTTTAAATGTTTGAGGGTAATAATGACTAGGGAATAAAGATCTAGGCAGAGCATTCCATAAGCGGGTTGTACGGCTTAGGAACGAATCCCGATATTTCAGAGTACGTCCGAAAATGGGCTTGAGGGTATACTGATGAGCATTCATAGCGAGACGGGCATTACGGTTGAAAGTTTGAATGGATGGAATGCTACTGGCGATTTCAGTGGAGCACTGATAGTGGATATAGCGATAAAACTGAGTGAACCACGAGACATTACTCCGGTGTTCGAGGGTGTCCATTGTTTGAGTGATCACCTATGAGTCTTATCGCACGGTTTTTTATTCTATCTAGCAGGTGCAGAGATGTTTTGGGCACACCCGACCAGATGTGGTCATTGTACTTCAATTTCGGGCAGATAACCGCTTTATATATTAAGGCCAGATCAGAAGGGGTGAAGTATTTCTTTAATAGCTTCAGGAGGCCTAGACATTTCGCATCATTTTTGCCAACACGTAAGTTGACATTAACACACATACCGAGAATGGAAAGTTTATCGGTTTCGACGATACAAGTGCCATTCATGGAAGACAGCTGGGTGTTTAAATTTCACTTTAACGACAGCAGACAGCATTGTGTTTGGAAGCATTAAATTCTACTCTGTTAGTGGCTCCCCAATTAGTTATGCTGTTAATATCAGAATTTAATGCGCTTAACATACGATGGCGTCCCTGCTCTACAGCCGAAGAGCATATATTGGATTAGAAGTAGCAGACAAGAGATCATTAATGAAAATTAAAAGGAGTGTCAGAGACAGAACGGAGCCCTGGGGCACACCAGCATTTGTGAATTTTGTGAATTTTAGACTTGAAACCATCCACGACAACTTGAATTGAACGTTCCGAACGTCGATCCTAAATGCACGCATTTTCGACAAAAGAGCCTGATGCCAAACTCTGTTAAATGCCTTAGAAATATCAAGTGCAACTATCTTGCTTTCGGCAGATTGATGTACACTTTGGTTCCACTTTTCGGTGAGACATGCCATCAGATCACCAGTGGACCTGCTGCTACGAAAACCGTACTGCCGTTCATTGAGAAGTTTTCGTGCTTCGAGATATTTCATGAGCTGACGATTTATCAGCGTTTCCATTACCTTGGAAAGAAGGGACGTAAGTGCAATGAGTCTGTAGGAGGAGAGATATGATGATTCGCCTTTTTTAGGGACGGGCTAGACAATTGCTGTTTTCCATCTGCTCGGGAAGAGTCCTAAAGAGTAGGATTGATGAAAAAGCTTTCGCAGTGGTCTTGCCAGCGTGGAATAACACCTCTTCAGAAGAAGGGAGATATACCGTCTGGATATATATAGCGGATGTAGCGGATTTATTTATGTTGAGATCTTTAAATACTCCTGCTACTACATGAGTGCGAAAGTGGATTCGTTCCATTGAAGATTTGACGCACTCAAGTGTAGGCCGAGACAAAGCACAATCTGGGAGTGTTGAGCCTTGTCCAAAGAGCTGACAGCTGGAATGTCATTGTAAATGAACGTTGGAATGGACGATGAGGCGGAATTTCTAATGTTTTTGACAAACGACCAACAATTTTTACTATAGTCATTCCTGGCTCGTTTAAACTTTTTTCGATTTTCCTCTGTCTGGTTGGTCTTGAAAGACCGAAAAAACATTTCTCTAACCCTGGCAGCCCCTTGCTAGTTTACCTCAATTTCGCGCACGAAATAGTAGCTTTAGTCGTTTCTCCTCCCTAATACAAGATAACTAACCCTTTGGCATTGAAATAGAGAAGTGCTTATGGCGGAATAACACCAGATCGGGATATACTGTCTTATTACATTTCATTAGGATAACAAGCCCCAAATTTTTGGCTATTGTGACTTCAGATTCTAGTCTTGTGTACAAGAGGAGACCGGTCTTAAGACACTTCATCTCAAACACCGGAATTTCTATATAATACGGCCCTACCTTGAACTACACAGAACCTCCACATGCGATGACTGAAGGCCACGTAGCATATTAGCCTCACCCTGGAGTCAAAGTGATCGCTGTGAAACTATCTTTTTGTCAGGGCCATAGGCTTCTTGGCTCTAGCAAGACAAGCATTTATAAGCATTTATTGTTATCAAAATTTAAATACTCATCGAGCTAGATACCAAGGAGCATCATTCAGACTGAATTGGACATATCTGATCTGAAAAAGTGTATTCAGACGATACCATCCAGTTCGTTAGCATTTGAGTGATGTTGTCGGAGACAAGAGTTCTTGTCGGTTTTTAGTTTATTGGTAATGTTACAAACAATGAGATTAGTACTTATAATGTAATCAGAAAGGGATTTACCTCTATTGTTGGTATCGGTATTGATGGTGAGGCCAGATTTTAGCCTTACAGCTTCCAGTACCACCCTTTCTAGGTTGTCACCAGAGAGAGGTCACGCATGGTCGTGGTCAAAATATAATGATGTCTGCCAGTAGGTGCCTTTGGCAGTCTTCAGTCTGGTAACGATTATGTCGGGATCGCTGAGATTAGGAATTATGTCTCTTGTATAGAGCGGAACGTATTCTGGTGACCATGGTCCCTAGATTAGGATGACATCTTGTGCGTTTTTGGATACACGCAGGATGAGTGCGGCAGAGTACTTTTTGGAGTGATGATGGTTAATCTGAAGAAATCTACCAGAGAACCCTCCAAGTCCTCCGATTCTGAACATGAGCCCAAGAGTTCATCTTCATCATCTGATCGAAAATGATTTTTTTTTAATTCGTAGTCGGTTTCCATTTCCAACAGGGTAACACAGGTGGAGACCGTCGACTCAGTTGTCACCTCGGGTAGTTTGGAGTCGTTGCTATCCAATTCAGGAAAGGATACCGACGCTCCAGGATCTGAGGCTGAATTTGGAATTTCAATTCAAAGAGTAGGAGGTTGCTTATGAGTAACCATTTCATCCTTTTTGTAAACCCTTAGGTTTGTTGACTCGAAATTCGAAAACCGAATCATGCCTTTAGTCTGTGCTAGAGGAGTAAGGGATTCTCTTAATCCCTCCAGTTTCGCGACCTTCCAGTCATAAGTCAGAAGGATCGAGTTACTGAACCTAACGATCTCCAGAATGTTTTCCGGGGATGAGAGTTTGCCTGGGATTGAGGTGCGAGTTCTAGGTCTGCTAGGGATATCCTCCTTAGCCACAACCTCGAGCTTTGCACCCGTCCAGACCTCTCCTAATCCTAATTTTGGGCCTTCTGGTAATCGGCACGGTTTGCTCCAACGATCTGTGGTGCTGGGAGCAGTGCATGATCCGTCTTAGACTACTTTATTTTGCTCTTCATGCCTGCAGTTCTCTCAATCTCTAGAATGGATCCGAGGGTTTTGATTTCGCATATATCAATTTCGAACTCGTCTGGAGAACTTCTCGAGATTCATTGACCTTACTCAGCCTCTACAACTCGACAAGTTCGATGCTCAGAGTAGAGGCGATGGTGACATAAGCTGGGAAAGAATCTATGTTAGTTTTGCTTTATTTATTGTTTCAGGTTTTTGATCATTGACTTTACAACGTTGTTAAGCGCCTCACAAGCGGAATTTGGTCCATGGATCTACCTTGTTCAGGGACTGCCTTCACCACCTATTCAGATTGTGTTGTCATGGGTTGTTGAGTTCTGGCGCAAGCTTCTTATCTGCTTTTGCTACCTCCTCCGCTTGTTGAGTTACAGTAACGTCTTTTGGTTGTGAAGCCTTATACCCACTTTCGTCATTGCATTTCTTTTTGTACTGTTCGATTCATTCATTGTTCCTACGAGTAAAGGTCCGCCGCACCATAGTCCCGGTAGTACAGTAAAGCATTTATTGAAATGAATGCGCGCCTGTGCACTTCAAATCCGTAAATTTGTGGCTAAGCACCCCTTCAGCCACGCATCCGTCGGTATATGCTGTTCCACCAGGAAGGGTTTGGTAGAAAGTATCACAGTTGGCCTACCTTATACCGTTGAGTAATGGAGTGAGTCATCTTTCAGCCAGCTATTGAAGCAAATTTTTATAGAGCTGATGGACATCCCGTGGAAAGGTCATTGAGTCAGATCATGTCCTGGCCCGTTCTTCTGTTCTTTTATTACTGTATTAGCCACTGTGTTCTGGAATCCAGAATAAGTGAAACCAATTAGTGCTAGCTAGTGTTGTAAGCAGATTGATGATGTCGAAGACTATCTCAAGTATCTATGTCAGAAATAATGTAAATGCTCTTTTTTGTTAATGACCTGTTTAGATTATTTCTGACGCAGAGCTCTATTGCATACTCATATGTAAATGTAAATGTAAATGTATATGTTTTTGATCCATCAGTGTGCCACACTAGCGAATCTTTAAGAAAAGTAGTCTTATTTTCTTCAGTTTATCTGGAAAAGTAACCTTAAAGTTGTGGATGAAGTTGTATCTTTTCAGGCAGTTGTCTGTAAGAATGATACCTAGTACTTCGTTGCTTCCAATTTCTTGTACGAGGTCCGGATGAATTAGTTTTAAATTGTTTTCATTCACTGAGATGAACCTGTAAGGGTTAGTCCTGTTGCTTTCTTAATATGCAGCTGAAGATGAGGGAGATGTAATACAACCTCACTTATTTTTTGTATTTTTTTTTATAAAACAGCGATGAGCTTAAATCGTCGTGAATGCTTTAGTGAGAGCTCGCAAATTTCATCCTTCTATCAGCGAAACTAGCAGTTGCATAGATCTCGAAATATGGTGCACATGGTCTGTGAATTTTTCACAATTCTTTCAAGTATGATGTTGAAGAAACCACATAACTGCGCATCACTTTGTCAAAATCCTTATTTAACATCAAATACTTCAGTGGCGCCATTTTTTTTTAGAGCGGAGTACGTTCTCCATTGTAATCAATCACAGACGGATAAGTTTCACAGGAATGTCAAAATTTGGCAAACTTAGCTCGTTCTTATAATTGTGGGCATCGGTTTGAAGTCCATAGGCTTTTTTTAAGGACTTCCGTGAGGTGAAAATTTGTCTGATGGTGGACTTACCAGGCCTCAAACCACACTGAAAACGATTTGTCAGATTGTTGATATACGGTTTAATCAGTTCAAATAAAATCTTGTACGCCATGTTAAGGAGACTGATTCCCCTGTAATTCGTGTAGTTACCCTATAAAGTTCTGTTTTGAGGAAACGATTCCATTCGTCAGGCATGCTTGTACTTTCATCCGAAGATATTTCTTAGTCCTTCTTTGCAGCGTTGTATGCGTTTGCCGACCTCTTTGTTAAACAAGACGTTTCGTTATTATTGTCGTGAATTGACGACTGACTGATTGACATTCGATGAAATAGAAAGAAAAATGGAAGAAGGACGGTGGTTCTACGATAAATGAAACGCAGATATTGAAATTCTAAACCCCTAAATCAATACTTTTCGTTCTTACGAGTATATAGTGCAGCTTGGTGAGCGAGGTGCGACTTTGGTAAAAGTTTTGTATAATTGTGTGGTTGGCAGCTCTCTACCGACCTCTACCTCCACCACAGATATTACGTCTCGTTTTGGGAGACTCGGTCAGAAAAGGCTCGGAATGTGATCAATCAGTTTATTGGTTTTTTGATCAGGTGACAGTCACCTGCTCCCTTTGAGGGGAACGTGTGCTGACTATGATGTCATTTCACTCCACAGCAAAGTCAATTACTCGCCGTCAACGGCGATCTTAAACTCTTTTTTAAGACATTGCTCACAATCCTGGTCAAGGATCCCGTAGAAAGCAAAATCGTCCTTTATGCATAAGTATTGTATTTCAGGGTTATCTTGGGGAATTTGGGGTTGATGAGAATTGTTATCAGGTTTTCGCTGAGAAGCCTGAAACTAAAGACTTCTTGCCTATAGTCCGTTTCAAATCACCGTGCAATTGGAAAGCTGCGCAAAGAGAGCCTGGAAGGGCATGCTACTCATCTGCTCACTGAAAAATTATATTTACCAAACGGCTGAACTTTCTCCACTTCCTTTCATTTGCATCATAAGCGCATATATCTTATTTTCATTATTTCTTCTTTTCAACACAATAATTGTGAAGAGAGGGCTTTCCATAAAATCATCATTGCCAACTCCATTGAAAAAATATACGATGGACGTGCCTTCCATGTCCATGCATTCTCTCTACACTCTGGTTTCGTATTTGTCAATACCGGCTTCTTATCTTTTCCACAATACATTATGCAATGCCATTTAAGCCGGTAATCAGTACACGCTGAGACTCAGTCATAGATAAACTAACCTAGATGGCAAACTTTCCAGATATTGGAAAATCAAAACCGGTTTTCTACTGATCGTCACTATCCATGAGACTCTGTCTGTGAATACGTGTGAATTGTGATCAATGGCAATTTATCTCTTTTTTTATACAAACCACGCCCATTTGAACCAAAAAACGTCATCCACATTACACACACTCGTGCAAATCGCTCTCATTCTAGCAATTTTACTTGTAAATTGCTCTCATTCTAGCAAATTTTGACAAAGTTATAGGAATGCAAAAGTGTTGGAATTCACTTACAGTGTGTCTGTCTGAAAGTTAAAGGTTTGCAAAAGTATTAGTAGTATTTTTTTTCCCGGCGAGGGCAGGTGAAAATCTTCCATCAGACACTATGAGGATCAGAAGCGCGTGCTCATAGTAGTGTGAGATTCTTACTCACTAAAAACACCTCCCTTCGTTGTTAATTTTAATACTGCAACTAAGTAGAACTTATCAAGCAGTTTTTATTTCATAAGTTAATCACGATTGGTAGGACACTTTCCAATGGAAGACCCTACATATTCCGCTTTCTTAATGCGGTTTCAATTTATCGCGCAAGGTCCAACGGTTTAGTTCGTTGAAGATGGAGTAGTATGTTTCGTTCGTCCAAGATTTCTAGGACTGTATTGTTGATATGGCCGCTTAACCGGACTTTATATTTTCGTGCGCAGTTCCTGACTTCATCTTCCACGAAAGGAACTCCGAGGTCTCGATGCAGGTCATTATTTCTTATAAACCATGGGGCACGCACAAATTGTCGTAGCACTTTATTTTCAAAAGTTTGTATTATATTTATATTTGATTTCTTAGTACAACCCCAGAGTTGTATACCATAGGTCCACACCGGCTTTAGCACTTGCTTATAAAGAAGCAGCTTGTTTTCTAAGCTTAGCGTGGAATATTTACCAAGTAGCCAGTACATTTCTTTGTATTTGGCCTCTAGTTCTTTTCGTTTCTTTTTAACATGCGTTTTCCATTTAAGCTTCGCGTCAAGTGTCATTCCCAAATACTTAGCTTCGTTTGCAAAGGGGATACACACCGAGTTTATAGAAATGGGCAAGTGATTTATCTTTCTGTAGGTGAAGTCAACATGTACAGATTTTGTCTCATTAAGGGTAATTCGCCAGATCTTTGTCCACTCGTAGACTTTATTTAAAGCAGTCTGAAGTTTCGCCGTTGAGTCTTCTATTGATTCTCCAACCGCTAAGATAGCGGTGTCGTCAGCAAAAGTAGCGAGAACAGTATCCTCGACGTGTGGTATATCTCTTGTATATAAAAGGTACAAAAGTGGGCCCAGTACGCTTCCCTGCGGTACTCCGGCTAGGATATCTTTAAATTTCGAAACATCATTTCCGTATCGAACGCGAAAAATTCTATTTTCAAAATAGCTTGTCAATATATTATAAAGCTTTAATGGCAAAATTCGTCGCAGTTTGAACGTCAAACCTTCATGCCATACTTTGTCAAAAGCTTGTGAGACGTCAAGAAATACGCTCGAACAAATCTTTTTTTCTTCCAGGGATTTTTCAATTACATCAGTAATTTTATGCACCTGATCAATTGTTGAATGCTTAGTCCGAAATCCAAATTGATGGTTGGGAATAAGATTTTGGTTTTCGATAATTGGGAGAAGATGTTTTAGCAAAATCCTCTCAAAGATTTTCGACAGGATCGGTAGAAGAGAAATAGGTCTGTATGATTTTTTATCGTTTGGAGGTTTTCCTGGTTTTAATACCAGCATCAGCAACTTTCCACTGACTTGGCACGTATTCAAGCCTCAGAGCCGCGTTAATAATGTGTAAGAGCTTTATAAGTGCTTTTTGAGGTAGCATTTTCAGAACTTCTCCGGTAATAAGGTCATACCCCGGAGCCTTCTTTGGTTTTAATTTCCTTATTACAGTTTTAATTTCAGCAAGAGTTGCATTTGTCATTACAAAATTACTATATGCTATTTCTAAAGAACTGGTGCCGGGTACCAGTGTTGGGCCGTCGGAGGGCTTGAAAATTTCTTCAAGATAGTCGGCAAAAACCTGCGCTTTTTCCTTATCCCCCTTAGCCCATTCGTTATTGCCGACCTTGATTGGTGGCGTGGGGATTTTGGGCCTTTTTAAGCATTTTAAAGCTTTCCAAAGCGAGTAATTTGTTTCTTTTCCTGCCGTCAGGTTTTGAACATATGTATTTACTTCGGAATTTCTGTAACTTTTAAGAGTCTCCTTGAGCAGATTACAGAGCCTGTTTAAGCGTGTTTTATCTTGCGGCGCTCGAGTTGTTTGCCATCTTTTGCGAGCTTTTCTTTTTTCTCTTATCATATCTTTTACCTCAGGCGGGTAGTTTAAGTTACGTTTAGCCGTGTTTTTTCGTTGATAAGGTGTATTGTTCCACGCAGCACATTGGACTATTTCAACGAAAGAATCCACTTCGATTTCGAGTTCAAGTGCTGCTTTAAGTGAAACGTCTAGTTCTAGGTTATTATTAATCTCATTTCTGAATCCTTCCCAATTAGTATTTCGTCCAGTTAGTCTTAATGGTCCTTGTTTTTTAATAAACGTGTCGTTCGAAAGATCGAAGCTTTCATCAACGTTTATATCCGAGTTACGAATTCCTTTAACAACGAAGATATCGACAAGATCGGGTATTTTCGTTGTATCTGTTGGCCAATAAGTCGGCTTGCCCGTTGAATAGAAGTCACAATTGTGTTCCATACATGCTTTATAGAGTATTTTACCCTTTTGGGAGACACATCTTGATCCCCAAAAAGTGTGTTTGGCATTGAAATCACCGCCAATCATAAAAGCCGATCCAAGAGAATTGAATATATTTTTAAATATATGTTTTGAAGGCGTAAATCGTGGAGGACAGTAGATGGCTGAAATAGTAAAGGAGTTCCGTATCAATTTTACGCGCACCGCAATTAGTTGTATAGACTCGAGCTCTACTTTTATATCTTCGTTGTGCTCAAGAGACTCTTTAATGTATACAGAGGATCCGCCTCTCGCGTTTCCCGAAGGGTGATACGCGTAGTAATCTTTAAAACCTCTAATTTTTGCAGATGACCCATTTTTCAAGTGGGTTTCGGAAATCAAACAAACGTCAATGTCGTTTTTCCTTAGGAATAACTCAAGTTCATAAAGTTTTTCTAAGATTCCGTTTGCATTCCAGGTGAGTACGTTTAATTTTTCCCTTTTCATTTTTTAGGCTAAGGACGTTTTTTATTGAACCTATTTTCAAACTTCTTTAGCTTATCTAAAATAAGTTCATTGATTTTGTTTTGCTGCTCAAGCTGCGCGAGAATAACGGAAAATACTTGGGAAGCAGGATCTCCGGAATCTTTTGCCTTTAGCTTGGTAGCTTCAGCGTATGTAAGTTTTTCCGATGCTTTCTTTTCAACACTGGAATCAATCACTTTCGCCTTGGCGTTTTTAACGATATTTTGAGCAGATACCGATGTTTTTTCTTTAGTTTTGGGATTCTCTTTTTGTGGCTTAAACAACTTGTCACGTCTATTTTGCAACTAAATAAAATTTACCCAGCCTATCGCACTGGACTGGATGTGACATCTGCTTTATATCGGTTTTGGGTCGTCGAGAATTATTCGGGTCCATGTGGACAATTAAGGGTCCGAACATTCCACTTACATAGCCAAAGTCGTTGTTTTCTGAAGTCGTGAACAGTAAATCTATCCCTATATATACATAATCTAGTGTACGAGTATATTGTATTTAATATTTGCCATATTACCATAACAAAATGCGTTTTTGCCTGAAACTTTCTGTATCGAAGTAAACAGAAGATATACACCATGACAAGGCGGACCACTAAGTACATGATCACCTTATGGAAATACGGAAATCGAATGCAAGGGCTACTGTTATGGACTTTCTTCCTGTGCAGAAGATTGCTTCGGTTTATCGACCAAATCTTAGTCTCAGTTGTTTAGTATCTATTGCGATTTTGTATGTGAATCCCTTTTCAGAAAAATTGCATAAAAACTTTCGGAACTTTCGAAACATTGACAAAGCGATAAATCTTGAGCTCGTATTTATTTTTGGAAGTCATGTCGTATCCACTGTACCGATTGGAACGCCAAAGTTGGGCAATGTATTTATTCAAAGCGCGAAAGCCTGGATTTATGTTCAAAGGATTGCATATGTGTTTTATCTATGAGTTCATTTGTGTCACCATTCTTTCTCTATGTTGAATTTCAATTTAGGCACAAGCGCATTACGTTGGGACATTCGTTTGTGTGCCGAAAACTCAATAGTTCCTAGGCTCTTACAAGAACTAAAGAAAAAGAAACTTTCCTAGTCAACATAATCCCATTTATTACCTTCAAAGTGAAAGAGTTGAATCGGTATTAAAATTTAGAGTACTGCTGGGCTACATTGCCAAAATTACCTGAAGTTGGATCTGCCGCTCAAAACAACATGTATTATAGATAAATACATTTTTAAGTAAAGAGAAAATACAAGCGCTTTCATACTCGTACTTGAAAACAGAGTTCGTTGTACTGAACAAAGCGGACCTTAACCATAACCCCAAATAGCGCCAACCCACTTTTTCTAAATTCACACTCCTTTGTGAATTTCTTGGTACAACTAGACTACTCGTACAATTGAATGGATCCATTTACGAGTACGTTCGTTAGACCTTTGAAAATCGACTTCCACAATTCAAACAATAAGTCGTTTCATACCAATCGACTGAGTACATATTCGATTAAATCGAACAGACAAGCTATTCTATGGTGATTTGCTAATTTCAATGCAATTAAGTATCTGATGAGATACCCAGATGGATTTAAGATTTTCTTCAAAGATCTTTTAGCCGACAGTTGGTCTATTGAATTTCTGCAAACAGTAAATGAAAAGCAATTTCTCGGTCCAGTGATTGCCAAGGCAGTAGTACTTCACAGGAAGTTCGTGTAATTGAACTCAAACTCAGGCAAAAAGTATCTGAAATGTCTTGTAATTGCTGCAAATAACTTTAAAGTTTCCATTTGGAAACAATTATGCTTAATTGAGGGCTTCTATTTGTAATGAATGGAGACGATCCGATGTAACTTGTATACACGAATGTGGTCACAAACAATGTACTCATAAATCGGTCAGTGCCTTGTCCGACTTATGCAACTATAGTAAAGAGATTTGTTCGCAAATTGTTAATGATGTCGTGTTGCGATGTCTATTGATGACATCAAACTGAGACTGCGATCAGTGAAGCGTTTTACATTTGCAATGTTTTCAAAGTCCGGGAACGATTTGGCTCTTCATGAGGGTCGCTTTGGGAAATAATTGAAATTATGGCAGTGTGTGCGGATTAAACAATTGTATGAGTTATGTGGAACGTTTGATATACATTGATAGGATTACACGTTTGAACATTGAAATCTGGAAAAACTGATTCTGAATGCCTTTCGATTTTGCCTAGCACTTAAAAACGTCTTTAGATGACTCTACTCTTCGATCAGTTTTACCCTGCTGATTGTTGTATCAAAATTTGTTTGAACGGCTAGAACCAACATAGTTCATCCCAGCATCTGGATATTTTCAGTGCTGCCTAAATGTCAAAATCTTATCTATTGTGAACTTTGCTGTCAAAAATTTCGCAAGAAAGAGGAAAGCCTTTATTTAGCATATATTTAAATAATATAAGGATTAAGCTACCTTGACAATTCAATGTTACCTAATTTTATGTTTATTGGGCAGGAATATCTTCATCAAATAAAGCTTTCAGCTTAGCGGTTTTCTGGGATATTGCCAAGGCTCGGTCAATCAGAGTTCTCGACAACAAACCTAGAGGGTCCTTCCTAGTACACTTCTACTCTAGTGCCTCCATGTATGCGAAAATGGGCGAACCTTAGAACCATTCTGTATGTCACTCTATTTTGGATAACCTAGTTAATGAAGCCAAGTACGAGTATTTGCTGGTGTTTCCACATTTGAGCGATCCAATTACATATTTTTCTTTCGGTCTATTCTTCGAACCTCGCCTGAAACTTGACGACCTTCGCTGAATATGACAATCCGCCAGATATACCATATATGATATATATTTTTGCAAACGTCAGGATCCAATTTTCTTCATTCTAAATAGATGACAGGTGTTGGGTTTTCGGATTCAGAAAAACGACCATGCAGAAACTCCGTCTTAGTACGACTGTTTGTGAAGTGTTGCCGGAAGCATTGTAGCGTCGTGGATGTGAAAAGAATACAAATCGTTGCGGGCTCGATAATATGCACAAAAAAGCAATGGACTATGTACACTGCCTTGATGTACTCCAACTTTAAATTCTATTTCTTCGGTTGTTGCCGCAGTTCATTTCTATCAACATCATAGTATATCCCGCTTATCATTCCTATATACTTCTCAGGTACATTTTAAGATCTTAGCGTTGTTCAAATAAGGTTTCTGGCAACTCTATTAATCTTTCCAAGTCGATGACGAATATATGCAGATCTTTCGAGGAGCCACGATGTTTCTTCACCATAACACGTAGACTTTGAATCGCATCATTTACTGCATCCCACTTACCCACATTGGCTGTCATGTAGCTAAATAATGTTACACTGTCGATTGTCTAGAACTTTCTCTTATATTTTCGAAATATGCGACAAAAGTTTCAACGATGTTACAATTTTTCGAGTCACCTTTGCCTTTATACTGCGAGACAAGAATACTCATCCTACACTGGTGAGGCAAACTGATTTAAGATTTCCAATTGTCACCTATGCTTCGGAGGGTATGTTATCGGCTCCGACTGCACAGACCCTGTTTATTCGTTTTACTGCTTCGCTAACCTTGGCCTTCGTAGAATTTGTCGTTTCCTCTTCGGGCGTGACAGCCGATGGAATAGTTCTGCTGGAGTACTTTGTTAAGTATAATAACTCGTAAATGTACCCTTTCCATCTACTACACATCTGGTTGTTTCCTGCCAGCAGGTATTTCTGCCTGACGACAATATATTTCTTTGTGCCGCAATCTTAAGAAGGTCCAATCATTCATTCGTGCTTCAATGATGCACTTCTTCTCCTGCTTGTCGCCTCCTTATTGATTATGAGGACGCATCTTCTCAGCGCCAATATACAATAATAATGCGGCTCCTTCTGTACAACAGGCACTGTTTCCCCTGTTTGTTTCAAAATTATTAGTGTAACTCAAGAAGCATTTTGCCGGTCTTGCTTTTTCCGCTGCACCTAGTTTATGCTTGAATGTCTTGTCTTTTGTTCTTTATCGCCATTTTTGTCTCATCGCTTCATCGCAATGTTTCTTTATTTATGTGCAGACGAACTACTTTCGGCGCTAGGTGAGGGTTACTTCACGACTCTGCCATAGTAAAATGAAGAAAAGATAAATCATGGCCGTCGCGAGCGAATAAAAACTGTGGAGAGCTACAAATAATAGATGAAATGCTACTCACAACAAGAAAACAAATCTTAAATGAGTTAATTGAGTTTCTTCGGCATTCAGTCGACCTCATACAGATTCAAGACACGCTTTTACGGGAACATATAATGGCAAGAACATCTAATGATAAGGTTCTCTGACATTGACGTGGAATGTAGAATGCAGTGAAGCGAAAATATTCTATTTGTCATTACCTAAGGTATTTTAGTCGATAGCTGAGGGTCCATTTCGTTTCATGGTAATGTGTTCGCGTGCAATGAGGGATACTTTCCACCCTTGAACATTTTTATTGACAGTTTACTGACGGACAATTTTATATTGAGGGCGAAACGAACAATTCTAACGATTGGGAATTTATAGAATTCATCGGTTGCTTATCAGGTGATTTTGGAGGCACCACTCGATATCAATGTGTTCTCAACAAAAAAATTTCCTTACAAACGGTCTTTCTGTAGTCCGAGTTTTGTTGTATCTTAATGGCAGAAGCCTCTACGATCTTCACCGGCATTCAAAGAGACCGACGTGAGCTAAGAATAAGCAAAATTTAACCAGAAGAAGTGGGTAATAATTAACTGACAGACCACAACTAACGTAGCGGGGTCATATGTAGTATGACATATCGTCTTACTTTGGTGGACAAGACTGAATATAGGAAGCAATAAAAAATATGTCTGGGAAACAAAATCAGCTGTACGACAGCACAGAAATTCCCTTCCACAGCTGCGCTAGTACCTTCTTGAAGAAGATTCCTGGCAACAAAGATAGCACCTAAGCTAATAGAATTGCAACAGCTTACTTTTGAAAATTTAAGCTGGGCTAAGATCTTTAACAAATACTGTACAGCTTTGGCTTCGCCAGTTATTAGACCTAAGTCAGCCTGGATAAGATAGTTGTCAGATGCATTGTGCCAGATCCCCAACTATCACATGCCCTTTGTCACAGTAGAACATAGCAAGCACAGACAGAATATTGTTGGTATATGTAAATATTACAACGAGAAAACCGGTCTTACTAATCATGCATCGGAAAAGAGCGGAGAGACGGCTATAAACTTATGAAAAATATGTATACTCGTAAAATGACTTGTACGGGCCCTCAAAGGTCATTGCTTGATACGAAACATACACTGTTTCACTCAATTCACAATACGAGTAACTAGAAAGGCAAGATAGGAGAGAAGCCATACTTTACCTCTTATGTACATGACCTGCAATGCCAAATTTAGGAAAGAAAACTAGATCAATTTAATAGTCCCAGCGAGCTGTCAGGATTCAGATACGTACGGCGAGTCGGTTGAAGACTGCTTTAAACCACACCGATATCGATGCACCCTATATGACCCAACCACCTTCATCGATGTAGACGCAATCTTCTAATTAGATGCATGTAGCTGCTAACCGGTATAGATTTTATTTGTACCACTGATGAAGATGGAACTGAAGATCACACCGAGAATTCCTCGTTCGAATCAGATGAGAGAACTTTTATCCGCTCTGATGAGTATCGATGCCTCTGCGCTATATAACACACCATAGTGAGTATAAGGATCTTTTATAGCGTCTTTTTCGCTGCTCCAGAAAGCGCATTCCTACTTTCCTAGCATATAGAAAACACGATTAACAAGAGTTTATGTTCGGTTATAGATAAATTCCCTTACCACCTCCAGAATTAAAGCTTTCCATTATTATATTCTCACAAAGACGTTGATCTAGGTATTTTTTTCTTTTGTAGATTTGCTTTCATTGACCGACAAACCCATTTTTGTGGCTTCTGCCCCTATAACACACTCATAAATGCTCCACTGATATCCCGCTGATCTCTGCCGATTATGTCAATGCCAATAGACGTCACAATTTAGGGGATAACATTTCCTCGGACCAAGAAGACAATACTCAGCTTTCGTTCATCATGCGTTCGCTTCTTTGACTAAATTTTACAAATGAGATAGTGCGTGTCCAGTTGGGGTTAAGCCGACGACGGTTTAACTCGGCTTTCACATTTGTATGCAGTGTTGCACGATACACATTTTACTTTTCTAAAAGTGCCAGTCTGTATTCATAGTGGACCATTGTTCTTTGTGGTCGGCTTGTGAAACTTAATACATTACAGGCGGCATTACTGGCCGCCGCTGTGACGCGGGGTATTGTTAAAGGCTGACGGAAACGCGATCCCCAACTGCTTTGTAGATCTACGGCGCTACCAAAGGTCTTCTTCTTGTAACATTTTAAAGTCGCATTTGAGGTACTGCTCAACTTATTTTTCTAAAAGTGCGTCCCTTTGGACAGCATCTTCCTTCACCACAATTATACATAGCAAATATTCGTGGGCTAAAAAGTAATCACTTCTCTGCATACGCCCATGCCTGTAAGTCCGTAACTACAGGCCAGGTATTTTGGCACTTTAGTGAAATACAGGTAGATCCTCGCCCACACGTCTCAGATCACTCATGTCTGAAGCTATGTGGTTGCAAACTAGTGCCATTATTCTTTTCTCATCGCGGTTTCGCCATTTGGTTTGGTGATGTAGCTGACCAAACTCCACCACAACGTAACCCCTGTTCCAATCCGGAATTCATTTCAAGTAGCTTAAATTCCATATCCGTAAGCACATTATCCACTACTGCCGTATTTAGAGAAGCCATAAATTGGACAGCAATTTGACCTTTGCCGAGTTCGGTACGCTGTCTAACTCCAGATAAAGAATTGTATCGCTGTATCAACATACTCAAACCGTTCTAGCAGGCGATTACAATATATACAATTCAGGGGGCTTCGACATTTTGGGCAGACAACACCCTAAGGACCGTGTATTGAGATCTTCGCTGCGGAGAACAACTTGACAAGGCTTGTAAATGAGCCCACGCGAATACCAGACGTTGATAGTCATACCGCCAACACCCGCGACTTGTTTTTAAGTGCTCACCCTGTTAAGTACAAGGTTGGTGCGCTAGGCTCTAGGCCCGTGGGACCATTGTGTCATATCAGCTAATTTATCGTACACGGACCACACAACTAGAGAAAACATTCTTAAAAGAACAGTATGACAATACGAGAAAGCCAACTGGAGCGATTTTAACACCTTCTTTAGGAATTTTAACTGGTCTTTATGTTTCCTCGATAACAAAGTGGATATTGCTGATCATGTGATTACATTCACTATTCTCGGTCCTTCAAGACCAACGTGACAAAGGAAAACCGAAAAAAGTTCAAACGAGTCAGGAATGACTGCACCGTTTTTCAAGCGTGTAAAATTCCAATACTACCAGAAACTGAGGCAAAAAATACTACAAATGTCCCAAAATGAGTAATCATTTTTGGTCGTTCGTCAAAAATATTAGAAATTCTGCCTCATTCTCGATCCAAATGCTCCTTTATAATCACATTCCAACTGTCAGCTCTTTGGACAAGGCCAATCTACTTGCTGCAGGCTTTGCAGCCAGCTCAACACTTCCAGATTGTGCTTTGTCTCCTCCTATATTTGAATGCGCCGAATCTTCAATGGGACGAATCCACTTTCGCACTCATGTAGTAGCGAGAGTACTTAAAGATCTTAACATTCACAAATCCGCTCGTCCAGATGGTATATCTCCCCTTCTTCTGAAGAGGTGTTCTTCCACGCTGGCAAAACCACAGATTTTCCATCGATCATACTCTTTAGGACTCTTTCGAAGCAGATGGAAAACAGCATTTGTAAAGCCCGTCCCTAAAAAGGCGAATCATCTTTTCTCTCCTCCTGCAGACCCATTGCACTTACGTCCCTTCTTTCCAATGACATGGAAACGCTGATAGATCGTCAGCTCATGAAATATCTCGAAACACGAAAACTTCTCAATGACCGGCAATATAGTTCTCGTAGCAAGAGGTCCACTGATGATTTGGTGGCATTTCTCCTCGAAAAGTGGAACCAAAGCGTACAGGGATCAGGCGAAAGCAAGATAGTTGCACTTGATATATCTAAGCCATTTGACAGAGTTTGGCATCAGGCTATTTTGTCGAAATGAGTGCATTTGGGATCAACGAATCTCTTCTTCAATGGATTAGAAATTACCTTTTGGAACGCTTAATTCAAATTGTCTAGGACGGTTTCAAATCTTATATTCACAAAATAAATGCTGGTGTGTACCAGGGCTCTGTTTTGTCTCCGACACTGTTATTAATTTTGTCTGCTACTTTTAATCCAACATATTACTCTCTGATTTTTATATTCGTTCGCGGACACACGTCGCTACTCTTCGGCTGTAAAACGGTTACGGCAGCATATGCTAAGTTCATTAAATTCTGATATAAACAGCATTACAAAATGGGAGACCACCAACATGGTGGAATTGAATGCTTCGAAAACACAATACTGTCTGCTGTCATTAAAGCAAAATCTAAACACCCCACACGATGGACTTGCGTCATTGAAACTGGAAAACTTGCCATTCTCAATGACCACATATTTGGTGTCGACGAAAATGCTGACAAATGTCCAGCTTTCCTCAAATACTTTTCCCTTGACACCTTCCAACACAGATGTAATGGCTTTTATTTTACCTCGTCCAATAGAATTTTTTTTATCACCAGCGCTCCAGTGAAATTGCGGCAGCATTCCGCCTATTCAAGCTTTTAACTGTAACACCCGTCTCGCTGTGAATGCTGATCAGTTTACCCTTTAGCCCACTTTCGGTCGTATGTACATTGAAATATCATGATTCGTTCCTAAGCCGTACAACTCGGTTATGAAATGTCCCGCCGAACTATTTATTTCCTAGTCATTATAACCTTCAAACATTCAAAACCAACGTACATCTCATCGGTATCTCTCTTCACGTCACAAATCTAAAGCACATAACTTTATACTTAACTCTGTTTCTTATAGCACAATTTTTGTTTGATTCATCCTATTGCCTTTCTTGGATGATTTCCAGTGACACGTTTCCAGCATCTTCACTAGGTGTTTGGGAGCACCTGATCTGCTTAGTCCTCACATACTCAATTCATACTTGAAGTTCGTTGTCTTTATCTCGTTTACATGGCCCGTCAACATTAAGTTAATCTTATTCGCGGATTTCGTGGTTCGCATACATGGGAAAACTTTTTGTAGCAGTAACTATAGGGTTTTCCAATAAGGACTTGACAACTTTTTTTTTAAATAAAACGCAAACCATTTGAGATATTTCAAAAACTTTATTATCGGCTTGAAGTACGATCAAAACATTTATGAATGGAACTCGACTTCGTTCATATGGCCACCGCGGGCACGTTTGCAGCGGTCGATTCGTCGGACCCAATTTTCAACGACTCGGCCGCTATTTCGCGTTCAATGTTGGCTCTGAGCTCTTCCAACGTCGTCGGCGTGTTGGCATAAACCAATGACTATAGGCCCACAGAAAATAGTCAAGCGCTGTTAAATCGCACGAACGAGGCGGCCAATCGACTGGCCCATTTCTTGAGACAACACGCTCACCATACTTACTCTTCAATAAATCGATTGTAGCGTATGCTGTGTGGCTTGTGGCATCATCCTGTTGAAGCCACATGTCGTCCAAGTCCATATCTTCCAATTCGGGCCAAAAATAATCGGTGATCATAGCGCAATAATCATAACCATTCACAGTAACGTGACGATCCTTATTGTCGACGAAAAAATATGGCTCAATAACGCCGCCGGCATGCAAACCGCACCAAACAGTTATTTTTTGTGGATGAAGTGGTATTCATGAAGCACATGTGGATTTTCACCCGACCAATAACGCATATTTTGCGGTGCCATTGAGCCAAAAATGAGCTTCGTCACTGAAGATGATTTTGCGATGAAATTCATCATCTTGGCGCATCTTCTCCAGAATCCAACTGGAGAACGTACGTCGCTTCAAATGTTCAAATGGTCCATCGGCTTCAATTCTTGAGTCAGCTTGATCTTGTATGGGTGTAAACCAAGATCCTTACGCAAAATACGCCATAATGTGGTCTGAGCGATGCCCAATTCTTGAGAACGCCGTGGAATTGACTGATTTGGACGTTTGCTACGGACGGCAGCGATATTTTCGACACTTCGACCAACCCGTTGTCTCACTGACACGGCAACATCACACAACGAATATTTAGGCTCAAATTTTTGCACTAAACTTGTTATTGCCTGTCTACAAGGCGAGAATTATGACCGAAAATTGGAGTTAATGCTCTTAAAGTTGCAGTCACCGACTCCGAATTTTGGTAGAAAATTTTTATAATTTGCAGACGTTGCTCGTTCGTTTACTTTACCATGATGAAAATATAGAGTTTACTGAATAAATTGACAGTGACAGTTTGATGATTAGTGAAAGAGTGCGTTCACAAATTAAATTCAATGTTGTCAAATCCCTATTGAAAAACCCTTTAGTTAATTTACATATATCACAATAGCATTCGTGCATTCGTGAAGATCACCACTTCAATCTAACCAGTAAATTCTGGGATCGAATAGACGCAAATGGATGACCTTATTACTGTCATTTATTTGAGGACTCTTTGCTTTAAGCTTTGGTGTACTTAAAACTGTTGGAATCTAATATATGTAAGTCAACAAAGTCTTCCGGAAAAAATAAAACTGTATCTCCTTGTTATGTTATGACTATGATTGCAGAAATTTCTTTAATAAGGCCTGTAGCACTTCGGGAGAAGATTGAGACCGGCACTCTGTTTAAAACCACAAGCAAAACACGTCACCAGCCTGAAGTCATTCAAATCAAATTTATTTCAACTACTAGGCGATGCACTAGCCATCTTCCTTCATCCATATCCAGAGTTCATCTCTACTCATCCCACCACCATTACTGCACAACTCCAATACCTGGTAGTGCTGTATGTTACCACGTTTTACCTCAGCCTCAAGTCAAATTGAATGTTTGCCACAAGTCAAATTCATCATCAACATCATTCATTCTCCTCAATCATTTGCGTGTTTTTTTTTTTTTAATTTTCCGCCAACCATTTCACCCCCCAACTACATTCCGAAACTACCAACAACCGTAATGGGTCGGAGTAACTTGTTTCTTTATGTTTCCACTCACATTTTCCGCAGACCCCACTAACCAACCCACCAGATACATACCCATGAAACAAAATCCAAATCCAAAAGTCAAAAATCCAACAGGTGAGCCACCAAGTATCTGGTTTGCATCCATCCGTCCAGTGCAAGTGTACATGTCGCCGTTATTGGCAGCATTTTCAGCTCCGTAACCGTGCGTCGCTGTGTTTGTTGTTTTTACAAAGTTTTGTTGTACTCGTACCTATCTTGTTGTTGTGGTGGCTGGTTTAATTGAAAAATCTTAATAAGAAATGAAAAAACCTCATTACTTGAGACTCAGCTGTTCATTTTTAAATACCACCTCGCGAGTTCACTAGTCGGTTGGTCGGTTTCACTGATTCAAAAACTCAGTCGATTGTAACGAAACTTCAACGAGCAAACAAGTGTACGAGTACTACTCGTAATCTATCTATCATAATAAAGGTTGTGTTGGAGTTTCTGTGTGTCGGTCGGTATACGAGTATTACCCAATTGTTTTTCAGTTAGAGTCGGATGATTTCATAATTAACTTGACCTAGAACAGTGTTCCTACACAGTGTTGTAGTTCGTTTCCTCTGGAGATTCATTAAAACTAGTTCCGTGCGCAATGGAAGTCGAACCTCTTAGTTTGCTCACTCAGTACGACAAACGTCACTACAAAAAGGACTCTCGATTTGTCCTGGATCTGTACACCCTGTGCTATGATGATAATGAAAGTGTCGATACAGTGGAGCTATTTACATCGATTGTCAATAATACCGCTGCCAACAATTGGACCGAACAGGTTAGAGTTTTGCAACTTTATTGCTCCTTATTTTGTATTTACAGGTTAAACAATCCATTAATAACCGATACAACCGGTTTTCTTAGAGTGGTCACACTTTCGCAGAATTCGCCATATTTGTGTATAAATCAATAAACGTTCAGTGCAAGAGTTGATCTGAACTGAACCCAGCTGCCTGAAGATAGTAAATTTTTGAGATATTCGCTACTGTCATCGGTTAAGTGAAAGTTGTTCAGCCACTCACACTCATCTATACTCGTACTCGTTGTTCATGAGTCACGCAATGAAACATCCACTTGTACGAGTACGTGCATCCAAGTGGAATCAAGTTCTTGCCTCAGCCTGTAAAAGATGCTTCGGATTTTTTTTTTTTTTAATTTCATTCATTTAAGTTAAGTCGCAGTGTGTGACTGGTTTTGTGAAGTTTGTGCTTTTGTTTTCTTCAAGTTGCTGCTCTCAAATTTGAGATACAGATCCAACTTCCGAAAGCCGATTGCCTGAGTATGAGTACTACTATTGCCGGTGACACTCAACGTAAATGATAATTTTCCAAACTGTTTGTGTTGGAAGTGTGGAGTGGAGTTGTGGAGTTGCAGGCGTGTTCGAAAATATGTCCCAGATACTTGTAGTTTTTGTTGTGCTGCCTGTAATTGTACTGACCTTTCACTTCTTTTCTGCCAGAAATGGATTGACTACATTGATTGGCAAGTTTTGGTGCATGTTCCTTTTGAAGTGGTAACTTGTCTTGCTATAAATTCCAAGGCTGGTATAAGTTTTTCTTTCAGCTAAATTAGTACTAGGTGCATAATTTATGTGGACTGTACGTGTAAGTGAGTTTTAAAATTTTGGACAGATGAAATTGGGTTAACTGCCTAAAAAGGAACATTATTTGTAAATCAAAATGGAAACAAGCCATGGTATTTCGACACAGCTTGTAGTTATGTCTCTATTCGATATTCGTGTGTCAAAGATTATTCTTGAAAATTAATGCATTCGCTATATTTTGGTCCTTAAATTCTAGAGGTGGTCTTCATGCTTGTCTCGAAACTGAGCGCGATGACTCGAAGATTTTCTTTGTTGTTTGCTCGATGCGTCCGCCTTCGTTTTATTTAAACCGTTTCTGTATGTACTTCCACGCTTTAGTACGAATATCGATCAAAATTCATGGTGTTGTAACCAAGTAACTGAGAGTATTTTTTAAGATAACACGTTCCGTATTGACACTTACTGAATTGAAGAAATCCCTAAACAGTAAGTCTTTCTGTTTATCCTAAAATAGTTCCAACCTAAAACAAGCGAGCTATATAGGTATGTAGACTTGACAACATATATCAGTTTCCCCAGGATCTAGAATCCATTGCTTAGTAGAGCCGTTACACGCCTAGAATTCAATAGTGTGGTGATGGATCTCACTAGATCTCCTCTGGGATTGAAAATACAGGTAATAATCAAATTGTTAGACGTGTTATGGTATTCACTAACTCAATCAGGAAAATAGCAGGACTCCTAAGGCAAATGTAATGCAAAACAGCTGAGGAGAAATCGAGATCCCTCAGGTCTTACGAATAAAAAGCAAAAACAAATGTTGGGCCAGAAGCCAAACTGGTATTTGGGGAATAATGTGATGAAGGACGGGCTCATATCTAAATATAGCCACAGCTAATTCTTTGGTAGATGCTCAGGCAGTTTATCCACAGTTCGTCTGCATTTGTGGTTAGCTTTGCAAGCTCAAGTTTCCTCATTTTTTCTTTTGTTGGGGTGAAATTTTAAAGCAAATAATCGAAGTCCTCGTCCTTCCACAGTATTTAATGCATGTCTCGCGGATTTAAATGTCGGTGCAACCATCTAGAGTGAGCAATAAAATCGTCAAGCCAAAATGGTTTTCCAAAAATGTTTTCCTTCTGAATCACAGAGTATCACTTCAACATCACCGACTACAATTTTCTCAGAAAGTGCTTAACACATTCGCGCTCACTTTTAAATGCGTGGAGATATACACTTTTGGCAATCATAGTAGAAATGCCATTTGAGGTCTTGCAAGTATGCAGAAATGTCTAAAATTAAAATATACCTACATCGACTTGAAATATAAATCGAGTTTTTTAAAATGATTACTGATTTGTCATGCAAATGACGGCTATGGTCGTCTGACAGCTATAGCTGTCATTTTTACGGTTGATATAGCTATGATGGGGACTAATGTTAAATGACGGCTATAACCGTCAAGTTAAAATTAAAGAAAATAATATTTATTTACATAAGAATGAACTAAGTGAAACACGTTTTAGTTATTATGAAAAGGCTCAAAGCGACGACCACTCAGGGTCGCTAGTTTCGCTGCATCTGTTTCCAATTGCGACCCTATGCCTATTTCCAATAGGCAGTCACTGTCGACTTCCTCAAACAGCTTAAGAACTGCTGTTTATTTTTTATTTTATTCCTCCATAATCCTGCATTTAAAATAAATAGAAAATCTATTTCCTAAATGCAGTCATTTCAACGAACTTCAAATTTAAAATGGGAGATTTCCCACTTCAAAAGCAAAACGCAACACATTCGAACCGAACTTAAACGCAAAAAGTGTTGCCACATCATATGGTATCGTAATCGGCTGTGTAAATTATAAAAATGTTTACGTAGGACACAAAACTCAAACGGAAGTTATAGCTGTCATTTGTTTTTTTTTTTTTTTTTTTTTTTCAAAATATGACGGTTATAGCCGTAATAAGCGCGAACTTGTTAATAGACTTAACATATTTATAAAAGGAGCTTATAAAACCGTTCTTTGATAGCATCGTTAACTTCGCCCATAAAGACCTGCGCACCTACGAGTGCTATGCTTCTGTTGCAGAAAGCAGTTCTGGTGCAGATCATATCCATCGATCACTGGTGAACTGGATTTCCGTACAATGGATCCGCCTTCGTTGAATGACATGTTCGTCATTCAAGATTTCATCTAAATCTTTTCCTGATATCAAAGGTATTTTTGAGGTCATTGCTGATCTCAATGGAGCGTGGGTACTTCAATTGTTATCCTGCTCAGCCGGAGGAGTTTTACAGGGATATAACAACTGAATTTGCTCATTTATATTTCGACTTTGTGATAAGAATCATTACTTACTTAGAATAAGCTACACGGAGATAGAGTTGAACCTCACTCGGCAAGCCCTTTTTACTTTAGTCTCCTTCCATTTATGTGCGATATCTATATGTTCCACACATTATTCCTGATGTATCATATTTTGATATATTAAAACCGCGCTTCTAGGGTTATTATGATATTTTGTTAGCGAAGCAGGTCTTGGCTTTTGTGCAGGTCAGCTAATTTTGCTAGACTTCTTCATCAAACCAGACATTTCTTGGTAATGATTGACCAAGACCAAACTAAATTCGCTTATGACATTCGGACCTTTTAACTGAATGCGTCGATCGCGGCTAATGCGGTCTTAACGATCTGGACGATACATGCGTCAGGACAAATTGAAAGCAAGTTTGCTTGCTTGGTGATTTTTTGATGAGATAACCGCGAAGCTTACTCGTATTGTAGAAGTTTTACGAATAGGCTAGGCATTGACTTGCCTCAAACTGGCGATCTCCAGTGTTGTACCTATGGTTAAATATCAACTCTGCTTATTTAACTACCTTCCGGTAGTGACTGATTACTAGTTTATTCCAAACAGGCGTGATTGGTAAACTTATAAGAGTTTAATCAACAGAGACGTCCTGAGCCAGCATGGCAGATTTCCTGCTTCTACGTATTTGATACAGCAATCAATACGGTTTCTCGGAACTAGTCAGGCTGCTAAAAAAAAATAGTTTCGAATAAACTTTTAATGGGTTAACGGAGCAGCTCATGTTCTCTACAAGGAAAATAACTTACAGAGAATAGCTTCGCGTTGCCTCCATTCGTTCTTTTATGGAATCAGGTAATTGGAGTCAACTTCAGTCGTTTGATTGGAAGAGGCCGATATGCATCGTAAGCACTAAATAAGGCATGTCCTACATTAAGCCTTTTACATTCCTAAGTGTCTCTCAGTTTGAGGTAAATTTGATTCCAATCTTCACTCCCAAAAAGTCTATTAGTATTATAGTAAGTGAAGGAAAGAACCTACCTTGAACCTTCAGATCTCTTGAACCAGTAGAGGGCAATTTCAGTTTGTATCATTTTCGTTGCACCTCAGTTTGCTGTGGGGGTTGATGACTGTAGTAGTAGTAGTAGTACACAGTAGTAAATGTGACTTTTATTTTCACGATAAAATGGTTTGACAAAAGATAATAAAATCACAAATTTTGACATTGGCTTTTGACGTCAGCCAGAAAAGAGAGATGTAACATTTTATAATACCAGCAGAAGATGGCCAAAGAGTCACCATTATCTTCCTTGCATGAAGGGTTGGTTTTGGCATGTTTGTTGGTGTCTCATCTTCATCTAGACATTGTACAAATCGGCGACGATTATCGTAGAGAATCCACTTTTCATCCCACGTTACTAGCCTGTGCAGAAACGGAACCTTTCTGTGCCGGGAAAGCAGAGAAGTGCAAACCTTCAGCCGATGCATCATGTTTTGCTCAGTGAGCTCATGAAGAACTCATTCGTTGAGTTTCTTCACTTTTCCAACCGCTTGTATGTGACGGGAAACAGTTGAATAATGTACACCCAAATTTCTCTGCAATGTCCCTTACAATTTGGCGATGGTCAAACCCCACTACAGCTCGCAGCTCGTCGTTGTCGATGGCTGCCGCTGCGTGTCCGCCCGATCAGAATTGTTTGAACCGTCGCTGTAAGGCCCTTTCGTTTACTGTGCAAAGTTCAAACTCAGAATTGAAGTTTTTGGCTGCCTTCGCTGCGTTGTAGCTAGGTTTAAGCTCGTAAAAAAAAGTTAATTGTTTTTAGTTAACATCCATACTCTTCTGCTTGGTTATCCTGTCATATCATTTTGACGTCTAGAACACTATAATAATAACGGAAGAATAGCTCTATTTTAATGAGCAACTCTTGTAGACTTGGAATGAAACTCCAAGATTCCTCATTATCTTGCACCAACGAGACATCATGTTCAATGCCATACCCTAAACAATTGCAGTCTATAACATAGAGTAGGCCTTGGTTTGGGAGCAACAATGCTTTCGCTATATAGAGGAAACATAGTGTGGATGTAAAAATATTTAGGTATGGCAATCCAGTTTCGAGGTGAATCATGTAATCAAGAGAGTCTGTCGACTGCCGCCAGCGTCAAGTATCGAAGGCCAGTAGCAGCTTGTGCTCTGGATTTCACTCGTTCACCATAGCGAAACCCCTGGTTTAACGACGAGTGCCGGGAAGCATATGCAACTTAGCAAAATTCATACAAAGCGGCGCTGCATAGAAGGACGAGAACTGAATAGGAGAGGCGAACATCGTCTTCTCAGGAGGAAAAAGAAGGAGCGCGAGAAGCATGCGGTCTAGGAAATTGAGAGATGCTGCACCATGAATGAAGTTCGGAAGTTTTACCAAAAGATAAAACAAACATACCATTGATACAAATCCTGAACCGAAGCCTATAGAGACGAACAAGGGAACATCGTAGTAGAGTCGCTGTCGATACTGAGGATTTGGAAAAAGCATTTCTGTAGACTGTGTAACGGCGATGTCGAACCATATACCGCTGTCAGACAGCATGAACCTTTCAACCTGGACGATGTGGATTAAAAACTCCGTCCACACGACCTGAATGAAGTGAAAATAGCCATATCTAAGCTTAAGTTCAACAAAGCTGCTGGAGCAGACCGCCTGACTGCCGAGCTCTTCAAAGCGACAGGCGATGACTCGATAAAGAGCATACACCAACTCATCTGTAAAATATAGTCGGACGAAAGTATGCCCGATGAATGAAATCTCAGCATTATTTGTCAGGGCCTCAAGAAAGAACACCCTCTTAACTGCACCAACTACAGCGGGATTAGTCTTCTTAACAGATCATATCTGCGTATTGTGTGAACGCCTGAAGGGGTTCATATCAGTGTGGCTACAGGCCAGGAAAGTCCACCATCAAGTAAATATTTTCACTCCGGTAGATCTTGGAAAAAACCCATGAGCTCCAAATCGATACACACCACATTTTCATCGATTTTACGGCTGCGTATGACAGCATCTATAGAGACGAACTATGCAGAGCAATATCTAGTTTTGGCCATCCTGCCAAACTTGTCCACTGAAGCAGTATAACGTCGGTAAAGAACTCACCGAGACTTTTGATGTCAAAAAAGGATTCAGACAAGGCGATGCGCTGTCATGCGATTTCTTTCACATCATTCTTGAAAGAATAGTGCAAAACTCACCCACCAACATGAGAGGCACAATCTTTCAAAAGTCTGTCCAATTACTCGCATATGCTGATTCCGTATCGTGATGTTAGTGGCGTTTTTGCGGATATTGAGACGGAAGTGGCGAAGATGGGTTTAATGGCCAATGAGGGCAAGACCAAGTATATGCTGTTAACCAGAAATCACACCCAAGACTGACGTCTCAGACAGAACGTAACCCTCGACAGATATAACTTTGAGGTAGTTACGGACTTTGTCTACCTAGGCTCCGCTATCAATTCAGACAACCACACCAGCGCTGAGATCAAACGAAGAATAGCTCTTACCAATCGCTGCTTCTTTGAGCTATGAAGGCAATTGACTAGAAGCCAATTGACTACAAGCCAATTGACTAGAAGCCAACAAAAGTTGCCCTATATAAGACGTTAACAATCACAATCGTGCTCTATGGCGCAGAGGCATGGAATTTGTTAAAAATGGATTAGGGTACTCATGGCTGCTTTGAGAGGAAAATTCTTCGGGTGATTTTCGGTCCCATCTGCATAGACGGTAAGTGGAGAAGGAGCTAGAAGAGTGAATATCCATCGACTGAGATGGCTGGGATGAACATCAATGCTCCGGTCTAAAAAGTCTTTAAATCCGGCCCGTAGGGACAGGGAAGTAGAGGAAGACCGCGACTCAGGCGCACACGCAAGTGGTATGGGACCTCAGCCAACTTAGCGTGCGAAACTGGAGGCTGATGACTAGAGATGCTTGTTAGTTGAGGCCCAAGGCCACCATCACCTTAAGCATGTAAGCCTCGTAAGTCGACACTCCCAAAAATATTGTCTACTGTCGAATACGAGTACTTTTTCTGAAGCCGACTTGAACCTCAGTCAGTATACCATTTGCTTCTACCCAAACATTCCAAGATGATTCCCGTAATTTCATCATCGCATTGAGGAACGGTATGCATCTCTTTCTTTAAATATTGGGAAAATTATGTTCTTTCTGAAGCTTGCCAAGATCTCACATACGTCGAAAATGTCCGCGAAATTGTGTACAGCTGTTACTCTTTTGAGGAAACCATTCGTCGCATATTTGAAGAATTCGTATGGAATACAGGGGCAGACTTTCCGGAAAAGGCATCATTAGATGGTTAGAGTACATCTTTGTTTCTGCTTGCACATCATTTTATATGCCATATTGGCTTGCTGATACGTAGTTTTTGGGAACCGCAAAAGGCAAACGATTTTGTCCTGACTGCCACACATTCCCAGTCGAACCATATTTGGTTTCTCTCGCACCTTCTTCAGTTTTGAAAGGGTTTAGCAGCGTCCGAGATACAGGAAGTAAGTATATCTCCGCCATGGAGCAATTGAGAGCATTTAACATTGAGACTGGATTTGTATATACTTGCAAATGAATTCTTCGATTGAATTTTAGACAATAATCACATTTGTGAGGCAGATGAAAATGGCCCTGCTTCAAGATTAACCAAGACAGCTAGAGGTAGATGGTCTGAATATGTAAGTTCATTCACTCTTAAACCAGTTACATATTCTATCCATTTTCCGTGCAAAAGCCACTAATTGATCGTCGAACAGACAGTGCCTCTGGCAAACGTTCAGTGACCCGAGTTGTGAGATTTACATAGATCGCTCATTTAATACTGTTAGCCCAATCAATTCACACATTTCTATGAGCTTTTTAGCATTTGCATGTAATTTTGTGTATTCTGCACATCTAGTCTCATAGATTGACGCACTTAAGAGTCTCGAATCCACTTCCAATAGCTGCATGTTCCCTATCCTCGCGTTGTAGTCACTACGTCTTCTGTTCCAAACTCCAACAGAGAAGCATACAGATTTGTGAAGTCGAGCATCCACTTGTTGCAGTTAATGTTGGGACGATGTAGGTTCTGCATTTATTGGTGGGAATTTCTATTATAATTCGATTAAGTCCCCTTCTAATTGTTGATTTGTTTTTTTTTTTATGCCAAATAGACAGCCCTCGCTAGCTCATCCGTGTGTAATAGATTATCTTGTTGCTGGGATCCACTGATTTTTTTTTCAACGTGGGTCTCAAATAAGAGAAAAATATCATATTTCTTTATATAATTGTAAAAATTGTAAAAAAAAATCAGCTTTTTGCCTAAACCCGTAACGTTGTAAGAAATTATATTAAATTGAAAATAATTTTTATTATTGTTTTGATTTGATGATGGGATGGGATGATGCAGCGTATCATGGATTTTTCTTGTGAAGGAGACCAGTTTCATATTGAACTGATTTACGCAGAAGACCACAGAACCAGAGGAGTTTATGCTTATAAGAAATAGTGGAGGATGTTAGAGGGTGTCTGCGTTGTTCTCTATTGAGGACTAGATCCCATAGAAGCGAGGAGAGTACACCCTCTTTGCGTGTCCTTTTTTGAGTTCTCATCCTTGATTGGTAACCAAATGTTGCAGTTATGACTCTACTATTGAAAATGAAGTGGATAAAGTTGCGCACTGAGTCCCTTAAGTACAGTTCTTGGAGAGAGTTATTGATCGAGGTGGTGTCAGCATTGTCGAAAGCTCCTTCAATATCATGGAACCCCACTCTTTGAGGTAGAGTGATTTTGCAATGCGTCATTAGAGAGAGTATAGTGCAGCCTCAACTGAACTAGAATATAGTTTTCGTGGGCTATCTGGCAGTTAAGACTGTATTTGATGTAAAAATTTATGATCCTCTCTAGGGGATTTAGCAGGAAAGATGACAAACTAATCGGTCTGTGATCCTTTGTCCAGTCACGTTTTGACAAGGGGGTTCTTCCTACTCTAGCCGAGTAGTTCTTGAAGATGAGTCGCTTCTAAATCGGACGGTTTGGCGTCCAATCCCAATTCCCAACCGTTCATGAAAGACTCCTTTTTTTCAGACAACTAAAATCACGTAATACGAGTGTTTGCTCAGAATACAACAAACGTCCATTTACACTACTAATTTAGTCTTCCCAATAAATTTTTCACGCCATACATGGAAGGAAATAGAACATGAACCCTTCTCTGTATATCACATTTTCCAAAAAACTTAAACTTAATACGTGCTCAGGCATTTTAAGAGTAGTAGTATGCTCTTGAGAGTTAAGTTCGTTTTTTGTTTAAATGTATTTAATATATATCGTCCTTTAATGTATTATATGACAGGATGAGGTAAAGGTACCTGTTTGCTACTGCTTTCTAAGCCGAAACCGAGGTGAAGCGCTCATAGACCCAGTTCTGAGTTTTCTAATAGTGCGAGAAAAATCCCTTAGGTATCTTTGTTCATGTGTGCAAAATTGTTTACTGCTATCATTCACGATAGTCCCTAGATCGTAAGCGTAATAAAATATCCCGGAGCTTCGAATGCAGATTTTTTCTATTAAATCAGAGACTATGTAATTGGTCAATGATTTATTGAAGATGCAGTCAAATTTCTTATCTGAACAAGTGCCAATAATCGGCAAAGATACAATACATACTCGTATACCTAATAGCCGTAAGATATCTTAAAAAATATTCGTGTTGTCCTGTTTATTTCAGTAAATTGAGTAGTTATTTTTTTTTTTCAATTTAACTAAGGTTGCTCCCACGTTTCGAATTTGTGTGTCACACCTTTTTTATGTAAAAATAAAATTTTGCGGTATTTGTCACGCACTAGTTAGGTACATGAGTATACGTAGCCATACGAGTACAAGTCCAAATTATAAAATGTCACGCGACATATTTTGTAAGTACGTACTTGTGGATACTCAACCCTTCAAGCACTTTTTTGTCGATATGGTATGTGTGGTAATGTTATTTTATATACATAAATAAAAGTGAGTTCTAGGTTCTTCGTACATACGTACGTACATATTTGGATTGTAACCCGAACGTCATAGTGTATTAAATTCAAATTCTATCAAACCTAACCAATATGGCCCATGCATTGCAGCTGATTAAATAATCATTAAATTTTTTATATTGCCACTTTTTTTAAGTTCTACTGGCAGTTATTGTTATATATGCTCGACTCTTCAAACACTCAATCTTCGTCGTAGGTTATTGTATGGAACGATTACGTGTTCAAATATGTGTTTTCCGGTTGTTGAAATAACGAAGCTGATAACATATCGATGCATTTAAAAGGTCACCAATTGAGAAGCATACAATTATTCTAAGGCGAGAAGCAGTCACCATATATGTTATGTACATACATATATGTAGTCTTTGATGACTAAATGCCCCAAATTTTATAGATGGTTCTGCAGTGCAGCATAACCGAAAATGATAGTGACAATTTAACTTTTCTAATTAAAGAAAAATTTAATGTGGACACGTTCAACAAGAAATTGTGACTAACAGGGATTCGACTTAGATATATTTTTTTTAAAAACTTAACGCTGAAGTGGGTATTACTACACCTAAAATGCCTGAGTACGTGTTAAGTTTTTAGGAAAATGGGACAGAGAGAGAAAAAGAAAATTTCCAACCATAAGTGACTACTGGGAAATTAGTACGCTGACTAATCGGGCACGTAACCCCTTTCCGCGGGGTTTTAATCAACAGTAGTCATAAAAACCAATTATCTGAAGTATAATTTGAACAGAAGTTGGACAGATACTTAGAAAATGCTAAATGTTACCGCCACTGCTTTAACAGTGACTCCATTCAAAGAATTGTATCCCTGTATCCGGATAGCGGAAAACAACTTAACGCAGCTTGTAAATGAGCTCACGCGAATACCAGACGTTGATACTCATACCGCCAACACCCTGGACTTGTTTTTAACTTCTCACCCCGATAAGTACACCGTTGATGTACTCCCCCATCTAGACTCGTCGGACCATTGTGTCATATCAGCAAATTTCTCGTACACCGACAACACAGTTAGAGAAAAAATTCCTAAAAGAAGCCAACTGGAGCGGTCTTAACAGCTTCTTGAGGAATTTTAACTGGCCGTTATATATCGACAACGACGTGGATGCCGCTGCTGATATGATCACATACACCATTTTCTTTGGAATAAGATCCTTTATCCCTTATCGGATGAAAAGTATCAAACTAAGAGAAAAGGCATGGTGCGACTCGAACTGAAACGAGACCGTCGGGGTTAGAGAAATATTTTTTCGGTCTTTCAAGACCAACCCAGCAGAGTAAAACCAAAAAAAGTTTAAACGAGCCAGGAATGACTGCAACGTCTTTCTTAAGGGTGTAAAACTCCAATGCGACCAGAAACTGAGGAAAAAATTCTACAAAGCCCCAAAGGTAGTAAAAATGTGCCTCATCCTCAATCCCAACGCTCATTTATAATGACATTCCGGCTTGCTGCATACTTTGCGGCCAGCTCAACACTCTCAGATTGTGCTTTGCCTCCGCCTACACTTGAGTGCGTCGAATCTTCAATGGGACGAATCTATTTTCGCACTCGTGTAGTAGCAAAAATACTTAAAGATCTCAACATACATAAATCCGCTGGTCCAGAATATATATCTCCCCTCCTTCTGAAAAGGTGTTCTTCCACGCTGGTAAAACCACTGCGTAAGCTTTTTCATCAATCCTACTCTCTCTTTCCGAGCAAATGGAACACAGCATTTGTCCAGCCCATCCCTAAAAAAGGCGAATCCTCTTCTCTTCCCTCCTACAGACCTATTTCGCTTGCGTCCCTTTTTACCAAGGTTAGGTCATGAAATATCTCGTAACAGGGAAACTTCTCAATGACCTGCAGTACGGTTTTCGTGGCAACAGGTCTACTGGTGATCTGATGGCATGTCTCACCGAAAAGTGGAACCATATTGTACACTGATCTGGCGAAAGCAATATATGCAGTTGCACTTGATATTTCTAAGGCATTTGCCAGAGTTTGGCATCAGGCGCTTTTGTTGAAAATGCGTGCATTTGGGATCGACGACTTCTTCAATGGGATTAGAAGCTACCTTTCGGAACGTTCAATTCAAGTTGTCTTGGACGGTTTCAAGTCTGATATTCACAAAATAAATGCTGGTGTGCCCCAGGGCTCCGTTCTGTCTCCGACACTATTTTTAATTTTCATTAATGATCTTTTGTCTGCTATCTCTAATCCAATATATGCTCTTCGGCTGTAGAACGTGAACGCCAGCGTATGTTAAGGTTAATTCTGATATTAACAGCATAACTAATTGGGTAGCCACTAACAGAGTAGAATTTAATGCTTCCAAAACACAATGCTGTTTACTGTCGTTAAAGCGAAATTTAAACACCCAGCTGTTATCCATGAATGGCACTTGTATCGTCGAAACCGATAAACTTCCATTCTCGGTATGTGTTGTAATGTCAACTTACGTGTCGTCAAAAATGTTGCGAAATGTCTAGGTTTCCTGAAGCTATGTAAGAAATACTTCACTCCCTCTGATCTAGCCTCAATATGTAAGGCGTTTATCTGCCTGAAATTGGAGTATAATGCCCACATCTGGTCGGGTGCACCCAAAACATCTCTGCACCTACTGGGTAGGATTCAAAACCGTTCGATAAAACTCATAGGTGATACTAATATCACTCAATCAATGGACACCCTCGAACACCGGAAAAATGTCTCGTAGGTCGATCTGTTTTATCGCTATATCCACTACCAGTGCTCCATAGAAATCGCCAGTATTCCGCCCCTTCAAACTTTTAACCGTAACACCCATCTCGCTATGAATGCTCATCAGTATACCCTCAAGCCCACTCTAAAATATCATGATTCAAACATTTGAAACCAACGTTCACCGGTACCTCTGTTTCTATCCTCCCTAATTTTCCTTCGCTCGCGCTGTGTGCAAGCATTTTAAGGGTACTTAAATCTCTTGAGCGTGCTCAAAATTTCTTGCTTATCGTCCAGAACTCGCCGACGCATACGAGGAGGTTCAATATGTTCTCGGTATCATTGTCAAAAATACTCTGTAAAAAAACACCGATCCTCCTTCTGCAACCCAATTTCCAAGAAGTTACTTTCTTAAGTAAGGAAATTGGCAATAGTCACATGGTTGCAAGTCCGGACTATAAGGTGGTTAATTTCTTTGAAATCACACTTTCTTACAGCAGGCGTGGAAACATGTGACACGTTAACCGATGCGTTGTTGTGAAGAAGCAGTCCCTCTTGTGCCATTGCATGAACTCCTGCTTTCTTTCCAGCCAACATTTCGTCTCCATGAATGCGCTCGAAGATGATCGAGGAATCTTCAACATTGAGCTCTTACAAAACTCTATTTTCTTCAGTCAATATAATTAGGGTTACTAAATAAATAATCACTCGCTAATCATCTTGATTCCGCGAATATCTTGAACTCATGTAGGACTTGTTGGATCAGTGCTTTTCAGAGCATGCATTTCGTCTTCCGATTTAGGGCCTTGAACTCACTTTGAACCCATTTTTCCAAACCAGAGTAAAGTTCTCATTCGCGAAGTTTATGTTTATTGCGAGGTGGGTATCCTTAATTTTCTTGAAGTTGCTGCTGCAAGTGACTTCTTGTCTTTAACGATGGACAGACGCTTATTTATTTGTTGTCTGAATGTAATTGATTTTTTCCTCATCTTAGAGTAAGCTCAACTCTTTAGCAATCGATGATGTCAATGTTATTTGCATATCATAGCACCAAGGCAGATTTGTTGAATATAGAACCTCCCGCACTGTCTGTTCCAACATTAGAATGAAGAAGACACATGATAGCGCATCTCCTTCATGGAATGCTTTTATATGCGGCTTTGAATTCGATGAATTTTTCTACTTCAAATTCGTTGTTTTGCATCAGCTGTAAACCTTAGTCTACACCCGATCAGCAGCGCTGAGACCCAAATTGTTACTTGCCGATTGGCATATTGCAGAAAGACTCGAGACTTTCACATACAAATACGAATAATATGTTGTTTTTGTTTTCCTGCCGGAACATAGGACTCCAATAAAGAACTAGTCCATTGTACTCCTTCTATGTTACTTTAGTGAAATTTCTCAGTGATTCGAAGAAAGATGAGAAAGCGCTTTAATGATAAAGTGTCTATAAAGCGCCTACAGTACCAGCGCTTACCACGACTGCACCGAATAGGGGAGCCCGATGCGAGGGTAGACCGGATATTCACAGAGGTTGTGCACTGTATTGTCGTCATCACCTTCAAAGCAAGCATCACAGGGTGTTGTAACACTTATGGCCAACACAATGAAGTGCTTACGAAAAGCATAGTGCACCGCCACGATGCCAGTAAGCGCAGACTACGGTCTTTCCTACCGAGGGACGGCAGAAAAGCCGCTGACCTCTTAGAGACGCCGGGAAGCATTCATTTAGTCTTGCGATAACCTGGAGAGTCATGAAATCTGAAGTTATGCTCAACTGTCAATGAGAACCCTCACCGAGCACGCAAGCATGCCTAACGTAGGTTCGGGTCCTAGAAAACTTTCCTCTGAGCCTTGTCTAGCAAGTTCATCGGTGATTTCATTTCTCGTGGTCCCATGTTGACCTAAAAAGACTCAATGAATTTAGCCTTCCGACTAACTAGTGTTCAGCTAGGTTGTTGGGAAACATAAGCGTTATTTACGAGCAGGGATATTTGATGTTCTTGCAAGATATAGAAACGGTTTTTTTTTTGCGATAATTGCCAAGTTTTCCCTTATAACTACATTACCAGCTGTTGCAAAGCCGTTATCTGTTGTCTTTTCGTGGAGGCTCTGTCTTCTAAAAACATATATTTGCCGAAATTATTTCCTTTACCGATTTGTGCTTAAGATCTCCGAGCTCACTTTTGACATAATACAGGCTACCTAGGCTCTATCCAGCAAGTCATAGGATTTTTAGTCTCATTAGTAGGGTTATGTTTACATACGAGTTGATATTATGGAATATAACTCTGATATAGCCAGACGATCGCTGGGTAATTTGCTGTATATCTATTCATCGCATCCTTTAGTAGGACCTGTTGTATACAAAGTCCGTACGTCACAAGTGCGTTAGTGTCTCTCTCACATGTGGGTTTATTTTCATGATATGGGATTTATCCCGACAGCGAAATCTCCGACCTAATGGACCAGTTTTCTTGTTTTCATGGGAAGAAGCGGTAGTTGTAATCTATGTCAGTAATTTGATTTAGGGTTATGAGAGCTGCCGTCGACAGCTGAGGGCTTTTCTCCAATCCTATCTTTCCTAAGCCCTTGGCTTAATAGCCAATATGTCCTTGAGGCCATACGGTTTATATATCCGAATATGTCGAAGTATCATATTCCAGATAAGTTGTTGAACCCATTTTGGAAATTTTGACATCACCGTTGACTTCATCTAGAAAGTTTCTCGCTGACGATAAACCAGATTGTCGAAATAGAGATGATAAAGACCTCGCCTTCCAGATTGACGGTTACACCGTCTGGTCAACTGTCCGGCCTGGCAGTCCACTGATAAAAAAAATCTGTCAACAAGATTTATTGCATTGACATCAAGGAATGGATCCAGTATTATGGTTGTTTGAACGTTTTGAGGAGACAATGTCGACTAGGACTACTACCGTATTATAGCAAGGGATATCACGATATCAAAGGATATCACGTAATACAGATATCACGTACATCAAAGCACCTAGCGTACCTAGCGCCGCCGTCTGGTTTGGTTTTTTAAGCCCAAAATGCAGTAATTCTGGTTAATTACAAAGCCTTGTATCTCAACCCAAAATGATTTTGATGCATTTGTAACACTCAAGTAGCAAAATAATGACACTGCTGGTGGCAGACTTAAATTACTGCGTCAATTGAACCTTCTACGGTCTATGACCCAAATCAAAAATTCGATGGAGTGTTGTTTGAGATGTGCTCAATTCCTGAGATCAACGTGGAATCGACGAAAGTGGATTTTCAGCCACGCTTAGGGCGACAGAAGCAATACTGTCAGTTTCGTTTCTTTATAGTAGATTAGTAAATATCCCAATAGCTCAAATTTTTCAACACATTTAACGATTTCTGGGCGGAAAGGTGCTTCACGAATGCGATAGCATTTTTTTTTAACCGTTTCAGTGAAATTTTCACCATTTTTGTAGTGTACGAGTATCGTTCCATTTTTATTAATGCCGTAGCTTAGAACTTGTCATTTGTCAGCACACTTTTGGACTAGTGGCAAAATAGCAAACCTTTCAAAGTCAAAGCATTTATAGAGAAACCCTGCAGAGCCTACTTTGATCGAGAAACCCAAAGACTGTGAAGAATTCCTGTACTACAATACAACCATCATGCGCAGAATGCTGTTTGGAAATCTTTCAACAAGTCGTCAGAAACGCGACTTCTCTTCTTCTACTATTTGGTAGAAATGGTATTCAGAATTTCATGCCGGTGATACAAATCTAGGATAGAAGTATTCCGAGAAGGATGCTGTAAATCAGAAAGTATCCCTTGTTAGGGAGAATCAACCATTCAATGTTTACGACGATCGGCGTAAGAGATTTGGATAGCGATATACAAGTATAAATTATTGATTAATAAGGCTGTCTAGACAAGCAGAATCTTTATAGAATTATCTAAAGGAGTGGAAGCTGATTTGCCGGTTATACTCGTATGTATGTGCATACATATGTACATAAGTGTACCTGGTAAGTGAAATCTCAGCATCATCTACCCAATTCTTAAGAGCATTAAAGAATAAAGTCTCCTTGATATCGCGTACAAGATCCTATTTCATAATTAAACGCCTCCGTAGAATGTAAATACAAAACACTATCTACTCCGTAAGGTTAGTAGAGATACCACCGAGACGTTTAGGTAGTGTCAAACAGAGGATTTTACGGCAGCTGCATCTAGCTAAGCAAAGGTTGGATAGGACCTTTTCTAGTAAGTTGAGTATTCAATTTCACTTCCCGAATCAAAAGATCGACTTCCTTGGTTTTGCTTGATCGCAATATTTACTTGTAACTGCAAGGATTCTGATTTCCCGTTTGTCCGAGCAGCCGTTCTGTCGTTATGGTTATCAATCACCATGATCTATATGTACACACCTGTCATAGGTACATATATATCTATATACCGAACCTTTTCAGTACCTAATTCTCTCCTATACGCTGGTAGAAACCTCAAACCAAGGTTATGTAGTAGCTTCGCTGCTACTACTCTAGTTAAAATACCAATTTCCAAATTAAACGCCTTCCTTTGCACTACTAACCGCTGAAAAAGTTAATTATTATGTTGCTAAGAGATTTTTAGTATTGAGTCCTGTATTCGAAGTTACGCGGAATTAAGGGCATTCGTGCAGTAAATTTCGTAGTCCAATCACCTGACCTAGGACAATATCTTTGGTGATTGAAATTTTTGTCAGATACACAACTCCATCTATGTACATATGTATGTATGTATGTTATATCCAAGTGCAGACGACAAGGGACCATACGTACTTAAAGGATTACACTTAACTACTTCACTTGTAAATATTATAACAATCAACTGCACATTTTAAATCTCTGGGAGTTCCCAAGAATGTGTCTACTTGTCAATGCACCAGACCTTTGAACATCTGCCTTTGTACAAACTCAACATTCGTTCCGGAATTTGTATATGTATCTTTTTATATAAGATGCTCTTACCTGATGAAATCGGCCAGCCTAATATTTCGTAGACTTTCTTCAGAAATCGTTAGGAAAAAGAAACTCGTCCGCATCCCTCTTAAGCATTTACCAAATGCCAGCTGATCCTTCAAAGATTATCCATGCCGGCAACAATCTAATTTCGCTTTTCACAAATCACAATTAAAAACGCGTTTCAGGCAAGAAATCCAAAACCCAAGGAGGTCATGGTATAGTTCAATGGCTCAAAAAACTAGCACTCTACCCTTAAAATTTCCTCGAGAAGAAAAAGGATCAGCTGCCATTGATTACGAGCACATATGTACGTATGTATGCACCTACCTCACATGTTGTAATTGAATACCACTTCATAAATTTGAGGAAAAAAAAGGAAAAAAGAAAGAACATACATGCGTGCCACCATGGGACGAAGACCTTCTGAGATCTCATCGGCCTTATCTGTATCTACAAAACATAATCAACCAACCACCACATGTGCGTATTTTGTTGAATGGATCAGCAAATCAGTGTGACCAGAGTGGAAACAATATTTCGTTTTCGAATATGTAATTCTTTTTTTTTCAGAATGTACGAGTACAATAAAAAATGTTGTCAAGTCAGATTTTAATTTGTAAATATTCGACTCTGACTGTTTTCAAATAAATGTTATTGAACTATAAGATCCAAAGCTATAAGATCCGATTTTACTTTTGGTTAAGAACTAGATTCATTCATACAAAAAAATGTTAGGCCATCTATTACGCTCATATATGGAGTATTGTGCAAGGTTTTTATTGATCCCTGAACTCTCAAGGCTTTCACCTATGCCATTACTCAACTTCCATCACCAGCCACGTTTTTAGAATGTTAAGTTCTATTGAAATCTTACACCAATAGCACTGTGACCGACGGCACAGGAAATCGTGTTCTTAGCCTCCGACTCAAATAAATCTCCTGTCGTTGAAATCAAATTTGATGGTCTTTGGAACAATATCCAAACCTGCAATTGCAGAAACTTCGAAAACCTGCAGAAGACTGAAAATTCCATTTTAAATCTTAACAGATCTATGTGAATAGAAAGATCAAGATCTGAAGATTGTCATTCTAAATGCTCCCGACAAGATGGATATCCAGCTATCATATATTGAAGATGCAATAAATGTGAATATTTACTAATGACAGATTTTTAGAAGTGATAGAAAGTAAGACACGTATGGAAAAACGCTACCTGCTTCTGCAGCAGGCCCCATCTCAAACCAGCAGAATAGCATTTTAACGTTTAACTAGAGACTCGCGACCACATAAAATCTGCAGCTTTTTCAGTGCTATTAGTAGCAAAAACCTCTTATATCTTGATATACCACTGGGAGTATAAATAATACACATTTGCCTCTTTAAAGGTGTCTAAATGGCGCCACCAAACAAGCCTCTCTATCCATCTCGACTGTAAGCCAGCTATCTATTTGTATGGACACCTAGTCGATTTAGGTTCATTTATACTTGAAATTGCTATCAGGCTCGATCTCTTTTCAGTCATCGTAGTCGTTGTCGTAGTTCGTTGTTGTTTCTTCTTCTACATGGCTTATGCCAGACAGCGCCAATCATTACTTGAAGCATTTGTCTTTCAAAACCTAAGACCACCTTATCCAAGTCCGCGTTCCTGGGCCATAGAACAGGGCTGGGCTGGGAGAAGTCTTTGCTGCTCAATTTCATTTTCTTTCTTTCATCTTAGTGCCGGTATTAAAAGTTTCGATAAGGTCTTTACCGAACTTGATAAAATGCTTGCATTCTCCGTCGTCATGTTGCATAGCTTGGCTGGGATATCAAAATACAAATAAGGTATTGCTTTTTCTAGCACGCCTCCATGAATGCGGTGAGCGACGAGATAGGCAGGTTAGGTTAAACAGGGGTGTGGTCGATATGCCATCACACAGCCACTAGGCATTAAAACGGAACCATCGCGGTCCCTGTGGAACCAATTGAATTTGTCTTCAAATGGCAAAAATCTAAACAATCGCCCTGGTGAAACACCCAATTTTCTGGCAAAAGCCAAGTAGGCCTTTGAAGTTCGTGCCTTTAATTTCCTCAAGGTTTTCGAGAAGTATTTCCCTAAAAATTTTCTTCGACTCCGCGATATTTCCTTGCATTCACACAGTATGTGTGTTATGTCCTCAACAGCTTGCAGATCACCACAGAATCTGTATATCTGTATCTGACAATTTGAGTCTCTTTGCGTGCTGCCGCAGGAGACAGTGTCCAGTCAGGATTGCTATTATTGTCCTAAGCTTATCCCTTTTTAGTTTTATTAACATCTTAGATCTTTTGCTGTCAAAAAGCGGCCAAAGAGCCTTGGATACCCTGTGTCCTTCAAGGCTTGACCACCTTAGGTTGGCAGTCTTTGTGATTTTTTCCTCGATAGTGCCCCTCACTATGCAAAGGAGCGGTTTGATATTGGCAACCTCACTATTGTCGAGCAGCCCTCCTTTTCTTAAAGCTCCTCCGCGTGTTCATTTGCTTTAATACCGCAGTGCCCTGGCACCCAGCACAGTTTTACCCGGTTCTGACTGCATAGTGCCTTAAGCACTATGGATACTCTTAGTTCTAGGTCTTCTGAGAAGATATCGGAGCTTGTTCCTTCTGATCTGTAAATCAAGGGGTGTTAAGTGCAAAGAGGTGTCTAATGCTGCCGTAGGGGTGGTACGGAGCGCACATGTAATGGCTATGGAAGCCGTTCTTTGAACCGCCGCTAATTTTCCGTAAATCGGTTTCTTTGCTTTCCACCATACTAGTGCGGCATATGTATGTATGGGTCTTACCACCACCGTATACAGCCAATACACCATATCAGATTTTAAGCCTCAAATTTTTCTTACTGTTCTTTTGCAGATAAAAACTGCATTATATGCCTTTTTGATTCTTTCCGCACCGTTAAGTTCAGTTTTTTGTCCAGAATCAGACCCAGATACTTCGACTATCCGAAAGGGACAGTTCCACTCCGTTGAGTTTTCCGAGTTTGAATTGCGGTATCTTGTACTTTCTGGTGAAAAGAACCAGTTCCGTTTTGGATGGGTTGGCATTGAGACTACAGCTTTTTGCCCAAGTGCTGATCGTCTGTAGGGCCACCTCCATAATTTCGCTGAAGCTTTTTAAAGATGTCATTGATAACCAGCACCCACAGGAGTGGGGATATGACTCCACCCCTGGTTACGTGGTTACGGACATTTTATTTTCCTGCTTGCAATCATGTTGCACACCCAGTTCGTAATGCGGTGCTCAATTGTAGCGTCTACTAGAGCATTTTTAATGGCGGTGTATTACAGTTATTGAGGGCTCCTTCAATATCGAGGAAGGCTGCCATCGCAAAATCTCCGAAGTGTAGACTCTTCTCTATTTTCCCCACCACCTCGTGCATAGCGGTTTCTACAGATTTCCTTTTCCATGCATGCTCTGGCTCAGTCAAAAAGCCATTACTGAATTTCCTAATGTGCATTTCCAATAGTCGCTCTAGGGTTTTAATCATAAATGATGACAGAGTTATGGGTCTGAAATCTTTTGCTGTTGTATGCCCCTGTTTGCCAGCTTTAGGTATAAAAACCTGTTTGCTAGCTTAAGCTATTGGTATGTATCTTAGTTTTAGACGGTGTCTAAAACTTTGCGTAACCTCGAAACCTCGTCTGTTACCGCGATAGATTCGCAGTACTTTTGCCATGAAGACCTTTTTGACTTTCTAACTATGTACTTGAATTGTTTCTTACATTCGTAGTACTATTTCCATGTACTGTTGCTTCTGAAAAGCTTCGCTCTATTATAGAGTTTCCTGACCTCTTTCCTTTTTAAACTTATCTCCCTATTCCACCATTTTGGTTGAACCCTTTTAAGCGACGAGATACTCGTCCGTAAAATTATAAAAATGTGGTATATAAATATGTATATCGATCTGAACATTATGGGTTTCCAAGTTTTGTCGTATTGTTAAAATTTGGTCTCTAGATTGACATGGAGAAATCAAATTGTTCAAAAAACCAATAGAGCTGATAGGATTTTGTAGGCAGTGCTGAGGAGACTAGTTGAAAAAACAAAGTTTGAATTATTTGCTTAATTATTCAATGCGTCTCTTACCGAAGGAGTTTTTTTTCTGCGTCTTGAAAACACCAAAGGTTCCTTCTTAATATATAATCCAAATTATTTGCTCAAGTCCCTGAGCGGATAATTTAGAAAAGACTTTGGGTAGCAAATGAAACAGCGGAACACAATACAGGCCGAGCCGCTATAGAAGCAAACACCACTGTGTCTTTAAATATCTTAAACGTCTTTAGTTCGATGGGATGGGAAAGTATTATGAGCAGTTTTTGCTGGTTCGGAGTACCCTATTTTTTTCTAAATTCAAGTTTACGAAATATCTCGCTGTGTGCTACAAGGCTCAATTCTAGGCCCTTTCTGTAAAACGATAGGTATGTCGTTTATTGATCCCAACCCATTTAGAGGCGGAAGGTTTGAAGTGATTTCCCAAAAAATTTTAAAGCACGATGGAGCGTGCATGTCAATAGTACTTCAGAACGATGAAAATTGGACTAAACATAAACTCAGCCACTTCAGGCTTCTAGAGCGCCAACTCTTAGTACAATATATAATTCGAATAGCAAAGTAAAAGAAGCTCATATTCCGAAAGACGTGAGGTCATGCTGTATGACTGTTCCTCGAGGGACAAAAATCGACCGTCAAACTTTGACTTATTTACTTGCTTGTTAGAGCGGATTTTGGACAACTGGTTCCAGAGACACAATGCAGGATGGTTAAGGTCCCCCTCGATTTATCCGTAAACTTTAGGTGGTGTTTTTCTCCTCCTACCTCTAGGTAAGTATCAATCTGATTTCTGACGAAGTGCTTTCCTCAGAGTTGGAAGTCAAGCCGATATAAACAAAATTCGTCATTAACATCCGTCTCTTCTTGTTGACAACATATCCGTAGTTTGCAGTCAACCATTGCCACCAAGGATGGTTTTGCTCTCATTTTCTGCTAAACTAATTTGTGCTTTGTTCCTCCAATGATGTCAATGCCATCAGCCTATACAAATAGTTGCACGCTCCTCTAGATAATTATGTCCCTGGTTTTGGTTTATGTATTTCTTGTAATATGATGTTTAAGAAGCCACATAACAGCACATCTGCTTGTTAAAGCACAATCTGTCTTTCGCGGACACGCCAAAACTAGGGCCTGAAAATCGATTCGGAATTGCTAGGTTTTCGCTAGGGTATGTTGTCTACAGCTTCAATCATTTGATTGTCATGTTGAAGGTGGACAAACTGCTGGTATCGGTACCGTGGTATAGCAAAACTGGTGTTGTATACCATATGTCTGTCACTAGAATACAATGGTATACTACAAAACGTACATGGTATTGAGTTTCGAAATTTCAACGCGGTATACCACCTTGTTATTGACCGCAGCGCGACTTTCTCTCTGTTGGCGATTCGTAGATTCTTTGACAATTCAAAGCAATTTTCACATTGAAAAAATATAGCATTTTTTTTGTACAATGGATTCGAAGAGAACTATCTTATCCAAATGCGAAACAACACAAACGTCAAAGTATACTACTTAACGCGAAAAGTGTCAGCTTTTACTACGAAATGCAGTCTCTCAGGAGTTATAACACTCACTATACCATGGTATGAAGAGTCTGTCCCCCACTTAAAATTTACCTGCTTCCACCTGAAGAAGAGATTTTTGGCTCGACATATTTGTACCTGTAATATATTTCAGCAAATTATATGGTCACACTGAATCAACAGGGCTACGGAATGATTATGTACTCATGGAAACCAATTGATAAGGGTAATGAAAAATCAAAAGGACATACATACATATGTATGTACGTGCTTGTACATATGTAGTGTTAGGGACTAAATGTAGGAATTTGAGATTCACCAAACAGTTTCGTGACGCACGTCAGAGAAATCAGACAAGATCGGTTTGGCTTCGGTCCGGTGATTGATATATTTAGAAATATTCCCACGAAATGTTGGACAGCATATTCGATGAAGTCAAGTCGAAATTTGCAAATTTGAATAAAAATCTGTTCCGCAGATATGGCAGATGTGCTAGGACGGAGTTTGATTGCATTGATGGCATGCTACCGCGAGTTTATCGTCAAAAAGTGCCAATTATCGAGATGAAAATGTTCAATAGCGATATGCATCTGATCGAACCAGAGTATCTGAATGACATTGTTGATAAGTTTGTTAGAGTAACTAGTGTTGATGTTCATGAATCGAAGAGATACAGTGTAGGTTTGTTTGTTTGTTTTTTTTCCTTTTTATTTCTTCCCCCTTGTATGCTTGGAACAATTTTTATTGTGTTTTTTTTTTTTTTTTGTAATTTTTTAGAGACGAAATGATCGTGAAGAAATTCGCAGAAGACTTGCCATGGGCGCCGAGGATGATTACTTCAGTAAAATTGTGACCAATAATGTGAGAACAGGACGAAAGCCGAGTCTACAATCGCGGTTACAGAGTGGTGAGTATTAGTTCTGCCTAAAGTGTTGGAAAAGGGGAAATACAAGCATGTAATCTAAGTCCTTATTACAATCTTGAGTGTTAAGAGGGTATTATGTTACCCCCTAGCAGAATGTGCTCATAAAATTAAATAATAACGTCGTGGAATTGTGTTAACATCCCTCTCATGATTTACCCTACAATTCGCTTAATTGTTAACTTCCTGGAGGTTATACGAATTCGTCCAGCTGAGATAATGTGTGGGGGAACAAATCTTGCCAATTCAGAAGTTGGAATTAATTATTCTTTTTTACCACAAATTGAAGGGAATATGATTCCATTGTGGGCAAATTTTGGAAAACCCCAGGAGTCACTTTGTAAGGTTAAGTACCAGTTTATTACGTCAATGTTTCAGGTACCTTCATCATACACTAAATGATGCTTATCAACTGCTCCAATTTGAGTTAGTTGATTCAGTAAACTCCATGTCTCGAATAATGCGATCATCTGCCGTAGAACCACTTTTTTTCCTTCTCACCCCGCTGTTATGGAAAAATGGAATAAAGGTCCATGAAAACAATATCCTCAGCGTGGTTCTGATAGTTTGCCAACCTGAAAGTGACTTCTTTAGCCCTTTGTTTTATCAGTTCTAGTCGAGACATGATTTCCACTTAAAAAAAAGTATCAGTGATACTACACAGCTCTGTGGTACGCCGAGTTTGAGTCTTAATTACAAGCAAGGACTAATCGCTCAGTATATCTGCCAATACTGGCATGCCTGTGTTATAATTATCAGTGATTGATAGTCACACTATTTCCGAATATCTGTATTGTGGTTTTCCCCAACCTGCAAATCCCCCAAAGGAAAAGTGACAGCGGCATAAGTAAAAATAAGATCTTGAAATGCGCGTGAAAGAAGAAACCGATAGTGGAAAAACTCCAGGCAGAACGTATCAGCTGGTATTGCCATGTTCAATGAAATTTGCGGGAAAATCCAGCCGAAAGGACCACTCAAATGCAAAAACATCAGCCAACTCTCGGCCCCACTGATATAATGATACAAGTGTTACTAAGGTCCGTAGATTTTGCCAATCCCTCAAGCAGCGCAGTAATGTTGTCACATGGAATAAATACATAGCATACGTCGAATTTGTTCACGTTACGTACTTCAATAATTATTATCTAAAAGAAGATGTCTGTTAAATAAATTTAAGTAACCACATTGGAGTCATGCTTCCCTCTGCGGATCGTGATAAAATTCCTAACTAGAGACGTCAGTTCAAAACATTTAGTGGGAATACTATTCATATTCATGTCCTTGCGTAACATTATTTTGCCGTGTTTGTGAGAACAAATACGTTGTCAAATTGAATTTTGGTACGAAGTTGTGTCGGCCTTCACTTATTCCAGAAGATCTCAAAAATTGTAGTCTCCGAAAAAGGGTACATTTGTTTAGAACTGCTAGGCCAGTGCGCAGCGCACTTCATCTTAAAAGTTGCATATCGTAGATCGCAACCATTCTCTGCTTCACTTTGATCTCAAACTTGATGTTCGCAGTGTTCGCACTCTGCGTCGGGTAGATTGCTAAGAAGGCCAAGTCTTCTCAATTCGGGGCGTCAGGCAGATCTACCCTTTGGCATTCCACGGTTCTCTTGAAATTTCAATTTTTCTGCGACATCCGATTTTGATCTTACTGAATCTTTGCATCGCACGTAAAAGCTAAAGATTCGTGGTTGATCTGCGACTAATCAGCAGTTGCTAATGGCAACCGGGCGCGGTATGGTACACTGTACCAATGCTATTCCCATCTAAGCCTAACTATTCCCAATGCTGTTATACGAGTATGTGTCGATTGAAGAGGGAACTGATGCATTCAACGTAGCGATGCCGTTGATCATGCAATACGTAAGACTGACGCAGCGTCTAACTTATGCCACTTTGCGGGAACCACTGTCAGAAGTGTCAAAGTTTATGTGGTAAAAATAATACTGCCAGAGTGAAGTAGAACCTCGGAGAGATCTGGGTTAGATGAGGTTGGAGTGGTTTCCTTTGAGGTGCACTTAAACCAGTTGTAAGTCCATTGTGATCGTGGGAGGTTGATGCCTTTGCTTGATAAACTTTTCACGATCAGCGATCTTCGTAGAGCAGTAACTGTCCAAGGGTTGTATTCTGACGCATGCGTAGGTAGGACAGTTGCAAACAAAGTGAGCAACAAATTCTTCTTCATCGTCCCTGCTACTCCCGAAGAAATCGTTATGAGTAATGCATAGTCGCTATACGTGTCTTCCAATGGCGCAATGTCCCGTGATCGTATTTGTGAGTTTTGAAATATCTGTTCTCCTAAATCTAAGTCTAGATGTAAGGCAGTTGTTAAGATGAGTCTACTTATGGCCTTAGAGAGCGCTTGAAATTATGTAATTTTTTCGGCGTAGGACATTAGTGTCTGGACAACTCTAACTCCTATTTCCTAGGGATACAAGTTTAACAAGTTCATCAAAGACGCAGTTCTCTTGGACGTCAGAGTATCCCGAATCTTGACAGAGTGTGCCCTTGTGCTGTTTAGCGATCTCGTTGAGAAACAAGTCTCTTACCACTCTTGGAATTTATGGTGTTTGAAACGTGAAATCTGGTCGCTGCTTGACTGGGTATATATTTATATTGTAATATCCGACGTGAATGTGCGATTTAGGCTGGGCCTAATGAATAGATGTGAGCTCAACCTGAAACCGGTATGGTGTGTGGGTAAACTGGAGTATTTGCTTATGCAAAGCCACTCACAGAAGGCCCTGTGCCAGCGTTCCTTTATTCCATTTATTCCTTTCTGGAACCAGGTGATTGAAGTTGAAGTCATGTTCATACACACAGTGTATGACCGCAACCCACCTGCGTTTATAGACATCTTGTACGGGTAGAGGGCAACTAGAGTAATAAAATTAGTGATATTTACCTTGGGAGTGTATTGATTTTAATTTTACTTCTGAAGAGGATAAGATGTGTTTTAGCCAGATTTACGTTAAGGTCACATCTACGTCCCTAAGGCAACCTGAAGAATGGAGAAAGCTACTACACCACATCCCCCATCCTTTAATTTGGGAAGGAACGTATTGGAGACTAGGTTTTATAGGAGAGGAAAGAGTACACTCTTTTGGAGTTGTATTTATGACTCTACTGAATGAAGTGTACTGCAAGTCAAATTTTTAAAAAATCTTGAGGTGTCAACGTAGTTGCAGGGTCCCTCTATATAAAGGATTGTGATTACTGTAAACTTGAATGAAATCGCACTGGGTGTGGAGATCGAGAACTCTCCCAAAGGTCTTTAGGTCTTTAGCAAAAAGAATGACAGTCTGATGACTCTGACATCCTTCGGAGTATAAAAGTTTTAATTGACTGAGTGCTAGCACTGAGTATTTTACCGAGAACTAAACAGGCTTCCGGTGTGCATAAAAGGGGGTATCTGACATCATCAAAAACATTCGAAGCTGCAAACTACGCAGATCATTTGCGGATTAATCTGTAGGTACAATATGTAAATTTGAGGTGGGTTGCTGACGGGCAGCCAGGGAAGTGAGTGTTTATAAGAAGATTCGGGGATTCTTTTTCGGAGACAACCCAGGTACTACACTGGTGCTTAAGAACGGTCGAAATTCGGCTTGTTTTGAACAAAATTTGCCGTAGTCTCAAGGATTCACTTGTGTTGGTTTATTTTTCAGCACGGAAACTACAATACACGAAGTGCTGAGAATTATTATGAGCAGGTTGTCTTAAATATTGTAAATTCATTTTTTTTTTTTTTAATAAACTCAATCCAGTCTTCCAAGCCGCCTGCTCCTTTATCGGGGTCTACAAATATTGTTTTAATAAGTCAACTAATTTCTTCTTCTTTTTTAGGTAAAAACATCCAACTCTGCTTTATGAACGAAGCTTCATCGGACACAGAAAGTCACAGTTCAGATTCGGAAACATGCCCGAAACTCTCTAGAATGGTTACCCGCAATAGGAATGAAATTCCAAATTTATTCGCCTCCATAGACATCCCTGATCATCCTTACAATGCTAACCCGCTTTCAGTTAACTGTACAAATAACAATCCCAGAAAACCTCGCCAGCCCGGCGACGGTCCACAAACAGACGATGACAAAGAATGTGATTTCTTTACGCGGCAAGCTCGTCTTCAAATCGAAGCTCGAATGGCACTATCACAAGCCAAAGATATGGCTCATATGCAAATGGAGGTAAGTCTTTATTTTTTTCAAAAATCGAAAAAGAGTTTAAGTTTCAATGGGCGTTCCTCCTTCAGTTGGATAGACAGAAACAACGTCTCTCACCAATTACCGGCATTATTCGAGGTTCAATGGAAAAAGTTGGCGTCCTAATGGCACCAGATAAACGCCGCGTATCCCGACAAATACTCACAGACATGAATATCGCTCAACTGCAAATCATTGTCAATGAACTGCACACACAAATCGAAGATCTAAACGATTCCCTCGTACATTATCTGATGGAACGGGATGATTTGCACATGGGACAGGATTCGATGCTGGTCGATATCGAGGATATTTCAAGATTTTTGTAAGTTCCCTTAACCCAAAATCTTACAAATATCATCATATCAATCACTGATATCATACTATCCCACTTCTTACAGAAGCGCAAAAGAACTCGACGACGACCAGTAGACTTTCCAACTCTCAAATTAAGAAATCAAAAATAAATTGAAAAGCAAAATAAATAAATAATTACCAAGAAGATATTTAAGTATACTCGTAACCCAATAGTTATTAGTTTTATCACTAATCAATAATAATCTCCGTAAAATTGTTAACAATAGAAAATAACATCAAAACCGATACAAAAACTATTACAAAATTAAAAAAAAAAAAATTGTTAATTGAGAATACTCGTTAAGGAAATCAAAATGGAAAAGTTTATTAACTTTTTTTCATCTCAAATTATACACAATACAACAAAATTGTAATCTCAAAATAATAAAAACAACCAAATAAAAAATTAGAACAAAACAAAAAACATATTCAAATCTAGTCAACAAATTTAAGAAACAATTCTATTATCGTTCTTTTTCTACATTATATTACCTACACTATTAAAAAATTTATTGTATTATACACACACTAACACTAAAATAAATCACAAATTAAATTACATAAACACAAACTTATACTGTGGGTAATATACGTCTGAGAGTTGTTCTTTCAAATTTCACAAAATAAATTTCAAAAAAAAAAATTAACATTTCTGAATAATAAATAAAAAAAAAACCAAACTTATAACGGCCTTATAAAAGTTGTAAAACAGAAAACAAAATTGTAAGACCATTTTATTGCAATATATTGACACATTTGTGTGAAAGATACATATAGATCGCATTCGACATGCGAGTCGACATGCGGAAGAACATGAGAGAAGGAACCTTGTAAACTTATTGCAAAATATTATTCAAATAATGTTAAACAAATTTTTAATTCATTAAACATTCGATAATTTGAATAAACAAATAAATAAAAACTCATTCATAGATTTTTTCTTTTTATCTTATTTTAAAAATTGTAATTCAATACTTGATTGACCTTCAAAATGGGGCTGTGTCTTATTGTAAAAGGTGTCCTAAAAGAAAGACAAGATTTCACTTGCGATGTTGGGGAGAGCTGTCCCCCCTTAGTTGGCGTAGGACACTGTGGATGCAGTACTACTTTATTAAAGATGCCACCCTCCCCTTGCACCCTTAGTGCTCCAAGGACGATTCTCACATCATATTAAGGGCGTTGCTCGTAGGTTTTGTCGAGGAGCTCTTAGATGCAGTCTTTGGTAAAGTCGTCCTTCTCATCTATCAGGCGGCTGTGGGCATTTATGAGACTTTTACAGCCCTATTCTGCTATACGCCGGGGGGAATGTTTATGTCAAATACGAGTTTTCCGATCGTGCTATCCGTTCGAAGTGAAACACTCACTTGTCGGTATCGCAGGTCGGTATTCCACTATACACACGAATCGAAAGTCCTCATAAAAATGACTCACTTCACAGAATCTGTTATTTCCGAGTAAAAATTGAAATAAAGTGCTGCACTATCCATATTTGTTTTCCTTTCTACATAAATTACACAGTTGAAATGACACTTAAATTTCCAAACGGATGAGTTTAAATCTTCGAAACTTTGAAGTAGAAAACGGTTAGGCAGTTTACCCGCCGTATAGCAGAATACCGATTCGAAGGGAACGTTCGATTCGCACGTAATGCAGAATAGGGCTGATATGTTGGCGAACTTAGCCTTACATTCCTGAAGCTCAGAACTACTTCCCTAAGACTTCCACTTACAGCGAATCCACACCCGAATAAACGCTGTGATTGCAGCCGGTCAAAAATCAGTTTCTGAGAATCTATGGCAGGTAAGAGAAACCCGTTAATTTGGCTGCTTTCCAAAATTCAAACTAAATGCGCATTGTGTCTGCACCTCGCATCTGTCATGCAAGCATGCGATGCGTATCCCTGCGCTACGAATCATGTTTTGGAATGTTATGCGATGCGCAGTGTTTATTTTTTTTAACGCAAAACATTGTGTAAAAAATTGATTGGAATTCATATAATTAATCATTTGCTAAATAATTGTGGTGCTTGTGACAACCGAATATTCACAAAATGTATTTTAAAGCTAAAATTCAGCTAGAGCTGAGTTCCTTTTCAAACTGCAGCCTCGTTGTAATTAAGTGTAAAATCTCGCTTTTTGTCCATTGATTTTTGCGTATAAATAATTGTCATAATATTGTAAAATGTTTGTGTGGGTACAAATGATAGAACTTATTCTTTTCAATACAAATCCCTTTATTCAGTACAGTTACAATTCACTATTTAATTGTTTCTCTCAATACAATCCAATTTCTCAACCTCTTATACTTTTCTTATCTTTTACTTAAACCACTTAATCACTTCTCCTAATTAACACTTCAGATTTCACTTTAGAACTAACTTGCATACCTTCGGGGTGCTGGTATTTATACTCGAATGACATACTTCGAGAACAATCCTCGCCATCCAGCGTCCCATACAATTTCCAACTTGCTAGAAGATTCGATTCCACTCTCCAGTCATCAATGGTCGAGACTTTGTTATTCAAGTATCGAAATCTTCTGGTCTTCGAGTATTGACATCTTCTGCTCCCTCCCATTGCTTCCTCCCTACAGTTGTTCGTCCCGAACAACTTCGTCATTCAGCAACCCGTTGAAATGACACATTCTATCCAAATGGACCACTTTCAATTTTCCTCGATCCCCACGCTGGATCCGGTAGACAACGTCATTAATGCGGGTTATCACCTTGTATGGACCTTCCCAGTCCTGTTGCAATTTTGGTGACTTGCCTTTCTTACGCTGAGGATTATACAGCCAAACCAGATCTCCTTCGTTGAAACCGGAAGATTTCGCCTTGATATCGTACCTAGTCTTCATGCGGCTGCTTGCTAGCTTCATCTTTTCTCTGGTGTCTTCATGCAATTTACGAATCCTGCTGCGTAAGTCATTCACGTACTCGTTCACCTCTTTGGGCTCCGTCGGTGGGGATCCGAATTTTGCTTCACTTGGCAACCGAATTGTTTGACCAAATAAGATCTCGGATGGTGTGTGCCCTGTTGAGCTATGGACCGCGTTTCGGTAGGCCATTAAGAAGAGGGGTATGTGTCGATCCCAATCCCGCTGGCAGTTGCTGACAACCTTAGATAGATGCTCATTCAAGGTCCGATTGAATCGCTCGACCATTCCATCAGATTGAGGGTGTAGTGGCGTTGTCCTTGTCTTTCTTATTCCCAAATATTGGCATATTTCCTGGAAGACTTTTGATTCAAAGTTTCGCCCTTGATCAGAGTGCAGCTCCATTGGGACCCCAAATCTGCTCACCCAGTTGTTGACTATCTGTTCGGCTACGGTCTTAGCCTCTTGATTTGGGATGGCAAACACTTCCGGCCACTTACTGAAGTAATCCATGACTACGAGAGTATATCGGTTTCCATTAAAGGTTTCGGGAAACGGCCCAGCGATGTCGATGGCTATTCGTTCGAAAGGTGCTCCGACATTGTATTGTTGCATTTGTCCATGTGGCTTTACTTTTGGACCCTTGGTAGCCGCACATCTTATACACTTTTTGCACCAATTCTCGATATCTTGTTTAGCGCTTCGCCAATAGAAACGTTCCCTTACCTTTTCCAACGTCTTGTTTATTCCCAAATGGCCTCCTGAGATTCCGTCATGTATTTCATGGAGTACTTGGCGGACACTGGACCGTGGCACTATTAGCTGCATACGAGATGTTGTCCCATCTGCGCTTTCCCATTTTCTCTTCAGCAATCCATCTTGCACAAAAAGCAAGTCCCACTGTGCCCAGTATGCCTTCAGAGTTTGGCTCCGATCTGATATCTGCTGCCAGCTTGGTCTTTCCTCGTGTTCCTTCCAGGCCAATATTGGTTCGATGTCATTGTCTGCCTGTTGGGAGGAACGGATTTCGTCTATACTCCAACCCTCTATTGGCTCAGTCCTGATCGTTTGGATAGTTGCCTGTTGTTTCGCTCATAGACTAACTATACCTAGATATCAAACTCTACTAATACTTTTGCAAACGTTTAACTTTTGCACAGACACACTGTAAGTGAATCACCAACACATTCTCAATCTCTATAACCTGTCAGAATGGCTAAAATGACAACAAATTTCACGTAATGTTCGCTAAGTATATATAATAAAGGCAAAAATAAAAGGAAAAATATTTTTCGCTGGTGAATATTTAATTCAACGTGGTGAAAAAGTGAAGATAATAGAATATATTTAAAAAAAAACCTTTTTTTTGTTTCAATTGAACAAAAAGGGGATCGTTTCAGAATAAAATTAAAAAAGCACCTAAGGATTATATTTTGAAAGTTTCATTTGAAGATATAAATGAATTGAAACTATTACAATTCTGAAATCAAGCTTAAGCTTGTATTGAGAGTCAATTGTATAAGCATTTTTTATGTTTAGGCACAAACTCTGTACTCTGGACATCAATGAATAGGATTATTAATTAATGGCAACTTTTAAAATCAATTTCCTTGCTGTTCTTTTAGTTTGAATGTGTTGAGTAAATAAATTAATTAAATAATACTGATAAGTACAATTAACATTTTTGATCATTTTTTAGTTTTTTAAGGAAAATATTTGTTTTTCTATTTGAATTTAAAGCTTTTCCAAAATATTTCGAGAATCTTTTTTTTCACACATTATAAAGTACAAAAGCGGTGGTATTTTAATTGTTTATTTTTTAAAAATAATTTCCAGAATTTAACAAAAAATGTGAAATGATATCCCAACTTAATTTGGTTTTGTCGAAGGGAATTTTTGTTTATAATTGTTTTCAACAGATTTTGCTACTACTTTGTTGAGTATTCTTTAATGCTGTTAACATCTTTAAGCCGGTCTGGCATAGAATGCGTCGACTTTTCCATATATTCACATATTATTTCTTGCCACTCCGCTAAAAATTAAAATTTTTAACTGAGGCTTCGATGTGATGACATGTTTTCGTAACCTCATCATTTAATGATTCCAAAGGCGTTCCAAAGAGAACGGGTTAAGATCGGGGCTATGTGGTGGCGTTACTAGCAAGTGAGGGACTTTATGTGGATATGGACTTATGCTTGAAATCGTTGTCCTGTTGGGAGTAAAAAATGTTTCGCAATAAGCATTGTTTGTGTCCTTTGAAGCAAATTTTCGCTGTAAATATTTTAGTATACTTCTTTTTCTGAATTACTGTGACTAAATTACCGATCTCAACAGTGGATATTTAGCTCCATATTACACAACCACCATTTCCGTGCTTTACTTTTTGCCTTGTGTATTTGGACTGTAAGTTTCATTTGGTTGTCTTCATGCTTTCGAAGGCCTATTTGATTCATAAATGCTAAATTTTGACTCTTCTGAAAAAATCCGAGAACACAAATCCTTTGTTTTTTTAGTCCTTTTGTTTTTTTTTTATTTGCTTCGCTGACGAAAGGTTTCTTTCTAACGGTATAAAATTTATACGCCGATTTGATGTCGTTGACATTCACGAAAATCCAGCCAAATTTTAGAATTACAACGTGATATTTGTGAAACGTACAGCGTTGTGTTTACATCGATTTTCTTCTTCTCGGAAATTTTTTGATGCAAAAATTGAGCAAAGTATATGGAAATGTTGCGTTAGTAATGGAATTAGTAATACAAAAGCATTAAATATGAGCTAAATTGTCCAGTCACATCCATATTTTTTCAAAAAATAATTGGTCAATTCGCTGTCGTACTAAATGGACCTACGAGTATAAAGCACTAATTTTCTATTTATTGTTCTATTTTCACAAATAAAAACAGTCAAAATAATCATTAATTATTATTTATTACTTCATATGAAAAGTTAAGACAATATTTTCCATTTAATCTAATAATCTAATTTATTCATGAATTGTAATTTAAATTTTTTCGGAACATGCTCTCCTGATGAAAACATTCATGGTGAAGCGAAAAACTTACCCACACCGTGGTGAAATGAACAAATATCAATAATTTATTGAAGAAGCAGCAAATCCAAGAAAGAAAAAAAAATTTCTTTAAATTTATTGTATTTATTGGATAAACAAAGCAAAACAAAACAAAAAATGTTTTAAGTTTATTTGATCAGCTCACGATGGTTCCACACTGGGAACGCTTTTCTTGAAACCATTGCACTTCAAATGTTGGATCTGCAAGGAAAAAGGCATTATATGTATAAGCTATACGAAAATGTATTCTTTTTACTCACATTTATTTGATCAGCTCACGATGGTTCCACACTGGGAACGCTATTCTTGAAACCATTGCACTTCAAATGTTGGATCTGCAAGGAAAAAGGCATTATATGTATAGCTATACGAAAATGTATTCTTTTTACTTACATGTAATTAGTTAGATCACTCATCCACATTTCTTAAAGCTCTTGAATGGTGCATTTAGATTCATTGTTATTACTTTAAAAAAGAAGTAAAATAAATTATTTTGAAATTAAAATGTTTGTAGTTACTCACAAGAAAATGTAAACAAACTTTTCCAACTGCTTTTGCCACCTCCAATCCAAGGCAATCTGTTCGTGGCCGCAGTATTCTGTTGAAAATGTTTTCTTCTTGCTCCAAATGTGTAAATTTTTCTTCTTTTGTTGTCCTAGAAAATATAATAAACAAAATTATTGTTCAACATAAATTTTTTTTGCAACTTACACGAAATTAGATTTGTAAATATGAGAAATGTCAAAATCGAAATTCACCGCGTCATTTTTATATGGGTGACGTCACTCGTAAAACTTTTCGAATTTTGACATTGTTGACAATTCTCACGTATTCACGGACAGGTTCACACGGATAGGGACGATCAGTACAAAACCGGTTATGATTTTCCAATATCGGGAAAGTTTGATATCTAGGTATAATTAGTCTATGGTTTCGCTTCTTTACCACTGACTACTTTTGCTGGGAGGCTTTCATTGCATTGTTTTACCTGTGAGAACTGGGATAATTACCCTGGAGTCGACTCCTGCTACAGACTTCTGCCACGCGAAGTAAGCATTTCCTAACTGATGGCTTCTGGAAATTTGACCGGTTTCTTGGTAGCCGTTTTTGCCGGTTTTTCTTTCTATTTGCCTGGAACCCCAGTGCAGGTAGTCTTCTCGTCGTACCGGTTCTTTACAATGCCCTTGCAAATGTCCTACTTTATCGCAGTTCCAGCAGCGCATCCTTCGTCTCTCCCGCGGGATATATGGTCTTGAGCAGGAGCATTCACCAGATTCTATTTCCCTGACGAAATGTATTACTTTGGAAGCCTGATTGGATGCTTCCATCGCCAGAGCGAAGGCAAGTGCTTCAGCAAGGGTTTTTTCCCGGCCATCCTTACTGCTGATTGTAGCTTCAAATCTGCAATTCCCCTGATAAATGCATCCTTCGCCGTTTCGTCGATTATTTCTTGGCCTGCGGTGGGATATGACAAATGTGCCAGTCTACTCACGTCTGCTTGGAGCTGTTGCAGTATTTCTCCTCGCTGCTGCATACGGCCTTGCAATTGAACCTTGTAAACTTCCCGCATGTGGCTATCCCCAAACCGTTTTTCGATAGCCTGCACTAAAGCCATATAGTCTCTATTCTTTTCGATATCGATTGTTTGTAACAATTCTGCTGCAGGACCGCGTAAAGCCATTGATAGGGCAAAGCACTTTTCCTCATTGTCCCAGTCGTTTGCACAGGCAGCCATTTCAAACTGCTTCTTATAAGTAGACCATGAGGTCTGGCCATCGAAAGAGGAAGGCTTCAAATCTTTTCTCTTTGGACCGCTTAAAGAACATTCCCGCAGTTTCTGTTTTCACACTGTGTCGAGCTCTTTTGCCAGTTGCTGAACTTTGCTGTCCATTTCTTCGAATTTTTCGCCAACATTCTTCTCTATTCTATCAAATTTGTCATCAACGTTCTTCTCTATTCTTTCAAATTTGTTATCGATTTCTTCGAACTTTTGGTGTAGAACGTTATTTTGTTCTTCCAGTTTTTGTTCTAGACTATTCTTTTGTTCGTCGAATTTTTGTTCAATGCTGCTCTTCTGCTCGTCTAGATTTTTCTTTGGTTCATCCAGCTTTTGTTCGAGGCTATTCTTTTGTTCTTCCAGATTTTTCTTTTGTTGGTCGAGACTGTTCTTCTGTTCGTCCATTTTTAACAAGAGGAGTTGCATCATCGCAGCCATATCACTGCCGGTACTTGTCTGTTCATCCTCGTCAACATCAAAGGAGTATGCATCAGGATCATGTCCCTCGTTGTTCAAAGCCTCCTGAAGTCGGAGCACCAGGTCACTTTTTCCTCCACTGGCGCTGAGGCTTCTCTTGTTCAACTCGGATTTGAGTTGGACGAGGGTCAACTGCAATAGTTTTCGACCCATTCTAGCTTTTTCAAATAGTCAGAAAACACTTTTTTTTGTTTTTTTTTTTTACACACGATAAGTCCTATCCCACTTCTGACACCCATGTAAAATATTTGTGTGGGTACAAATGATAGAACTTATTTTTTTCAATACAAATCCCTTTATTCAATACAGTTACAATTCACTATTAAATTGTTTCTCTCAATACAATCCAATTTCTCAACCGCTTATACTTTTCTTATCTTTTACTTGAACCACTTAATTACTTCTCCTAATTAACACTTCAAATTTCACTTTAGAACTGACTTGCATACCTTGGGGATGCTGGTATTTATACTCGAATGACATACTTCGAGAACAATCCTCGCCATCCAGCGTCCCATACAATTTCCAATTTGCTAGAAGATTCGATTCCACTCTCCAGTCATTTCGAGACTTTGTTATTCAAGTATCGAAATCTTCTGGTCTTCGAGTATTGACATCTTCTGCGCTATAAATCTAGATGTCGCTGCTCACATTTAAGTGGTTATCACAATATAATTGAATGCTTTTATTTATTTAAAAGAGAACTTACTTCTCGGATCTCGAGATTGCAAAAGTCAAACAAACAACTGTCATTTGCATCATGCTAGTTCATGATGCGCTGGTTGTTTTTCCTTGCGCAGTACTCGTATATACATTCACAATGAATTTCGAAACGCACTGCGCTCTATCATCAGTTTGAGTTTGCATTTCGGAATGGTTGCTGGTGCAAAAAGAGGGCAGTACTGCATTTTGGAAAGCAGCCCCTTTATTATTGTTTAATGACTAGAGAATAATAGGCGACCCTTCCCGGTCTCTCATCGACTGTACCCGTGTGCTACGTTCAGTCGGAACTCTACCATCGGTTCTACGAGTACTGTACGTATTTTTTCGGCTTCTCAAGTGTGACAGTATCAGTTACAAAGTAAAAATTTTCGTGAGTAGTGATTTATTTGCTGTAGTCAAAAAAAACAATTTGTCATACTTGATCGCAAGGCTGTATTTATTCGCCCTTTTGAAATACCACGTATATTGCCATCTGATCGTATGATTTAGCCGAAATGTCTCCAAATCTGTAATATAAGCCGATGTACTGTTATTCGAATGTATGCGAAAACTATAAAAGCCCCGAGAATGTAAAGTTGGAAAAAATAATAAAATAGAGACAGTCAAGCAGAGAGTTGGTACAAAATCAGAAGTGGGATTAATAAACAACGCGTTGGCTGTAGCAATTGTCTGTGCGAAAAAATAGTGATAATCGCGAAATTGTGCACACGCTTTTTTTATTCAGTTTGCAAGTGTTAAAGATGTCTGATGAATGGACAGAATTTTTAAAATCAGCCAGAGTTCCCCGGCTTAAAAATATTTTAAGAATCTTCAAACTCCAGACAACGGGCACAAAAGCGGAATTGAAAATACGTGTCCAGGAAGCGGTTAAGGGAATGGAAGAAAGCGAGCGCACAGAGTTGTTGCAGAAAAAACAAAGCAGCAGGAGCAGGGATCTTTGTAATGATGATACAAGTACCTCAGAAGAGCGTACGTCAGATGATAGTTATAAATCTGAAAGTGAAAGTGAAGAGCGCTTGGATGCAGAGCTGGCGAAAATTCGAAGCAAACTTCAAAGAAGAAACAAATAAGAACTGAGACAACAAATCCGCGACCTTCAATTGGATGACTCTGAAACCAATCTTAGAGCACATGTAAATTGTAGTTACAAAGACATTGCAGATGCCATGCTTCCATTTAGTGATGACGACAATTATCCGCTACAACGATGGATGGAACAATTTGAGGAATTGTGTGAAGTCATGAAGTTGTCTGAAAGGGATAGATTTGCGTATGGCAAGAATCTTCTGTTGGGGACTACAAAGTTGTTTGCGAGAACGATGAGTGCGAGTGATTGGTGCGCATTAAAATCGGATACCTACAATGAAGTCCGAAAACGTAAGAAACGACGTTAAGAGACGATGCAGCAATATGTGATCCACATGCAGGAGATTGCCTCGCATACAACTATGGACGAAGAGGATTTGATAAATTTCGTGATCAAAGGTAATCCAGATACAGAAGTAAATAAAACAATCCTATATAGTGCAAATAATACCACTGAACTAAAAGAAGCGCTAAGAAAATTTGGAAAAATGAAAAACAACAACTCAGTTGTCCAGAATAACTGGAGATTTTGTTCCTAGTCATAGTAGTGATCAGCCAAAGAACGAAAAGAAAGTGATCACATGTTTCAAGTGTCATAAACAAGATCATATTTCAACTAAATGCCCCAACAAGGATCAAAGTTCAGAACGAGATCGACCAGCTGATAACGATTTTGAAACTCATGTTAACTACCGATGGGTTGGTAAGGAGATGGATATTTCTGCTACACTGCTGGTACTACTGGACTCTGGTAGCCCTAGCAGCTTCATCCAGGAGAAGTATATTCCACCAGTGCTTCTATCAACTGTAGTTGAAACATCGCAGTCCAACGTTGGAGTCAATGGAAGTCCTCTTGTTACGATTGGAAGCATAAGTATATTTTGACAATTTAATAATAAACTTACAGCTTAGTCCAGAATTTCTCAATGACTTATTTTATTGGAAAAACGGATTTAGTGCTTAAAAGAACACCAGTAGAGTACACCTTCAATGAGAATTAGGAACTTCCAGCGATATCCAACGCCTCTCATCATCATGGTTCAGAGTACAACAATATTTCAAATGAAGAAATTTCTAATACACAGTTTGTAGACCAAATTTTAAACATCGATATAAGTGCATGCAGTTATTGACCAACAAATAAAATATATAATTAGACCTGCTTACTTTCATTCTAACGATCGGTTCTCGAATTCAGATTTTAAACTGCGTATCGTACTGTATAAAGATACTCCCTTTCATTGTCCTCCGCGAAGGTTACCATACGCACAAAAAATCGAGCTTTAAAAGATCTTTGACGACTTGCTTAAAAGAGGCATTATTCGTGAATCGAATTCATCTTATGTTTCACCCATAGTTTTGGAGCATAGAAAGAATAAAGAACTCAGATTGTGCGTTGATTTTCGCGAGCTCAACAAAATAACCGTGCACGATAATTACCCCCTACCTCTCATTGAAGATCATTTTGATCGCCTCAGAGGAAAAAAGTATTTTACATCCTTAGACTTGAAGAATGGTTTCAACCATGTCCAGTTATCTGATGAGTCAACAAAATATACTTCATTCATAACTCCACTGGGTCAGTATGAGTTCAGCCGGATGCCTTTTGAGCTGAAAAATGTCTCGTCAGTTTTCGAACGATTTATGAAGCATACATTTCGAAAGTTGATCTCAGAAGGTGAAATCATAACTTACCTAGATAATGTTCTGATCGCCACATATTCTATAGAAGAACATTTAGATATTTTATATAAATTGTGATATTATTGTGGAAAATGTGGAATCAGATTTGATAAATGCATGTTTCTGCAGACGGAAATCATTTATTTGGGCTATAAGATTACTGAGGAAGGTATTAGACCCAACGATAGTTATCTTAACGCTATTAATTATATAATTTATAAAAAAATTTGCAAATATTGCAAAACCATTATATGATTTGCTAAAAAAGGATGTACCCTTTGTATTTGGTATTCATGAAATGCAAACTTTTGAAGCTTTGAAGAACAAACTTTTAGCTTCACCTGTATTATCCATTTACAGTCCCAATCTTATCACAGAATTGCATTGTGATGCAAGTAGGTATCGATAGGTATCGGTGCGGTATCGTATTCTATTTCTCGAAACGGGCGACAGTATCAGAATCCAAATACCACAGTTAAGAACTCGAACCTCTCTCAATAATTTACGATTTGAGGCAAGTTAAAATATATTTGATCGGTATATCGTTTAAAATCATAACTGATTGTCAGGCTTTGGCCTTAACTTTGAAAAAAAAGTGTCTAAATCCTCGTATCTCACGTTGGGCATTAGAGCTTCAAAGTTTTGATTACGTGGTTCCTTTAACATACTCTTTGTTGATGATGAGTCGTTTGAATTTGCACTTACTGGAGCGCAAAGGTGAGATCCAAAAATAGTATCTATTGCTTCTGAGATGGAGAAGTCTGAAAATTCGTTTTATGAAATGATCGACGGTTTGATATACAGGAAATATAAATACAAGGTTCTCTTCTTCGTTCCATCTCAAATGGAAGAGCAAATAATTCGTACACACCACGAATTTATGTGTCATTTGGGAGCCGATAAATGCTTTGAATATATTTCAGCGAGTTATTTTTTTCCCAACATGAAAAAGAAAATCAAAGCCTATATCAAAACCTGTCTGAAATGTATTTACTTTTCGCCACCATCTGGGAAGAAATAGGGTACGTTACACTCTACTCCAAAAGGTGATGTCCCTTTCGATAAGATACATATCGATCATCTCGGTCCTTTACCGAATTCTCATTCAAACAAAAAACATATACTCGTATTTCTCGTGATTGATGGCTTTACAAAGTTTATAAAATTTTACCCTGTCAAACCAACTCAGATCAAGGAGGCCATTACTTGTTTAAGATAATTTTTTAAGAGTTACTCCAGGCTAAATCGTCTTGCATCGGATCGTGGAAGCTGCTTCATATCCAAAGAGTTTGCAGACTTTTTAGAAGAGCATAATATTAAATGTATTAAGATTGCGACTCATTCGCCACAATCAAATCGTCAAATTGAACCAATGAATCGCATAATCGTCCCGATGTTATCGAAAGAATGTGATGCAAACTCTACTATTGGTTGAGACAAATTTTTAACTAAGGTTGAATTCGCACTTAACAAGACGATAAATAAAAGTACAGGCTTTTCTCCTACCGTTCTTTTATTTGGGAGAAACCAAAAGGGTAAGTTTTGCGACCGTGTTCACGAACATATTCAAGATATCTTAGGCAAGAACCTCACTTGTGTTAACGAGACAAGACAAAAGGCGATTGAAAACATAGAAAAAAATCAGATAAGGAACAAAAACTATTATGATAAACACCACAATCATCCAAGGTCATACAAAGAAGGTGAATATGTTTTGATTAAAAACATCGTAACAATTCCCGGTATCAACAAGAAACTCTTGGTCTTCCTGCAAAGTAATCCCCTTCAGATTTAATACACTTGTGCCAACGAATTTTCCAATCCTCGAAGCACTTCTCATAAGCACTTTTTGGTATAGCCTTGAGATCTTCCAGCGATGCCGTTTCTCCATCCTTCTTTCATAGGTCTCTTCAATTATGGGAACAGGACAAAGTGTCATGGGGCCAAATCCCTATGATTCGTCACCAATTATGACCCTTTTGAGCAAGTCAGGATTCAAAAGCTCCTAAGCGATTCTAATGCGACGGTTCTTCTGATCAAAACTAAAAAGTTTCGGAACAAACTTCGCTCATGCCCAAAACATGCAAAGAAATTTCATGACACGAGCCGACCTCAGTAACTTCTCTTATGGTAATTCGACGGTTTTCCCAAACAATTTTATTCACAGCTTCGATGTTATCATCTTTTGTTGATGTGCTGGGGCGTCCAGAGCAAGGTTCGTCATTGGCATCTTCTCGGCAATCTTGGAAGAGCTTGTGTCACTTGTAAGCATTTTTGTTTTTACTTAGAGCTGACTCACCGTATTCCAGTGTCAACATTTCAAGTGTTTTAGAGCACTTGATTCCATTTTTTACACAAAATTTGATTCAAATTCTTTGCTCCATTTTTTATAATAATTGAAAATGGCCGAGCACACCAAAATAGGTCTAACCTTTCTATCTGTTAAAAATAAACTAAGTATGCTATATACTTGAAACTGTGAACATATGTTCGGGATACGTGTACCAATACAGCAAAAAAAAAATCGAAAAAACGAATGTACGTTGTCCGCGAAATTTCAAATGTTACCTTACTTTTTGAACACACCTCGTATTCTTACTTATTAAATTTTATATCCTAATTTTACGTTTAAAAAGGTTATTGTTGTCTTTTCGGTTTCATCTCGGTTATTATTTTAAATGATAATGAGAGTGTTGAAGATAGTAAAAAATACTGAAACTAAACTTTCGCGAGATGTTTATTTTCTAAAAAAAAGGAAGAATTTTTGTATTTTGTATTATAATATGACAATATTAGGATTACGATTGATTTTACCGATTGGCAATTTCTCTTCAACACTTGAACTGAACGTTTAAATGCCAATAACAATTAAAGGAAATTAAATTTTTTTTTGGGACAAAATGAAATGAAATGGCACGATAGCCAACATACACGAAATAAATAAAGGACGTGTTCGTTTGTTTCTTTGCCGCTCCTTTTGGTCGTCGACAGAGAGGTTATAGTATTGTAGAATGTTTGTGTGGGTACAAATAATAGAACTTATTCTTTTCAATACAAATCCCTTTATTCAGTACAGTTACAATTCACTATTTAATTCTTTCTCTCAGTACAATCCAATTTCTCAACCACTTATACTTTTCTTATCTTTTACTTAAACCACTTAATCACTTCTTCTAATTAACACTTCAAATTCAACTTTGGAACTGATTTGCATACCTTTGGGATGCTGGTATTTATACTCGAAAGACATACTTCGAGAACAATCCTCGCCACCCAGCGTCCCATACAATTTCCAATTTGCTAGAAAATTCGATTCTACTCTCCAGTCGAGGCTGCTAATCCAGTATCGAAACCTTCTAGTCTTCGAATTTCGACATTTTCTGCTAGATGTCGCTGCTCACAGTTGACTGGTTATCACATTGCTCCCTCCCTACAGTTGTTCGTCCCGAACAACTTCGTCATTCAGCATCCCGTTGAAATGACACATTCTATCCAAATGGACCACTTTCAATTTTCCTCGATCCCCACGCTGGATCCGGTAGACAACGTCATTAATGCGGGTTATCACCTTGTATGGACCTTCCCAGTCCTGTTGCAATTTTGGTGATTTGCCTTTCTTACGCTGAGGATTATACAGCCAAACCAGATCTCCTTCGTTGAAACCGGAAGATTTCGCCTTGATATCGTACCTAGTTTTCATGCGGCTGCTTGCTAGCTTCATCTTTTCTCTGGTGTCTTCATGCAATTTACGAATCCTGCTGCGTAAGTCATTCACGTACTCGTTCACCTCTTTGGGCTCCGTCGGTGGGGATCCGAATTTTGCTTCACTTGGCAACCGAATTGTTTGACCAAATAAGATCTCGAATGGTGTGTGCCCTGTTGAGCTATAGACCGCGTTTCGGTAGGCCATTAAGAAGAGGGGTATGTGTCGATCCCAATCCCGCTGGCAGTTGCTAACAACCTTAGATAGATGCTCATTCAAGGTCCGATTGAATCGCTCGACCATTCCATCAGATTGAGGGTGTAGTGGCGTTGTCCTTGTCTTTCTTATTCCCAAATATTGGCATATTTCCTGGAAGACTTTTGATTCAAAGTTTCGCCCTTGATCAGAGTGCAGCTCCATTGGGACCCCAAATCTGCTCACCCAGTTGTTGACTATCTGTTCGGCTACGGTCTTAGCCTCTTGATTTGGGATGGCAAACACTTCCGGCCACTTACTGAAGTAATCCATGACTACGAGAGTATATCGGTTTCCATTAAAGGTTTTGGGAAACGGCCCAGCGATGTCGATGGCTATTCGTTCGAAAGGTGCTCCGACATTGTATTGTTGCATTTGTCCACGTGGCTTTGCTTTTGGACCCTTGGTAGCAGCACACCTTATGCACTTTTTGCACCAATTCTCGACATCTTGTTTAGTGCTTAGCCAATAGAAGCGTTCCCTTACCTTTTCCAACGTCTTATTTATTCCCAAATGGCCTCCTGAGATTCCGTCATGTATTTCATGGAGTACTTGGTTGACTCTGGACCGTGGCACAATTAGCTGCATACGAGATGTTGAATTATATCACTCTTGTGATATTAAAAAAAATAAATAAATAAAATTATATCACTCTTGTGATATTTGAAATAAAAGAAAATAATTATATCACTCTTGTGATAAAAACACAACTTTTATTTAATTATATCTTCGAGTCCTTTTTTGGACTTCGCGTGTTCGAATCTTTCTTAAGACTAACTTACTTATTCCTATTTCTGTCCACCAAACTTCGTAATCAATCCGAATCAGAGGGATTCGGTTATTGGTCTTTTCCATAAACAATTTTTAATGACCCAGTTCTAAATAGACGCTGGGTAAGGGATATTTCACTTATGTATGCAATCGTGTTTATTTGGGGCATGCATGGTCATTGATCCAGGCACTTGATCGATGACCATTTGGTTGGATGCTTCGTAAGCGGTTAATATAATTGCTTCGATTTTTAGTGGAGTGCGCATTAATGCTTCATAAGCGGTTATTATAATTGCTTCGATTTTGGGTGGAATGCAATTAGAGAAAATGTAATTAAATTGTAAAATATGTGACATGCTAAGTTGACAAATATATGATGCAATCAAATTGTGAAATATGTGACATGCTAAGTTGACAAATATATGATGCAATTAATTGTGAAATATGTGACATGCTAAGTTTACAAATATATGACATGCGCAAGATGAGTGCGCATTAAATAATTGTGGGTGCGGGGTGAGCAGTGGTAACTATAACACCCCCAACGTTAGATTGAGGCACCGACGAAATTTGAAGTAGTTGGTTACTCCGTTTGGTGGTTACAATTACGAGTATGATAATAATTAATAATATGGATAAGTCCGTACCTAGACTTATTACATTTGAATTCTTAGTAATATACGACATTTGGTCAATATTTTTTTCAAAGTCCAATTGTTTCAAATATAAGTTTTCTAATTTCAAATCAGATATTGAGGTATTTTCTTTAATTTTTGTCATATAATTTGGCAAGATTAATTTATCGTACACCTTAATACTAGGATTTAAATACTTTTTATTCATTATTTCGACTTTACAATTTTCAAATTTTATCATGAAGGTTCCTTCATTTTTAATTTTTATTTTGTTGCAATTATGATTTATTGTTTGATTATATATGTTTTTTTAAAATTAATACACCTTGTAATATTTCTTTTACCTCTTTTTCTAGGAACATTTTTGTATAACAATGGGCTTCTTCATAATTTAAAATGTTTTTTATACATTCATTATTGACTTTTATTAAATTTTTCATGAGGTTGTCTTTTACATTTGTATTGTATATGTTATTATTTGAATCTACTAACACTTTATTTGTTTCAAGGTGTAAAGACTTATTTTCCCTGTTTGGGATGGGTTCAAAGGTGATTTGGGATAGAATTTGATTGGAATATTGAGGAATGAGTAGGATTATGACAATATTTGTTTCATGAAGTGTAATAGCGATCTTTGTGTGCATGTAGCTATCATAGTCTTTAATTAATTCTAGTTCTGTCTGTGTCAAAATATCAGTTGGGATTATACCAAGTTTGCCAGAGAAAACGATTTGTCCTATACCGTCGATATGATTTCGTAAAAGTGTAATGTCGCTGTCTACTTGATAAACTTGTTGTAAAAAGGTGAGTTCGTCTTCTATTGTCGCTATTTTATTTTGTATTACGTTTTTGAAATCGTTTAAGTAGTTTTCTATAGTTTTTTGTTGTGTGTTTATATGTAAAGTTATATTCTGTATTTGGGAGGAAATAGTATTGCTAATTAGAGTGAGTTTGTTTGTTGTGCCTGTCAGATTGTGTTGATTTTGTGTTAAGGATTCAAGTACTTTAGAGATTTCTTTTTCATCATCACTGTCCATGACACCTGCTATGTATTTCATTCCTTTTCCAATTACATTTATTAATCCGCGTTTTTGTCTAAAATGTGGGATTAAATAATTAAGTTTTGCTTTAACTAATATAAGGTTTTTGTCAATAGAGTCTATAATTGGTGTTACGCTCATCTTAGATATTCTTAGAGTGTTAATGTTGCTTTGAATGATCTTAATCGTTTGTTCATACTCGGTTGTATTGATGATGTGCAGAACTTTAGTGTAGTAGTCTATTGTTTTGAGTTTCCCTACATTAATTGGGATGTATCCATGGTTGTTTGTAAGGTCTTGGACGTCAATCGTTTGCATTTCCATTAGGATGAGCATTGCACAGAATATTAGTATGGTAGTTATAAATTTCATTTTGGTTAATCCTGTAAGAAGATAATAAATCATACTGAATTTAGATTAAGGTTTAAAGTTAAATAAACGTGTGTAATGATGATAGAAACGAATGGTAGGGTAAGTGTTTGTTATGTGGTTCTTCCAAGTTTAATAGTAGGATTCTCCTTATTTTGAAATTTTTTCCTTTGTCTCACATGGTTTTTGTAATATTTTAATCCTGTCTTTTTGTCATTTACATGATCATCATCGAGTTTTTCGGCATCGATCTTCCTATATTTGGCATGGTTTTTTCCGCCTCGTATTTCTTTTATAAAGTTTGGTCCAGGTGTAATTGATGTATCAACTCTATTGAGATTCAATTTATTGATAACTGTTTCTTTCTTTTTGAGGATGTTTTCATAAATCGTTGCATACTCTTCTTCTGTTATTTTTCCGTTTATAAAGTCGATGGGTCTTTTATTGGTTGTAGAGTGAATAGTGTTATTATAGAATTTTATTATTCGTAGTATTTTTTCCTCTACAGTTTCTAGGTTGTTTTCATCGTCATGTCTTAATAAACGGATGTGTTCGTTTATCGTATTATGTAGTCTTTCGATATCTGCATTCGAGGTGTGATTACTGTTCGAAGTATATTGAATGTCTATATTTTCCTTCCTTAGGAACTCACGAATAGGTATGGCTTTGAATCCTAATTCGTTATCTACTACAATCTTTTTCATATTACCATGAGTGCTTATATATTGTAGGACCTTTGCTTTAAATTCTGTCCAAGTTCGGCCATTAATTTTGTAAGCTTGAGCATATTTAGTAAATTTGTCAATAGTTGTCATAAATAATGTTTTCTTTAAGCTATAAAAAACATCTATATGTATTATTTCGTTTGGTTTGGAGGGTGTTTCCGTTAATTTATATTGGATTTTAAGTGGGTTTCTGTCATACTTTTCAATACAGCAGATTTCGCAATTATTTATAAATTGGGTGATTCTAATTTTTAAGTTAGGGTGATAAATTTTGCATTTCAATTCCTTAAACACTTCTTCGATACCTCTGTGATTATTTCTTTTGTGTTCTTTTTCAATAAGTTCGGTTAATTCTTCCTCACTCTCGATATCTTTTAATTCTTGAAAACATCTTATGATTTTGAAATTATTGTTACTTGAAAATAGTTGATTAAACGTATCGTTCAGTTCTGTATAAAATTCTTCATCTATCATTAGGGCATTCAGTTGCGTTGGATTAAAATGTGTTTTTAATAATGTAATAGCGAATTCTTTATCCATTGTCTTTGTGTATATTATCTTTCTATGATTTTTGAATATGTTTGAATTTCGAATTTTTAGTGAGCCTGACGTAATTTTTTTTATAATTACTTGATTTCTAAATATATTTATTGCTGACTCGGTGGTTCTTATGGTATTGGATTGTGTGTTTGGAATTATTTCTGAAGTGTGGACTTCAGTTTGAACAATTCTCGATAGAGCATCGGCGTTACTGTTTTGTGTCCCTTTTTTATATTTTATTTCATAATCAAACTCAGACAATTTTAATCTCCATCTTACTAGTTTTGAGTTTGGTTCTTTAATGGAAAATAGCCATGTTAGTGGTTTGTGGTCGGTTTCTATAGTGAATGTTCGACCGAATAGGTACGGGCGAAAATACTTTGTTGCCCAGACGATGGCTAGTAACTCTTTCTCAATTGTACTGTAATTCACTTCATGTTCGTTTAATGTACGACTTGCGAAACAGACAGGGTGATTTTCTTGAGAAAGGACGGCTCCAATTGCGAACTGACTTGCGTCTGTAGTCAGGGTAAATTTTTTCTTGAAATCTGGATATATCAAAATTGGGTCATTTACAAGAAGTCTTTTTAATGTTTCAAAACTGTTCCTATAATTTGGGTCAGATATGTTAATTTTGGCATCTTTTTTTAAAAATTTAGTCATTGGTTTGGCAATCTTCGAATAATCCTTAATAAATTTTCTATAGTACCCGGTCAAACCGAGGAATTGTTTTATTTGTTTAGTTGTTTTGGGAATTGGAAATTTGAGAATACACTCAATTTTTTGTGGATTAGGTTTAATACCGGTTTGAGTGACAATATGTCCAAGGAATTCGGTTTCTCTTTTAAGAAATTCAGACTTATCGAGTTGAATTTTTAAATTGACTTCTTTTAATCGTTCAAATATCTTGTTAAGTGAATCAATATGTTCTTGCAAGGACGTTGAGAACACTATGATATCATCTAAGTACACAAAGCACCTTTTATTAATAAAATCTTTTAAAACGTTATTCATAAGCCTTTGGAAGGTTGCAGGGGCTGTCTTCAGACCAAATGGCATACGTAAAAATTCGTAATGGCCATTTTCTACACTAAAGGCTGTTTTATGAATATCTTCTTCTGCAATCTCAATCTGGTGGAAACCTTTTGCTAAATCTAAGGTTGTAAAATACTGACATTTACCCAGCTTGTCCAGGATTTCATCCATATTTGGAATTGGGAATTTGTCATTTATTGTCACATCGTTCAGCTTACGATAGTCGACAACTAGTCTCCATTTTTGTTTGCCACTGGCATCGACCTTCTTTGGTACGATCCATATTGGTGCGGAATATGGGGAGTTACTAGGGCGGATTATTTTACTATCTAACATTTCTTCAATTTGTTTTGCTACTTCATTTTTATGTATGTATGGGTATCTATAAGATTTTGCGTAAATGGGAATTTCGTTAATAGTACGAATTTTATGCTTAATAGCGTTGGTAAATGAAAGGTCAGAGGTTTCTTGATAAAATATATCTGAGTATTTTTTAATGACTTTCAGAAGCTGTTGTTTCTCTTCAAGGTTTAAATGATCTATTCGAATCTGTTCGGATATACATTTTTGATTTTCTGAAGGGGTATATTTGGGGACTGTGTAATAAACATTACCGTTTACTTCTTTCGGTTCACTTACCATGTTGATGACTACCTCTTGGTAATTATCGTTATAGACGCTTTGGTTTATGGAGTTAGTATTACTCTCTGAAGACTTCTGCTCTGCTTGAGTAAATTTTTCTACTGAACTGGAAGGATTCTCAGACCACTGATTTGTCTTCTTTTGGAAAATTAAAGGAATCAATTCTCCTTCTATTTCTAGTTGATTATTCTTATAATCAATTTTAGCATTAAGACGCCGAAGAATATCATTACCTATAAGTCCGTCATAGAATTCATGGAATTTAATGACAAGAAATTCTACCAATTCCTCCGGACTACCTAATTCACTGAATAAAGGAATTCTAACTCGATCTTTTATTTCAATTGAGTGTTGAAGTGTCTTAAGGGTTAATGGTGGAGAGAGTATTCTCCATTTAGGGTGACATATTTTAGGGTTTATGATGGAGTGCGTAGCTCCGGTGTCAATCAACATTTTTAAAGGTTCTAATTTTGTTTTTACCACTATATATGGGAGGTCCCTTGTGAGGCTGTTGAGGGAAAATTTTCAACAATCTTATCAGTGTAGTTTTGGTTGGCAAAATGTTGATGGTATACTTGTGAGGATGTTGAAGGAAGGTGTTCAATAGTCTCACATTTGTTTATGTCCATTGGTTCTAGAGGTGGATGAACATGTGTGTTCGTTATTCTATTCCCGTTATCATTTGAATACGGGTTACTATGTCTATCATTGTAATTCTGATTGTTAGAATATTGGTAACTGGAGCTAGATGTTTGTTGAGATTGTTGGTAATTGTTGTTTCTTTGAGGCTTATTGAATTGTTGTTGATTTGAATGTCTATTTGTACTTGAATCGTTTCGGGAATTATTCTTGTTTTGTCTAAAGTCTAATTGGTTTCGATTACCATTGTTAGTCGATCGTTTTCGAAATTGTTCAGTATTTTTTTCTTGTTTGTTTGTTCTAAAATGTTGCATTTCATTGAGACTAAAATTGGAATAGCCTGCTTGGAAAAGAATATCCATTGCAGATTCTAAAGTTTCGGGGTTCCTACAAGTAAGTATTGTCTTCATTGGTTCTGGAATTTTAGATTTGAAAATGTTTAGTGCTGTTCGCATATTATTCTGAGCACACGTGTTTGTTTCTTCGCTTGAACCTAATATCACTAGTGTTCTGTTGTTTAAATTTCTTAGTTTCCGTTTAATGTCGTTAAAAAAGTCAATGGTGGTTGTCTTGAAAGTGGTACCACGTAATTCGTCAAAGAGTTCTTCGCAACTGCGCCTATCTCCAAAACTGTTTTGTAATATAGTTTTAATTTCTGCCCAGGAAGTAGCCTGGCAGTTAATTTCTAATGTCTCTCGCGCTCTACCCTTAAGTTTACTTTTAATGAGGTCCGAAAACAATTGTTGGGACAGCGCATCGTAGGCTTGTAATATTGGATGTACTCTGTCAACTAGACTTATAAATGTTTGTAGTTCCCTACGATCGCCACTAAATTCGGGAAGGTTGTTTAGGTATTTGAGGGGATTGATAGAGACTGAAGGAGGGTTTGCCATCTTAATTAACTTAATTTAATACAGATATTCTTAGATGTAATAAAATCCTATATCTATATATACATACACATATATATTATTATTATTATTATTACTATTTATATATATATATATTTTTTATTTTGAATACTTGCTGTTTTTATCTACTGATGATTCGGTTGCTATTTGTTGACCTTCTTCTGGATATTGTGCTCAACAGGTTGATTTGTAGACTGTTTGTTGATGAAGTTTTTGTTGTTTTCTTCCGGGTTTTTTTTTCTTCTTTTTTTTTGTCACTTTTGGATTTTTAGAACTAGACAATCACGGTAGTTTTTTTTTTCTTCTTTAAAACGTTTAATTGGGCAACTATATATTACAATTTTTGACACTTTACGTTTGTCAAAACAATATATATATATATATATGCAGGTGCACGGAATAGTTAAAACACCGATTCTTCACTAATTTTATTAAATTGTTAGGACACCGACTGTTTATCACGTTGCTTACACACCAATTTTATTGTATGTACTAAGACGGAGAAAAAAAAAATTTTAACTTTTCGCGGGAACAATCTTATGTTCTTAATTTTGCAGCGATACTCGGTAAAGTGTTAAAACACAATAACTTTTATATTCTTATATTAAGATACCCGAGTATCCTACCGACTGCGCCAATTATATCACTCTTGTGATATTAAAAAAAATAAATAAATAAAATTATATCACTCTTGTGATATTTGAAATAAAAGAAAATAATTATATCACTCTTGTGATAAAAACACAACTTTTATTTAATTATATCTTCGAGTCCTTTTTTGGACTTCGCGTGTTCGAATCTTTCTTAAGACTAACTTACTTATTCCTATTTCTGTCCACCAAACTTCGTAATCAATCCGAATCAGAGGGATTCGGTTATTGGTCTTTTCCATAAACAATTTTTAATGACCCAGTTCTAAATAGACGCTGGGTAAGGGATATTTCACTTATGTATGCAATCGTGTTTATTTGGGGCATGCATGGTCATTGATCCAGGCACTTGATCGATGACCATTTGGTTGGATGCTTCGTAAGCGGTTAATATAATTGCTTCGATTTTTAGTGGAGTGCGCATTAATGCTTCATAAGCGGTTATTATAATTGCTTCGATTTTGGGTGGAATGCAATTAGAGAAAATGTAATTAAATTGTAAAATATGTGACATGCTAAGTTGACAAATATATGATGCAATCAAATTGTGAAATATGTGACATGCTAAGTTGACAAATATATGATGCAATTAATTGTGAAATATGTGACATGCTAAGTTTACAAATATATGACATGCGCAAGATGAGTGCGCATTAAATAATTGTGGGTGCGGGGTGAGCAGTGGTAACTATAACAATGTTGTCCCATCTGCACTTTCCCATTTTCTCTTCAGCAATCCATCTTGCACAAAAAGCGAGTCCCACTGTGCCCAGTATACCTTCAGAGTTTGGCTCCGATCTGATATCTGCTGCCAGCTTGGTCTTTCCTCGTGTTCTTTCCAGGCCAATATTGGTTCGATGTCATTGTCTGCCTGTTGGGAGGAACGGATTTCGTCTATACTCCAACCCTCTATTGGCTCAGTCCTGATCATTTGGATAGTTGCCTGTTCTTTTGCTTCTTTACGATTGCAGTGTTCGCATTTTACTCCGCATGGTCGACGAGAGAGAGCATCAGCATTTGCGTGGAGTGTTCCCTTGCGGTGTTGCACTTCAAAGTCGTAGCCCTGCAACTGCTCGATCCATCTTGCAACTTGGCCTTCAGGGTTCTTAAATTGGAGTAGCCATTTCAGAGCTGCGTGGTCTGTCCGGAGAATGAACTTTTGTCCGTAGAGGTACTTATGGAAATGCTTCGTAGCCAGAATTAAAGCCAGAAGCTCGCGCCGGGTTACACAGTAGTTCCGTTCAGGTCTGGAGAGTACTTTGCTGTAATATGCGACCACTTTCTCTTGACCGTCATGAACTTGGGAGATCACAGCTCCGACCCCAACATTGCTAGCGTCTGCGTCCACGATGAACATTTTTCCGGGCGTCGGGTAACCCAAGATGGGGGCATTGCACAGCTGTCGCTTCAGTTCTTGAAATGCTTTTTCGCATTCTCCAGACCACCTGAACTGTCGGCCTTTTTCCGTAAGTTGATGCAGGCTCTTTGCAATGCCAGCAAAATCCTTTACGAACCTTCTGTAATATGTGGCGAGGCCCAAGAAGCTTCCCAGTTGGTGTTTATCTTTTGGAGAAGGCCAACTTTTCACGGCTTCGATTTTGTCAGGATCCGTTCTTACTCCTTCCGCTGCTATAATGTGACCCAGATATTTTACTTCCGGACGAAACAAGGCACACTTTTCTGGGTTGAGCTTTAAATGAGCACTTCGTAGCCTCTCAAACACTTCTTTTAGATTTTCGCGGTGCTCCTCGTACGTCTTACCTATGACGATAACGTCGTCCAAATATACTAGGCAGGTTTTCCAGGTGAGTCCTTGCAATGTTCGTTCCATTAGTCGCTCGAAGGTGGCCGGAGCGTTGCACAGTCCAAACGGCATCACTGCAAACTGCCAAAGACCGCTTCCTGTAGTGAAGGCAGTTTTCTCACGATCCGCACGATTTATTTCTACCTGCCAGTAACCGCTCTTCAAGTCAAGCGTTGAAAACCATTTCGCTCCAGAAAGCATATCCAAAGTGTCATCGATTCTCGGAAGTGGGTAGCTGTCCTTTTTAGTGACATCATTGAGACGTCGGTAGTCTACACAAAATCTCGTGCTGCCATCTTTCTTCTTCACGAGGACCACTGGAGATGCCCACGGTCTTTGCGATTCTTCAATCACTCCCTCAGCTTTCATCTTCGACATCATTTCGGCAACTTCTGTTTGCTTTGCCAATGGAAGACGCCTTGCAGGTTGATGGATTGGTCGAGCGTCTCCGGTGTCAATGTGGTGTTGAACAATATGCGTACGTCCATATTCTCCGTCCTTGATTTTTATGCTCTGAACTGTTGTGACCGGTGTTGCACCCTTTTTTTCCGTTGTGGTCGATATAGCCTCAACAGGTACGCATTTTCCCACTATCTCCCCCTTTTTCACCTTTACACTGAATGTCTTTGGATTTAAAATCCTTCTTTGGCTCCACTAAGGTCTTTCCCACCATGAAGTCTCTTTTCTTTTCTGGCTCCATCAAATAGAATCGGTGGCTACCAGGACCACCTTCCACTTTTGCCCACAAAATTGCTTCTGACGAAGGCTCTAGACTCTGATTGCTGCAGATGACGACATTTGAGACTGAGGTATTGGCGTTTCCGTATATCATTGGTATCTCCAAGTTTCCGTATTTCAGGGTTTGTGCCCCCAAGTCGACTACAAGTCCATGTTCTCTCATGAAGTCTGTACCAATGATGCACTCGTCACATATGTCAGCTACCAGAAACGCGTGAGTGAATGTTATTCCGGCCAATTGGATTTTTATGCGAACTTCACCATATACCTTAATCGTTGCTCCTGTAGCTGTTCGCAAGCTGCAACTGCTAGTGTTATGCAGCCAAGACTTCTGCACAAGATTCCTCCTGATGATTGAGGCCGTGGCACCGGTGTCTATTGTTGCCATCCATTTTTCTTTTCCACTGACTACTTCTACTAGAAGGCTTTCGCTGCATCGTTTTGCCAGTGAGACTTGGATGATGGTCCTGGGGCCGTCGACTCCTGCTACCAACTTCTGCCCCGCGAAGTTGGTGCTTAAGCATTTCCCGACTGATGGCTTCGGGAAGGTTGACCGGCTTCTTGATAGCTGTTTCTGCGGGTTTCTTCCTCTATTTGCTTGTCACCACAGTGAGGGCAGTCTTTTCGTCGCACCGGTTCTTTACACTGCCTTTGAAGGTGTCCTATTTTATTGCAATTCCAGCAGCGCATTATCCGTCTATCCCGTCGAGTATCTCGTTCCTCGGCACTAATTCTTGTGCAGGACTATTCGATAGATGTTACTTCCCTGACGAAATGTGTTCCCCTGGAAGCCTGATTGGCTGCTTCCATCGCTAGAGCGAAGGCAAGCGCTTCAGCAAGGGTTCTTTTCCCGGCCATCCTTACTGCTGACTGTAGCTTCGAATCTGCAATTCCCCTGATAAATGCATCTTTTGCCATTTCGTCGATAATTTCCTGGCCTGCGGTGGGGTATGACAGATGTGCAAGTCTACTCACATCTGCTTGGAGCTGCTGCAGTGTTTCTCCTCTTTGCTGCGTTCGGCTTTGCAATTGGACCTTGTAGACCTCCTGCAAGTGGCTATCCCCAAACCGTTTCTCTATAGCCTGTACTAAAGTCACATAATCTTTATGCTTTTCTATGTCTACTGTTCGCAACAATTCTGCTGCAGGACCGTGCAAGGCCATTGTTAGGGCAAAGCACTTTTCCTCATTGTCCCAGTCGTTTGCACAGGCAGCCATTTCAAACTGCTTCTTATAAGTAGACCATGAGGTCTGGCCATCGAATGAGGGAGGCTTCAAATCTTTTCTCCTTGGACCGCTTTAAGAACATTCTCGCAGTTTCTGTTTTCGCACTGTGTCGAGCTCTTTTGCCAGTTGCTGAACTTTGCTGTCCATTTCCTCGAATTTTTCGCCAACATTCTTCTCTATTCTATCAAATTTGTCATCAACGTTCTTCTCTATTCTTTCAAATTTGTCATCGATTTCTTCGAATTTTTGCTGGAGAATGTTTTTTTGTTCTTCCAGATTATTTTTTTGTTCATCCATTTTCTGTTGAAGACCGTGCAGACTGTTGGTTTGTTCGTTGAATTTTTGTTCAATGCTGCTCTTCTGCTCGTCTAGATTTTTCTTTTGTTCATCCAGCTTTTGTTCGAGGCTATTCTTTTGTTCTTCCAGATTTTTCTTTTGTTCGTCGAGACTGCTCTTATGTTCGTCCATTTTTTGTTCCAGACTGTTCTTCTGTTCTTCCAGATTTTTCTTTTGTTGGTCGAGACTGTTCTGTTCGTCCATTTTTAACAAGAGGAGTTGTATCATCGCAGCCATGTCATTGCCGGTACTTGTCTGTTCATCCTCGTCAACATCAAAGGAATATGCATCAGGATCATGACCCTCGTTGTTCAAAGCCTCCTGAAGTCTGAGCACCAGGTCACTTTTTCCTCCACTGGCGCTGAGGCTTCTCTTGTTCAACTCGGATTTGAGTTGGACGAGGGTCAACTGCAATAGTTTTCGACCCATTCTAGCTTTTTCAAATAGTCAGAAAACACTTTTTTTTTTTTTTTACACACAATAAGTCCTATCCCACTTCTGACACCAATGTAGAATGTTTGTGTGGGTACAAATAATAGAACTTATTCTTTTCAATACAAATCCCTTTATTCAGTACAGTTACAATTCACTATTTAATTCTTTCTCTCAGTACAATCCAATTTCTCAACCACTTATACTTTTCTTATCTTTTACTTAAACCACTTAATCACTTCTTCTAATTAACACTTCAAATTCAACTTTGGAACTGATTTGCATACCTTTGGGATGCTGGTATTTATACTCGAAAGACATACTTCGAGAACAATCCTCGCCACCCAGCGTCCCATACAATTTCCAATTTGCTAGAAAATTCGATTCTACTCTCCAGTCGAGGCTGCTAATCCAGTATCGAAACCTTCTAGTCTTCGAATTTCGACATTTTCTGCTAGATGTCGCTGCTCACAGTTGACTGGTTATCACAGTATGTACGAGTATTATACAATGTTATTATGACATTGTAGATTGGATAAGGGTATAATAATATAATACAATGATAGTCAGTAAGGAAAAATCTAATTTTATCTCAATTCAAACAACATAGAGCCGCAAAATTGTAATTTCGTTGTGATCAAAACTGAGAAGCCATATTTTAACTTTTTTTTTAAGAAGATTCAATTTACAGGATGTAACGGAGTAAAAGTTTTTGAATACCGTAGTTCGGAATGTATGTACAAGGTCAATACTAATTGAATTGCTAGGTAGATTACGAGGATTTATTGTAGTTGAGGACTTTGCATACAATCCGCTTCTTATAAAAAATGTTTTCAATATTTTAAAGTAATACAAATGTTTAAGTGGAAGAATTTTCAATGTTCTGAACAAAACCGTAGAATGAGCTAAACGATTAACTCTACCTACTTTTCGAATAGCGCACTTTTGCAGAACTACCAATATCTGATACTTGCTATGGTAGGCACTACCCCAAACGGTAATTCCAAAATATACCATCTTCAAAGTTCTCGTGTCGCAGAATTAAATATTGTTTTACATTTGAAATATGTTCAGACCAACTCAAGTGTTAGTCAAAGGCAATACCTTGATACTTAAAGTGATCTACTACTTCAATTTTAAAACAATTCAGGTCACAGGACGAGTGATTATTAAATATTATGCAAACGCAATTTAAAATGTTGGAACTTGCACAATTTTTTACATGAAAGTAGATTTCAAGTTCAGGTAGCCTAGACTGAAATTCATCAATTTAGTTTTACTACCGACGACTAGCTCATGTTCCGCAAACCAAATTCTTAGAAGGTGAACGTCGTGATTTATGTCAACATTTAAGTTTAGAGCACTATTCGAGTGATTTGCAATGCTTAGGTCATCAGCAAATGCGGTAACTTTTCCTACAAATGGCTGTCGAAGAAGTGAGTTTATATAAACCAGAAACAGTATTGGACCAAGAACTGAATCCTGGGGCAACTCCAGACTCAGAGCTTTTGAGATGTTAACAAAATCTTCTATCTTAACTTTTTGGGTTCTATTTACCAAGTAGAACTCAAACCAATTATTGTATGTGAAAAACGAAAACCTGCACCATATAATTTATATAAGAGAATTCCATGGTTTACTGTGTCAAAAGCTTTGGTTATATCCACGAAGAGTCTCCAGCACAGCATTTTTTATCATCTATAGCTTTGTGTATAAAAGAGTAAAACTCCAAGAGGGTATCTTCAGTGGAAAGGCTTTATCTGAACCCAAACTGAACTTAGGTAATTTACCCTTGCAAGGTAATCCAACATTCTTCTTTTAATAGCTTTCTCAAAAACTTTGGAAATTGATGACAGTAATGAAATCGGCCTATCGTTGTTTTTGTCACTTCTACTACCCTTTTTGAAAAGAGATATTACATGTGCACACTTTAGTTAATCTGGAAAGGTTCCAGTGAAAATGCTACGATTAAAAATGTGGGCAAGAATGTCCACTATTTACTTAGATGGCGCTACAGTCCGGGGTGGACTTGGACCTCCATTAATAGGCCTCTTATGTGCACTTTTCTGACCAGGTCAATGTCACTGTACAGTTCGTAGAATTCGCCATTAGAGTTTCTTGACAAAGCCTTATTACCCATTTGTCTTCTTAGGCCGAAAACCAACGACTGGCAAGAGTAACTCTGACTAAAGTTACATATGTCCTATTCGCTGATGTTGTGCGTCCTTTCTTGCTGCCATCATATATTTAGTTTTACCCTCATTCACGACTAAACTCATTCTTGCCGCTTTCGTTTCAATATTTGTGAACACAGCTCGCTGGGCTCTGATAATGATGTCAATGCCATCAGGGTATACAAGTAGTTGTACACACTCGTTGTGCCTTTTTGTGCATCTGATGTTGACTTGCAAATTTCGCACAATTATCTGAAGTAAGCATAATGCACCGAAGGTCTCTGAGAAATCGTTACCAACCTTGAGGTAGCAGCGAGCACGATCTGACGTTTGGTAGGTAGACTTCTTGGGTTTTTTGCAAGATATGCCGTAGAGTGAATACTTGGTTGATTGTGGACTTACTGGCACTAAAACCGCATTGATTCAGATTGCGGCCATTCAGATTGTTGATAAATGGCTTCATCCATTCACATAAGACAGCAGCTAAAATCTTATATACGATGTTGAGGAGATGGATGGCTCTATAGTTGCAGAGTTTCCTTTCGTGTATATCGGGAAAATGCTGCTAAGGTTCCATTCTTCAGGCATGCATAACTTGGCGCATGCTCTCGACTAACTCATCTCCCGCTGGCTTAAATTGCTCGTCAGTTAGGCCGTCTGATCCAGCAGCCTTGTTGTTCTTTAACTTAAATATTGCTATCCTCTTTTATTTTTGATCGGGCTTACGGATCTTTTAACATTCACCTGGAGAATGGTTAATTCTGCCTGACAGCGGAATTTGGGTTGTTCTCGCCGTTTAACATTCTTCAGAAGTGGTTTTTTGGTGCCTTGATACGTTCTTTTTAGTTTTTGGTAAAACTTTCGAACATCGTTCCTGGAGTCTCACCTCTCTACTTCCTCGATCGCGCGCTTCTCATGCTCTTTCTTTTTCTTCTGATGAAGCCGATGTTGTTCTCCCCTCTTTTGCTCGTAGAGCTCACGGCCAGTGAGGTACATAAGTGCAATTGGTCTGCAGTAGGAAGGAGTAGAAGATTCGTTTTTCTTTTTTTGGACGGTTTAGACAAATGTTGTTTGCATTTTCTCGAAAAGTGTACCCCAATTTGTGCATGTTAAGATCTTTATGTTCTCTCATTATTTGCAAGAGTGAAAGCAGATTGGTCCGATTGCAATCTCGATAGCTCAGCATACAGACATGGCACAATCTGGAAGTGGTGAGCTAACGAAGTGCGCATCAATCATACTGTCATTATACAAAAAGCTGGCAAGTTCACTGTTATGGTAGAGCCTTGGAATGGAGGATGAAGCAGACTTTTTTACGTTTTTGACGAACGACCAACACTTTGTATTCGCTTTGAAATTGCACACGTTTAAGAAAGCCGTTTCAGTCATTCGTAGCTCGTTTGAATCTGTACGAGTTTATCTTGTAAGACCGAAAAAAAGAATAGTTCTCTAACCTTAGCAGGCTCTTTACTGCTGGAGTCGTAGCACGCATTTTCCTTTGGTTTGATAAAGTGCTGGAAGGATAAAAGACTTTATCTGAAAGACAATAGGTGTGGTTTTTGGTTCAAAATTGAATTGCAACCTAGCCTGCGAGATATTGAATTCAGATATCACATTGTAATGGAGTATGGTAGCGTCAATCACTACGCATATAATTGGCGAGACTGCAATGAGGACATAATAAATACGCAGAGAATTATTTGCATATTTATTATGAATTCCAGAGTCAAATCGAACTTCAATGGTGTACAACAGTGGTTTATTTATTATCAGCTTGTTCAGGTTGAGAGTCCTTCTAACCATCAAGAGCCTTCTCCTAGCCAATCAGGCAACCATCTATACACTGTTTGTTGCCTTTGTTCGATTGGATATCAGATACCAATTAAGATCCGGCATGATAAATATCGGGTTTTCCAATAAGGACTTGACAACTTTTTTTTTAAATAAAACGCAAACCATTTGAGATGTTTCAAAAACTTTATTATCGGCTTGAAGTACTCGTACAATCAAAACATTTATGAATGGAACTCGACTTCGTTCATATGGCCACCGCGGGCACGTTTGCAGCGGTCGATTCGTTGGACAGTTTGATGATTAGTGAAAGAGTGCGTTCACAAATTAAATTCAAAGTTGTCAAGTCCCGATTGGAAAAACCTTTACCACCTTAGACTTGCTTATTCGGAACACAATATTTTTGTCCTCTACCCACTTTGTCAGGGTTCTGTTGCCTACCACACTACTATTGACTACATACTATAATGCACTGGACAATGGGCATTATTAAAAGAAGGTGGTGTTATGCTAACCGCTTCATGTATTACCACTGATTTCCTGGATCTTAGTTATCGTTTGGAGCTTTTCCTTCAATGAATGGGTGTAATTCTCTTCCTCCCACGATAAGATTATTTGCCAAGATTAGTAAATCTTCAGTTCTAGAAGGTGTTGTCATCATCATACAATGTCGTTCGCGTGATCTTTAGACACCAAAAGTTGCATATATTGTTCAGGTTTAAATTTACAGAAGTTTGTGATCGACGCCATAACCTTAGAGTAATGTCTCATAATCAACTATTTCAATTCGCTATAAGTCGTGTTGTGAATAAGTTCGTGCATTCTACATAATGTAAGACCAGCAACGCGTCATCGTAATGTGCGTACAGAAGAAACTTTTACCGCTGCAAGTGAAAGTACGGCGGAAGATAAGGCATTGTCAATTTGACGTCAATCGCAACAGTTTGGCTCCTGTCCGTCCACAATGCGACTTCTGGCTTAAGTCTCATGTTCGATCTTCAAAAAATCGATTTGTTTTTAGCATATTTTCAAAGTTTAATAAATTAAGAATATACTGTGAAAATTTTAGACCGATTTAGTGTATATGATTCGACTGACATTTTAATACAATATTCTACACATGAATGGGTTAGATTTTTTTATCCGCTTTTTTTTTAATCTCGATCGAAAAAATCAGTCGATTTTTGAAATTATTTTTTACAAGGCCGCCCTTTTGTTATTTTTCACTCAAATCTTTTAAATCTTCTGCGGGACAAAATGACAACCCTACTAAATAATAATCTTTTCGGAACTTTGATTTCAGATGATTACAAAAGGAGCAATCAGGGAAGACAGCCGCCTGCTTTTGTTTTGAAGAGACCTACTTTACCTCACCAAATTGACGTTAAAATATTTTTTTTTATTTAACAAAATTTTTTCATATTATTCAGTAGCTAAATAATAACATATAATTATCATAAGATTGTACTGCCGAACCTTATAGAGGTATACCAGTTACCCAGTTTCCTGGTTAAAGGAATAATGCAATAAAAAGAAAACATTTAAATGAAATTGTTTATGTAATTCAAATTCTTCGCAATAAACACAAATATGAAAATTACGTACCCACATATTCATTTAAAAAAATTAATTTAAAAATTAATAAATTAATTGTACTCTGCTTTTGAGTGCTTATTTTCAAAACATTCTTTCCAAGTTTGTAGATTTTATCGAACACATTTTGATCAGAGACACCGGATGATTCGAAAAATCTAAAGCAGTTTTAGCTTCACGTTTTGTTACAAACACCTGTTCATCCTCATCTTGTGTGAAAGAAGGGGGCCGACAAGTTTCAAGAATGTCATCTTCCGTTTGCTCATCAGAAATAAAAGCTTCATCCTCCACAGCGACGTAGTCGTCAAAACTGGTAAATCTAGTACAGGAGTCGAAAGAAAGATGAGAATTTTAAATTTTTCTACCAGAGGTAGAGAGGTTACAGAGGTTCTACTACTCATCATCCCACTTATAGAGGTTCTCTTTTGTAAATATGAGTTCAGCTTAATTGCTTGTTTTTACTTCGAACTTCAAGTTCTGAACAATTTGTATGAAGAAAATGTATTATAAAACCGAAGTCAATTCTTGGGATCGTATGTGTTGTATTGTGTGTACAGCCGACGAGTAGGCATGCGCCGCGCCGTGCAGATGTGTCTGTTTTTTCTGTTTTCAACCCTTATCTTAATACATACGAGTAAAACAACCACAGTTCACGGAGCTGCGCGGAGCGCTCGCTGGCTGTGTAGTTGCTTTACCTCATTCGCCGTCGACTCCATAGTCCGCTTTTACACGTCGCAAGTTTCGAAAGATTCAAATGAGTGCAAAAGAGAGGGATAATGAAACAAAAAATACCCAATTAACCAAATTCCCACTGCATGTGGGTAGCATTTTCATTGCATGTTTCTTCTTTCTTTTTCGCATTTGCTTCATTATTTCTTTGGCTGTTCTTATAAGCACAACATTTCAGTATGGCGGATGAACTGAAATGGATCAAAGAATTAACAAGCGGGCTCATTTTCAATTATGAAACACTGAGCGCCAAATATGAAATGAAAGAGAGCTGTCAAATATCATGAAAAACCAAAGAGGGGGAAAGGCTTTCGTGTAAAATTGCGATCGACACTGAATAACGGTTCAAAAGAAAATAACCAGAACATGCGCATTACACACTTGCGACGTGTAAAAGCGGACATAGATTAACTATACCTAGATATCAAACTTTCCAGATATTGGAAAATCAAAACCGGTTTTCTACTGATCGTCACTATCCGTGAGACTCTGTCCGTGAAAACGTGTGAATTGCGATCAATGGCAATTTATCTCCTTTTTTATACAAACCACGCCCATTTGAACCAAAAAACGTCATCCACATTACACACACTCGTGCAAATCGCTCTCATTCTAGCAAATTTTGACAAAGTTATAGAGATGCAAAAGTGTTGGAATTCACTTACAGTGTGTCTGTGCGAAAGTTAAGGGTTTGCAAAAGCATTAGTAGAGTTTGACATCTAGTTAAGTTTATCTATGGTCGACTCTCGACCGATTTGGACGTTTATTTACGAGCATGTGACTGAACAATTTTTCTTAGTCCGCTTTTACACGTCGCAAGTGTGTAATGCGCATGTCTGGTTATTTTCTTTTGAACTGTCATTCAGTGTTGTGCGCAATTTTACACGAAAGCCTTTCCCCCTTCTTTGGTTTTTCATGTTATTCGACAGCTCTCTTTCATTTCATCTTTGGCGCTCAGTGTTTCATAATTCAAAATGAGCCCGCTTGTTAATTCTTTAGTCCATTTCAGTTCATCCGCCATACTGAAATGTTGTGCTCGTAACAACAGCCAAAGAAATAATGAAGCAAATGCGGAAAAGAAATGTCAAAAACATGCAATGAAAATGCTACACACATGCAGTGGGAATTTGGTTAATTGGGTATTTTTTGTTTCATTATCCCTCTCTTTTGCACTCATTTGAAGCTTTCGAAACTTGCGACGTGTAAAAGCGGACTTTGTAAATTTTGTCAGCGGTACTTTTACAGCGGTATAATATTTTGCAGTTTATTTTTCGATAGCAATGTGTGACAAGAGATAGATTATCTGGACTTTCTTGTGCTGTTTGTAGGAAAATTAAAAGGAATTACCCTGACTTGAACATTTTTAAATGTCCTTCTAGGGAAAAAAAAATGAAATTTTAAATAATTTGTGGATGAATGTGTGGTTTTAAAAATGAAGGCAAATAAAGGGTCCGCCATCTAACGTTTTTTTTTCAACTAGTGCTTATTTCGTGAATGGTAACACTTACCTCATGTCTGATTTGACAGATAATTAGTTTTATCCTTCCGGTTAATAACGGAAAATAATTTCATTCAAATGGCTACCTCGACTGGCCATGCAGTAGCCTACACGATCGGTCAAATTTTTAAGCACATTATCGATTGTGTGCAGCTGTATTTCACCAATGGCTTCACGAATATTTGCCTTTAAAGCGTCAATTGTCTCTGGCTTGTCGGCGTAACACTTATCTTTTACGGCACCCCACAAATAATAGTCCAACGGTGTCAAATCGCGGCTCGAGGTGGCCAAACGACATCAGCTCTGCGGCTGATAATGCGATCTTCAAAAACAGGGCGCAAAACATCGAGTGTAGCTTCGGCTGTGTGGCACGTAGCGCCGTCCTGTTGAAACCAAATATTGCCAATATTCTCCTCTTCAATTTTTGTGAACAAAAATTCGTTCAACATGGCCCAATAACGATCGCGATTGACTGTAACGGCCACTCCTTGCTCATTTTCGAAAAAAATGGCCCAATTGTGCCTCCGGACCAAAATCCGCACAAAACAGTGACTCGTTTTGGGTGTATCGGCTTTTCAATGTATGCGTGCGGGTTTTCTGTGCCCCAAATGCGACAATTTTGCTTGTTTACATACCCGCCAAGATCAAAATGAGCTTCATCTGAAAAGATGATTTTTTTGGCAAAATCGGCATCTTCTCTAAGTCGATCGCAGGCCGCAATGTCGCAATATTTCCCAGCGTTATTCTGGCGTATACACAACCATATTCGTTCAGCGGAAGGATAAAACTAATTATCTGTCAAATCAGACATGAGCTAAGTGTTACCATTCACGAATTAAATTAAATTTAAATTCTGATTTGGATTCAAACTTGAATTTAGAAGATCTGAAGTCTCCTTTAACTAAACGAAGAAGAACGTCGAGCAGTTGCAGCATTTCGTGTGCAAGGTGCGATCAGTTATTGGAGAAAAAAAAATGCAACTTTAAAAAAAAATATTGTTTAGTTACAAACTTAAATTAAGAAATTTAAAAATAAAACATTGTAAAAAAAAAACATACTGCCATCAAAATTTTTAATAAAAATAAAATATCGACATCTCAAATCGAAAGGCTCAATATTTCAGACCATTCGAAAACATTTTGTAAAATGCTTCTGAAAGAATCAAATACTACAAAATACAACAGCCACGAAAAAGAACTTTCCCAAAATATTTATTATAAATCACAAAGCGCACATACATTTTTGAGAGGTAGACTTGGCTTTAAACTTCCTCACATTTCCTCTTTCTGTAGATGGGCTCCTGTAAAAAGATTACAACCAGAATATGAAAACAATGTTCATTCGTATCTTAAGTCAAAGATCGCTTTATTAAACCAGCGAGAACGTTGTGTTGTCCTGATATTTGATGAAATTGGGATTCGTAAAAACCCCACTTATAATATAGAAAATGATTTAATAGATGGCTTCGAAGACGTTGGTGTAGAAAGAAGTGGATTGTTTGCTAATGAAATAGTATGTGTTTTCATGCTAAATAATTTGTTTGATAGTTGGAAAAGTGTTTTAAATTATTTTGTGTCAGCAAACGGTGTAAATGGGGCTAACCTAAGCGAAATTATAAAAAACAATTTGAGAATCTGTCAAGAACTTGATCTAAAGGTATGTGCTATTGTTTGCGTCCAAGGGGCCAATAATGGAAAAGCTTATAAAATGTTAGGTGTTTCTGAAGAAAACCCATTTATAATTTTTAATGATGAAAAAATATTTTGTTTTTATGATTTCCCTCATTTGTTAAAATCACTTCGTAATGTTTATTTTTTATAATTTATTTTCTATTATTTGCATCAAAGGTGGTTACAACAAAAATCCGTCTGTTTACGAATTTAATGTTTTGATGTCGAAAATTCTCTCGTCAAATCTTATTAATTTTTCTCCTTTCAGTAACTGTGATGATGATGATGTAGAATTTTTAAACATAGACTTATCCCCAACTTAAACTAATATTCCAAAAACTCCTTCATTGCTTAAGGATCGTAAGAAAATCGTGTGCGATGAAACTCTGTACGAAAAAGTCATTTGTGATATGGAAATCGAAACTAAAATCACATAACAGCAATGCGATATTTTACTGGATATCTTGCTTTTAAAATGCTTTTAAGGAACAAATGTTTAAGTTGTTCCAAACTATCTTTAAAAACTGATGAAAAAATAAGAGAGGCAATGGCCTTGGAATGCATAAGGATAGCATGCTATGAGCATCGAAGGACCTTCTATACTTTGCTCTCCTCGTTCTATTACGGATGCATTATTCGTGGAAGATAGAAAAAAAAACATAACATCCAAAAATCAAAAAATTCAAATTCTATCTGGAAAAAAACGTAAAACAACTTTTCAATAAATACAACATTAAGGAGAGCGCTGCTTTGACCTTCCTACGGTTCTCAAATATAATGTTTATTATCAGTCAAATTTGATTTAAAAAAAATACGTTGTGAAAAACTTCTATCCAACAAACAGAACACGCAACTTAATAATACAAAACAATTAAGAGCAACATCATGTCTGAGTATGATTCACTCTAGTTCGATTGAACTGGGACGTACGGGTACGTCCCATTGAATGGAAAAATGGTTAGATTTTTTCCTTCGGCTTGCAATATCTATGTAACCTATAGCATCTGTGGTTCAGCTTACAGAGGTCAGACATTTTCTCTTAAAGGGAATTTTTAGTAAAACTAATGGTGCAGCACAATTTGGCCCACTAAAAGAGGTGTGTGCGTGGTGTAGTGGTACTAGCAATCGCTTTTCACTCTGAGGGTCCAAGCACAGATAATAAATCTATACAGATGTCTCATCCATATGGGAAGTTTTGTCCTTTGAAAATGAAATCGAACTAAAAAAAAAACTTTTTTAGAAAGCTGCAAAGAGCAGAAAAATCATTTTATTTCTTTTCGCTTTTTGCTCTTGCCTCTTGTCACTCACCCATGCAAAGTCTTTTATCATGCAAAAACAATACGTGAACGAAAGAAATAAATAAAAAAAACATGCGTTGACATTGCCCAGCATAACCAGTTTACTTGGGTTTATGTACGTGTGCTTGTCATTTTGTTTGTAACTTGTTATGCAATGTAATTTAAATGGGGGTAGGAATATAATTTTGAAGATCATGAGATCGATGGTCCGGGATATGGACGTGCTAGAGGGGGTGTGTATGACGTTGCACCACACTATAAAAGTGGTTGATATTTGAAGCACGAGGTGTTAAGGGCTAATACATGTTATGGGGTTGAAGATATTTTAGAAGAATTTTTGTCAAATTTTGTGCTCAGGACATTAAGTACTTACAAAATTTGATAAATTTCCAAGCATTGAGCAACATCGAACTTATTCGGAAAATGTATATTTACGAATACATATTTGCTCCCTTTTCTTTCAAGTTATGTAAAAAGGAGTTTTTAAAACTGTACGCAAAATATTTGTATGTAAAGATCGAAAATCTTCAATTCCGAGACTCGGGGACAACGCAGTAATGTACGGCTGAATATATGGTAGTTCGAACAAGTGGAATAGGATCTCAACCAATTTGGAGTGCAGCACCGCTGGAAACAGCTGGCGAAAGATCGCGCCAGGTGGAAAGGCTTGTTGGTTGAGGTCCTGGTCCATCCCGGACTGTAGCGCCACCAAAGTAAGTAAGGAAAATGTTGGAAATAATTTTCCGACGGCCATGAATGAGCCATATTTTAACTAGCAAAATCAATACTATATAGAGTATGATTTTGTTCCTTGGAGTAGGGACTTTGGATCCAATTTTTTAAACCAGACTGAAGTAGCACCGGTTGCCTAGGCTTATTCTGGTGGTAATCTTCGACAAGGTGTCATTTGTTCAGTTTGCATTAACCCAGAGGAAGAGAAACTCCTCTAAAGTAATGAGTGCTTACAGTGACAAATTGTACGATTTGGTAGACGACGGGGTTATCTTTGCTCGACAAAATTTACTTTACAATGGCGGCAAATTTTGGACATCCTGAAGTGTCTATATCAATGACGTGTCCCAACAGTTCGGATCTGGCCCCGTGCGACTTTTTTTATTCCCCAAACTCAAAACGTACCTTAAGAGTAAGGGTTCGGCACGGTAGAAAATGTAAAAAAGCTACGACCAAGGCTTTGAAGGCGATGTTAGAAATTGCTCTCCAGCATTGCGACGAAGAGTGGCAGCACCGTTGGGATCGCTGTGTACGCTCTCAAGGGACCTACTTTGAAGGCGACAATTCATTTTATGCTTGATACATGTGTTTTAAAAAAATCATTCTCATTACCTTCGGTACACAACACGTATATATTCCAATATATGTACATAGTATTATCTATATATATACCTGTATAATAATTGATCACTGCTCTTGGCCTACTTAAGTAAAGGCGGCTTAAGTACAAAATTGGAAAACTAATTCTAAGAAGAACGTTCTCATTAAGCACTGTTTGCTCCTCTGTATCATTCTGCAAAACGACGTTCCAATCCACCTGCAAGTATTCCGAATCTTCTTCCTCGTAATTTGAACATTTCGATTTAAATAGAAATTTAATCGATATAACTTTGGCTATCAATGAGCTAAATTCAGCAACACTACGGTTACTTTTATTTATGTTCCGCGCTCTTATTTTGCCAAATAAGTTTTCTAATGGATCTTGATTAAATTTATTTACATAAACGTAATATAAATCATCATGATTCATGAATAACGTTTCCCTTATTCTTAAAACGCTCCCTATAGTTAGAGCTAAACCTTTGAAACAGAATGATCTATTTGTTCCGTTAATGGGTTTAATATTTATTATATAATCTTTCATTTCTATTATAAACTGGATATTTTTATCATTCCACACAAGAGCTGGTTTTCCATTTAAAAGATCGAAAAGGCGATCTATTTTTTTAATAAATTCAGCTGTCGGTTTCGCAAATTGGGCTATATGTCGTGGGAATTTGTTCAGTTTTATTAAAGCTTCAATTCCACAGGATACAGATCTGCTTAGAACCTGTGCAGCCAGCTTCACGTTCATCTTTTGAAATTCAGTAGGGTCAATATGTGCCGCTGTCAGTCTTGGGCATATTTTGGTAGTATTATTTTTTTCTGTGTTATAAAGGTATTCAATTACCTTCCAACTAACAATTCCATCAAAAGTGGTCAAATTGTATTTTATTAAGTTGTTTCGAATACTTTTCAAAAAATGCGGGATATCATACATTCCATATATGGATTTGTTTTTGTAAATAAAGCTTAGGGTTGTTTCATTTATACTAAGCTTACTATATAAACTACGATTAGTGGGCCCTTGATCACAGCAAATAGCTCTTACATTTAATTTCAACTCTGCGCATATATCAAGGCACTTATATACCTCAAATTCAAGTTCTTTGGTGGGTATATTGCTCGGACAGACGACGTGATATAAAACTTGCTTAAAATTTCCACATATGCTCCGAATCATAAAGACGCATGCAGACTTAGCGTATGAATTATATCTTTGATTTCTTCCGTAATCAACAAAACCTTCAATTTCATCTTTAAATTTATTGTAGGTTAGATCTGTCTGAAGGCTCATCTCGTCAAATATAACCACAACTTCTCTTTCTTTTGATGGTAATTTCGAGGTTATTTAATTTCCTGCATAACATTTCTATTTAAGCCAGGGGACAGACTTTTAATTTTAATCCACCTGTGCAATGAAGATGGATGCGACAAGTGTATCTCAAGTTGATCCCGCAAAAAGTTGTATCCGGCAGCTGAACGAAAAAAGATGCACTGCGAAATCCATTTCTCCTCTTCGGTGTATTCATTTTTACCCTGTGATAAGATGAGATTCGAAAATGTCATAGCATTCTGATGAATACCAAGCAATGAATCGATTTTCCCTTGAATGTTTTGCTTTTCACGCGCTTGTAGCTTTTTCTTGTCCTCTTTTAAACGACGAATTTTCTTTAATAAATTTGGTTTCGATTTTCGATTTTTTTTAATAGTTATTCTCAAGACATTGTTCAATTTCTTGAGCTTTTCAATTCTCCTAATGTAAAAAGATTGCCTTTTTACGTGAGCCTCACAATTGGCGCAAGCAAATTCAATGTGATCATTGAATTTTGTCCTTAATAAATTTTTAGAAGCCAAATTTAGTTCCCCTATTGTAGGTTCACTCGAATTCAGTTTTAAATCTTTATAATTTTCATAAGTAATCTTAGCTTTGACTGGATCAAAGCAAACAGAACTGTCTTCAGAGTTCGGAACACTCTCGCTTCGTTTTAAAAAGAGAGAGGGATAAGCGTTTGTTTTTAAATATTTTTTTCCCAAAAAGGCAGTTTCAAAATGTTTGCTGCAGATGTAAGGTTTTTTAATGCATTTTATATGTTCACGAGACTCCTCCGTCAAAGCTAACCATTCATCATATTTAACAGTGCCTTTTTTAGGGAAACGAAATAATTTCATATCCGAAAACTCATTTTCGGTTGCACAACAATGTGCTATTGCGCACTTTGTTCTCCTCCAGGACATTTTTATTTGTAGATTGTTGTTCAGATATATGTAGATGTGTTTACCTACTTTTCAGCTTTTAGAAATACGTAGATATGTAGGTAGTTTGTGATTAACCTAAAAATCTTATTAGTTATAATAGGAGAAAAACAGCTCAAATTGTATTACCAAAATCAATACATATATACCTACATAATATGCATATATATATACATATATATAAATATATGTGATGTAATACCTGCACCTAAACGATAGTTGTTTTATATAAATATTTAGTGGATATATATATCAAGTAATACATATGTGGATAAAATATATTGAAATAAAAATAGATACCTATTTTATAGATTAACCTGTGCACTTTAATTATCACTTCAATTCAGTTCAATTACTTATTATTTACATGCACTACAGATTAACAACACGAATGATATTTGGCTCGTCAAACTTCAATTACAAAATGTAAAGAAATATTCGACTTTTCCCGCTTTGAATTGTTTTTTCTTACACACACACCCATACGCTCAAACAAAATACCAATTCATGATAAATTACATAATTTCCTATTGCAGTCGAATGAAAACAAACAGCCAAGTCTTCATACCCTTTCCCACAAACCCCTTGCAATGTTTTTCATATTCCTTTTGCCACTGCCATCAACTTGTGGTGAGAGCAAAAAAAAATCTCTCAGTAAACAAAACAAGAAAGAGCGAAAATAAAAAAGCTTTACATTATTTCGAAAGCTGAACCATTCGAAAATTGAACCATTTTTTCCTACAGCGATGAGACATCTGTATAGATTTATTATCTGTGGTAAAAGCATAGATAATAAACCTATACAGATGTCTCATCGCTGTAGAAAAAAATGGTTCAATTTTTGTCGGCTAGTCGACACGAGCTTTCGAAATAATGTAAAGCTTTTTTATTTTCGCTCTTTCTTGTTTTGTTTACTGAGAGATTTTTTTTTGCTCTCGGAATAATGTAAAGCTTTCTTATTTTCGCTCTTTCTTGCTTTGTTTACTGAGAGATTTTTTTTTCTCTCATCACAACTTGCGGGCATTGGCAAAAGGAATATGTAAAACAATTGCAAGGGGTTTGCGGGAAGGGGTATGAAGACTTGGCTGTTTGTTTTCATTCGACTGCAATAGGAAATTATGTAATTTTTTATGAATTGGTATTTTGTTTGAGCGTATGGGTGTGTATGTAAGAAAGAACAATTCAAAGGCGGGAAAAGTCGAATATTTCTTTACATTTTGTAATTGAAGTTTGATGAGCAAAATATTAGTCGTGTTATTACGAGTAATATGCAGTGCAGACACACCTGTGTGTAAAATAATAGCAGTGTTAGGTAATATTTTTTTTTTCTCTAATGTTCTAAAGACTTCGTATTGAATTTGAAATTAAGTAACTAACCATTCTTATAGAAAACCTAAAATACCACCTTGATGAAAAGGAATTTATTGAGAAAATTAAAATACAAGCTTATTCATCTAAATCTATATTGTCCCCTTCAAAGTAATCTCCATCGACTGCAACACACTTATACCAGCGCTTGATCCAATCCTCGATACATTTTGTATATTCGGTTTTCGGTATGTCCATTAGTGCTTCCTGCGATTTTTCCATTACTTCCTCTCGGCTGCTGAAACGCGTTCCCCGTAGTGGTTTTTTAACTCGATTGAATATAAAGAAGTCACAGGGAACCAAATTAGGTGAATTCGGTGGCTGTTGGATGGTATTTGTTGCATTTTTCGTCAAAAAATTACGAATAATGATGGTCCACACGGTCTCTTTTTTGCATGAAATTGAGGTCTTTTGGCACCAACTTTGCTGCTACACGACGGAAACCCAAATCATTAACCAAAATGTCTTGGACGGATCCATAGGCAATCTTCAAATACTCCGTTATCTCTCTGATGGTTAATTTGCGGTTATTGACCAACATTTCTTTTACTCCATCAATGTTTCCGTCGGTTTTCGATGTCGATGGTCTGCCAGTGCATTCATCATCTTCGATTGACTCACGACCATTTTTGAACCGCTCGTGCCACTGGTAAAGGACCGTTTTCTTTAGAGAATCGTTGCCGAAACAGTTTTCCAAGATTTCCAACGTTCGCGCACCATTAAATCCGTTTTTTATGCAAAATTTAATACAAGTTCATTGTATTCAATGATATTAAGATCTGGAGACTGAGCAGACCACTCCATGATTAATGTTGATTCCAAACCAATTTTTAGCCAATTTACTGGTGTGCTTGAGGCTTTTATTTTGGTGACACACCCAATTAAGCGGCAACTTACTCTTAAGGTAAGTTTTGAGTTTGGGGAATAAAAAAAGTCGCACGGGGCCCAGTCCGGACTCATTTGACAAAACTACTGATAAAAACATGTTTCTTCTGGGATTGGTTTGATTGAAGCCATCGTAAAAAACCCGATTGGACCCTATCAGTGCGGTACACAATCGATTAGATTTCCACAATCCGGCAGATTTTGGAGAAGTCCAGATCCACCAGGTGGTGGGTACCTGCTTATCGATTTTAAGGCTGCCTATGACAGCATTTATAGAGACGAACTATATAGAGCAATGTCTAGTCTTGACATCCCTGCCAAACTCGTCCGTCTGTGCAGGATGACGATGGATAACGCCCGCTTCTGAAGGATCTGTTTGCCTAATGTCGGCATTATGATTCTATTCAGTGTACTGTGTGAGCACGTAAAGTCTCTTCGGTCCACAAAAATTTACCGTAAGCAGTGTGACTTCCTGGAAAATCTTGGAAAGAATAGTACAATTTGTCACTGTAAATGCTCATTACTTTAGACTAGTTTCTCTTCCTCTGGGTTAATGCAAACTGAACAAATGACACCTTGTCGAAGATTACCACCAGAATAAGCCTAGGCAATCGCTGCTACTTCAGACTGGTTTAACAAATTGGATCCAAAGTCCCTACTCCAAGGATCTTTACATACAAATATTTTGCGTACAGTTTTAAAAACTCCCTTTTACATAACTTGAAAGAAAATGGAGCAAATATTGCTCAATGCTTGGAAATTTATCAAATTTTGTAGGTACTTAATGTCCTGAGCACAAAATTGAAATCGGGAAATTGGTCTAGCGCTCATGTACATACGTATATCTTCAACCCCATAACGTGTATTAGCCCTTAATACCTCGTGCTTCAAATATCAACCAGTTTTATAGTGTGGTGCAACGTCATACCCACCCCCTCCAGCACGGCCACATCGTGGACCATCGATTTCATGATCTTCAAAATTATATTCCTACCCCCATTTAATTTACATTGCATAACAAGTTACAAACAAAATAACATAAACCCAAGTAAACCGGTTATGCTGGGCAACGTCAACGTATGTTTTTTTTATTTATTTCTTTCGTTCACGTAGTGTTTTTGCACGATAAACGACTTTGCATGGGTGAGTGACAAGTGGCAAGGGCAAAAAGCGAAAAGAAATAAAATAATTTTTCTGCTCTTTGCAGCTTTATAAAAAACCTTTTTTTTTAGTTCGATTTCATTTTCATAGGACAAAACTTCCCATATGAATGACGACCCCTTAGGCGAGCGTAAATTATAAAAAAAAAAAAAAAAATTATCCAGGTGCAGCTGTATTTCATTTTCACCTTCAAAATTTAACCTTGGACATGAGACTACACCCTTAAGAAGTTTGTGAACAAACGAAACCGCTGTTTTAGAAGGGAGGCAAATCCAAGATAGACTCATGAAACTGACTCATGAAGGCCTCAATTACAAACGTCACTGAAAACATTGATTTACTGAGGACTCGCAAAATATTCAGGCCTTGAATATATTCAGTGTGCTAATGGTAAGTTAGAGATCCAATTGCTCGAAAAAGTGAGTCAAAATTGGGCCGACATAATGCGCTTCGTCAAAAATTGCCAAGCAAACAAAACAATTTATGTTGATACTTTCAGCTTTCTGCGCATTTGTGACAAGCATGCAAATTTTCAACCATTTGCACTACATATTTGGTCTTCAAGGAATGAGGGTCATCTTCTTAAAGTAATACTCCCTGGTCTTCAAAAAAAACAACGTGTTTTTTGTCATAAATTTTATTAATTTTTGAATTTATAAATATTTGAGTGGCTATTCTTTTTTCTAGAAACCCTCTTAGTTCACTGATCCTATCCATTAAAAAGCGAATACGATTCGGCTTCATCTAAAATGTCCAAAAGTTTGTGGCGGAAAAATTTCATTTGATTACCAGAAAGTCTTTGGACCTCTGGCAATATACTGAGTAAAAAAAATTTTCTCGATTCATTGTCTTGAGAGTGTTTTGCTCTCTTGGGGTCTGAGCAATCAGCGCCAGAAGAATTTTTCAAACAGGCGGCAGAATCGGAAGCAGGTAATGAGGCAGACCCGGATATAGGAATGGAAACACAAGCTGGAACAGGAGTAGAACCACTGACAGGAGTCGAAGTATTGAAAATAGAACTAGAGGCAGGAATACAACTAAAACCTAAAGATGGAACAGCCTCAGCAGCTTGAGAAGCGATCGAATTTGAATTTCTCTTGATCACGGGTGTTTTTGGTGGGCTATTTGTACATTCTGTTTGGCTTTGACTTGTTAAATTAAAGACCGCCTCGGCTTTAATAAAACAAGCTTCATCCTCAAAATCGTTACAATCTGGTTCTTCAAAAATTACACTTTCTTCGTCAGATTCATTCTGGTTTAAATCTTGAGGATTTGAATGAAATCTTATGTAGGGCATTATAAAAGTCATTGCTTCTCGAAGATTATTCCATCGCCGTTTCGCTTTACCAGATCTCATATATTTCACGAACGATTTACGCAGATTTTGCCATCTTCTCTTGCAGCAGGTAGCTACAAAGAAACGAAAAAATAAATTCATTAAATGTTTATTGTTGCTTCTAAAATCTTAAATGCTAATACGCACGTTCTTCACTTAATACGTTAGCGATGGAATTCCAGGCCGCATCGGTAGGCTCACGCCGTGAATAATCGGGCAATTTGTAGTTGTATAACACCGGATACTTTTTAATTAATCGCAGAAATTCTTGGGTGGACGTTTGCTCGCTTGCAGACGTTGTGGAAAGCTGTAAAGGGAAAGAATATTTTTAGAAGATCAACAAATTGTAATACGGTCCAGGAATTGGTTAAAAATATAAGAGACCTTGCGACAAATAATGGAATTTTAATTGTGCGGAAAGAATAATAGCTTTTGTACAGTTATTAGGTTTTTGTTAGTTGTGATTCAATAAATAATAATACAATACAATAGAAATAGACTGGACACTGAGAGGTATCAATCTGGCGATACCGGGCCCAGTGTTGTAACTGTTTCTGCCCATCAATTGTTCTTATTTTACGTCCAAGTGGTAACCATCGGGTACTGGTCGAAGTCCATCCGGACTCGACTTGCCAAACTTGTAAGCGCGAGTGCTGACCAACAGACAAAGAAATGGCAATGGAAAAAAAATCCAGTTACGACGCAACAACAAGCCACGGATACGGACTGATCTACTTTTAACAACCTCTGCAAACGAACTTCGGGTCTGCAGGTGGAATGTTAAGTCCCTTAATAGGTCACGTGCAACCGAACAACTAGCGGAGGCCCTGGAATGCTGTGGCAGAGAGATGTGACCACCAGCCAAAAAATGCGATGGAATGGGCCGGACAAAAATTAGCCAGGAATCTTGAGTTCCCGGAATGTTAACGAGCGCATTGTGCCAATCCGTATTAAGGCTAAATTTGCCATAATTATCCTTATATACAGGGTGTCCCAAAAATCAACGTCAAGCATATATCACAAAATTATAAAAAGAAAATCTAAGTCAGAAAATGATTGGCACCCAAAAAAAATCGAGAAATTTGACACCCTGTGACGATCTTTCAAGTGCTGTGACCGCAAATCTTTACTTTTCTTCGATTTTTTTTGTCACGTAACCCTGAGTAACTCTTCTGTAAATTACGGTCCAAAATTGAAACATAACTATATCGGTTTTAACTAAAATATTGCTTTTTTGTCAATCCATATACCTGTAAATCATTAATCACCCAACTTGAACTGACTGTACTGACAAAAAATGTACATCCTATTGTGGCCAGTAAATTTAAAAGATGGCGTATTTAGTCTGGATTCCAAAATTGTATGACACTTGCTAGATTAACGCTTAATTGGGGACAAAGAAAATATTTTGTTAAAGAAACCCGATTCATAGTTAATTCTTTAAAAAAAGTTAAAATGAGTACCAAGTGTGAGCGAGATAACGGTTCCAATTACAAGAGATCACCAAATCCTTTTCCGATCTAGTCTCCCTTAATCTGTTAAGAGGTCCTATGCAGTAAACATCAAGTAACGAAGACTGCTACTGGTCTCGCCAAAAAGCCATCAGAGATGCCGCCTCTGATGTGCCGGGTTTCACTTTGCCACCACAATGCAACGCCTGGTTTGACGACGAGTGCCGGCAAGCACAAGAAACTAAGCAAAATCCATACAAAGCGGCACTACATAGAAGGACTAGAGCTCTACGAGCAGAAGAGGGGAGACGAACATCGTCTTCTCAGGAGGAAAAGGAAGGAGCATGAGAAGTGCGCGGTCGAGGAAATTGAGAGATGCTACTCCAGGAATGAGAATCGAAGATTTAACCAAAAGTAAAAAACAACATGCCACGGACACAAATCTCGGGCCAAAGCCTGTAAATACGAACAAGGGCACATAGTAGAAAAGTCGCAGTCGATGCTGAGGATTTGGAAAGAGCATTTCTGTAGACTGTATAACGGCGATGACGAACTAAATACCGCTGTCAGGCAAAATTAACCTTTCAACATGGACGATGTAGACCAACAATTACACCCACACGACCTGGATGAAGATGAAGATACCCATATATATCTAAGCTTAAGTCCAACAAAAGTTCTCTTCAAAGCGGCAGGCGATGATCCTCAAGAAAGGACCCCGCTGAACTGCACCAACTACAGAGACTTCAGTCTTCTTAACATTGCCTACAAGATCATATCTACAGTATTGCGTGAACGCCTGAAACCGTTCGTCAACAATCTGATTGGTCCATATCAGTTTGGATCTAGGCCGAGAAATTCCACCATCGACCAATTATTCACACTACGGCAGATCTTGGAAAAACCCACGAGCTCCAAATCGATACACATCACATATTCATCGATTTTAAGGCCGCGTATAACAGCATCTATAGAGACGAGGTATAAGGAGCAGTGTCTAGTTTGGCATCATTGCCAAACTCGTGCGTTTGTGTAGGATTACGATTCAGAATGCACGCTGCTCCATTAAGGTCAGTAAAGAACTCAACGAGACCTTTGATGTCAAAAAAGGATTTAGACAAAGCGACGCTCTGTCATGTGATTCCTTTCACATCATTCTTAAAAAAATAGTGCAAAACTCACCCACCCACATGAGGGGCTCAATCTTCAAAACAAATGTCCGTCCCATTACTCTACGCCTACGCCGATGATATTGACATAATCGGAAGAGAGCAGCGTGATGTCAGTGGCGCTTTCGCGAGTATTGAGACGGAAGTATATACTGTCAACTAGAAGGGACATCCAACACCGACTTCTCGAGCAGAACGTCACCCTCGACAGATACAACTTTGAGGTAGTGATGGAGTACCTAGGCTTCGCTATCAATCCGGACAACGACAACAACGCGGAGATCAAACGAAGATTAACTCTTGAAAATCGCTGCTTTTTTTGGGCTAAGAAGGCAATTGACTAGAAGCCCTCTCTCATACAACAACAGTAACATTGTTGTGACCCCATATAATATCTTAATAATCCCAGTTCTGCTCTATGGCGCAGAGGGGTTTATCAAAAATGAATGAGGGTGCTCTAGGTTGCTTTGAGAGGAAAATTCTTCGAGTGATTTGCAGTCCCGTCTGTATAGACAGTAAGTGGAGGAGGAGATACAACGACGAACTATACGGACTGTGCAGCGACATCGACTTAGACAGAAGAGTGAAGGTCCAACGACTGAGGTGGCTATATCATGATATCGCCATTTTGGTGAAGTAAAAAATGCTAAATACAGCAAAAATCATAATACAGGAAGAATTTGACAAGGTTCCAGATGGTGCTATAGCAGCGGTATGTGAGTACTATCCTGGGCAACCTTTCTTCGTCCATCGCCATCACTTTAACGACATAGTCGAAATGCATCTTCAAAGTTTCTAAAACCAGTGGTGCCGCCCGGTTTCGAGGTGCAGCATGTAATTGGGTGTGCTTATTGGCAACCGAAAAGTGCGCTTAAGAAAGTAACAAAGAAATTTCTCCACTTCATCGAACGAGCGGTATCCCCACACCTGGGCACCATACAAAAGAATTGAGGTAGCGGTTGAGCGAAATAATTTTTGCTTGGTGCTATGAACTATGTATTCATTGTTGAAACAGCGCTCCACGCACATCAAATTGCTCGCTTAGCTTCAGCTAATTTACCTTCAAGATGCCTTCTCATTTTTAGTTTGGCCGATATCAGGACTCCCAGGTATTTATGGTATATTCACGAACTATTTCGACAGTTTATCCTTGATACATCCACTCTTCATTTCGAGAATATCTGCCTCCACCTCCTCTAAAAACCATAATTGTTGACTTCTCCAAGTTAACATTTAAGTTCCAACGTTTGCAATGCCATTTATAATTTCTGAGAAGAAACAATGTCGTATGCATACAGCAGAGTGGGTATTCTAGTGCTTCCGATATCGATGCCACCTCCTGTGAACTCAGTTATATCATCGATGAACAGAATTAACAGCAAAGTACTTGTTTCACACCCATTATTGTAAGAAATTCTTCGGATACCGTATCACCATCCCATACGCATGCAACATTATTATCATACAGTGCTCGAAATATGTTAATGATTTTACTTGAGATTCCCATCTGATATAATTTATGGAAGAGTGAGCCACGACCAATTGAATCGAAAGCCGCACGGAAATCAACAAAGAAGCCATACAACTTATTTTTCTTCTTTTTGTAAATTTCGGCGATATTAATCAAAGAAAAAATTTGGTCAATAGTAGAGTAGTTGTCCCTAAATCCTGCTTGAAACTGCGATAATATTTTCTGATTTCTGACCCACTTTGCTAGTCTCCTGAAGATCAAAGAGGTGAACAGTTTGGCCGAGGTGTTTAGGAAGAATATTCCTCTATAATTGATTGAGTCGCTACAGTCACCCTTTTTGTGAAGCGGATTATTGCCTTTTTGAAGCTATCAGGAACTGCTGCGCCTTCGAAAATGCGGTTGAACTCCATGGTTAGTGCGTATAAAAACTCCGTTGTGCAATTTTTATAGAGTTCCACAGGAATTTGGTCGGTCCCGAGAGCTTTATGTACCTTAGCGCTCTCAATGACTTTTTGTACGTCTAGAGCTGTAAAAGGTGCATCCAAAGAATCGTCGTAAACATGAACGGGTCACAAAATATAAAACGTCTTATGATAGGAAAAGCTACTACTCCTGGATGTTTCAAGGGTATCAAATCCTTTCCTACGTTTTATTGCTCCAATAAAAAAGCATGGATGACCACAGAATTGTTCAATGAGTGGCTGTTGAAACCAGACATCGACATGAAACGGCAGAAGCGGAAAATTGTACCTTTCCTGGATAATTGCACAGTTCACAATAATCCGCCAGTTCTCAGTAATGTGAATCTTAAATTTATCCCTACAACCACCACCTCTAAATTGCAATTCCTTGACCAGGGAGTGATTCAGAATTTTAAAACTTTGTACTGCAAAGATTGTGTTGGATAGCATTGAAAATGGACAGAGAGCCAACATAATAGCAATGGCCATGGTGGATAAAGCATGGAAAAACGTTTCAAACTGTTTCAAGAAATGCGGATCAATTACAGAGCCAGTGAATCAATTGCAACAGGAGAGAGGAGAACTGAATCAGTGTACCTCGCAAGACGAATGGATCCTCCTTCCTAACTTTGATGAATCTGTGACTTTCGATGATTTTGTACATATTGACGATGATGTAGAAGCCTGCGCTGCTCTGTGTGACGACCAAATTCTGGCAGCTTAAAATTCAAGCAACAACAATGAAGGCGAAGATGAAGAAGAATCGGAAACAGAACCAATTCCGCCCGTCACATCAAAGGAGGCAGTCATTGTTGTGTACATTGCGTCAATATTTACTAAGAACGGAAGTGGATGACGAGGAATTCTCGGCACTGGTTGTCATAGACAATGCTCTTGACCGAGGACGCTGGAAGTTATTGAAAAATCACTGATTTCTTTACAAAATAAAAAATTGTCCGTATGCGATTCAGTATGTGCTTTGATAATAAAGTGTGTCTATTTATTGTTACATATGTATATATGTACATATGTACTTATTTCGTTTTTGTCCTAAGCTCCAACTCGACAATTTTTCGTGAATTCGCATTTTTTGTAAGGTCCCTTGAGTTTCGAATTATCGAGTTCTCCAAGGCTTTTGATATGGTAGAGCACTCTATTCTGATCAGTAAATTAAGACACTACCTAATTATTCATTTCTCCTTCTTCAATTAAACTAACATCGTCGCATCACAGTGAAAGAAAATATGTTGTTTCAAAAGATGGTATCTTATCTGATTTTCTGCCCTTAACCCAAGGATCGATCTTTGGGCCTCTCTTATTTTCAGTATATATTAATAGCTGATGATATTCAAATTTATCAGAGTTGTCCCTTAGGTCTCATTGAAGATTGCGCTAATGATTTAAATGAAGAGCTTCAACGAATATCACATCGGACCGTCAAAAAGTAGTTTAGTACTAAATCCAGGAAAATGTAAATGTTTAGTTATTTCTAAAGCAACTCTGGATCTTTCCAATTGTCCACATTCTTCGAAAAATCTAGGCGTAGTCTTTAATAGAACACTTACGTGGAACAACCATATAAATTCTATAATGGGAAAAGCATATGACGTTCTTCGAACACTATAGACTTCTCAAAAGTGTACACCAACCAAAACAAGATTGCTAATTGCCAAAGTCTTAGTTATTCCTCTGCTGATTTATGGATGCGAAATTTTTTATGAATGTGACGCTGAAAGTAAAAGGCTCAATTGTCTCAAAATATATGACCACGTTTCACACCTAACTAAAACCTTAGTAAACAGGTCATTTCAAAATTATATTAAATTTCGTACGCTTCTACTTCTCTTCAGCATTATCAAAAGCAAGCAACCGACATACCTATACGAAAAAATCCAGTTTCCGGTGTCTAGCAGATCTGCCTGTTTACTACTTCTGCGATTTTCATGTTCAACATCTGAGAGACAGTTTTATATTGCTGCTATACGTTTCTGGAACACAGGACAATTCAGAAATGGACTTCAACATTTCCTTGAAAATTAGAGCAAGTAGATTTACCCAAAACTCTATCCTTCTCAGGCAATTTCAATCAAAATTAAACTTTATTTTAAATAAACATTTTTCTATAAAAGTTAAAATGTAAATTCGCATTAAAGCTAAAGCTGATAATGTTTACCTTTCACAGATTTATAAGTGAATTCTTACTGTGTTAGCAAATATAAAATAAAATAAATAAAGATGGCGAGGATATGTAGAGCGAATGAATATTAACGCTCTGACGCGATTCCTACCCAGACACAACGCAATAGAGGAAGACCTCGTCTAGAGAGGTACGCACAAATGCAAAACCACAAACATTTTGGCCAACGCAACTAGTAGAGTGATCTCACTTGATATCATCATTGTGAGGTTCTGCTTGCTAACTAAGCAAGTAATTGAGTGAGTAAATGCGTTCCATTTACGATGAAGGATGGAACATGAAATCTACTAAAAATCAATTTCAAATCAACCTCAGCATAAATACATTGTTTTTTTTTTTTTTTGTAAGAAATTCTTTGATCTGCTTGCAAAAAAACTTAGTTCAAAGTGTCAACACTCGTTCTTCAAACCACACATTCCACAATTCACACGAAATGTCAATATTCCAGGTACATTACTGTACATAGGTTTTCGATTTTCTAGAATTCTTTAATTCGAATCAAAATCACCTATTGAATTCTAAATTTGAATGAATAAATGGACAGACAGATGAACGCAGACGTAAAATATATATACTTACAGCTTCGGAATCTGATGAATTCTCCTCCTCTCTTACGTATTCACCGAGTGTGTCTCCATAAAATTTAAAGAAGTCATAATACCACAAACTGGGCACAACGGGCAAAACTTTGTGTTTAGCGAAGGACTCCTGAACCTAAAAACATAAATTTATCTATTCAGTTGGGTTTTGGCTAATAAAGCTGTTAATTTATGGATGCATTTTTACCTGTTTATATTTGAGTATATAATTATTTTTCATGTATATTATTTTTCTCTTCACTTCTTTTGGGGTGGAGTCCTTGTCGAATCTTTTGGCAATCCCGCACAAAGTCTCGTAAGCTTTCTGTTCCATCTCCTTGTTTTTATAATTTGGGTCATCTTTATCCCACATATATCGCATTCCTTCGTAGCAATGTATAATTTCTTTCCACATTTTGATCTTACTTTGCCTGTTGTTCTTGTTTATAATTTTTCGTGGCGCCATTTTCCACTCGCTTTCACTTCAAATAAAAATAAATATACAAAACGACGCTTACAAAATAACTAATGAGAAAAGCGTTAGAAATTTCCAAATAGGTAAACAAATTGAAGATTGGAGAACGAAGAAAATTTCCCTGTTCATACAGAAACACACCATAAATGATTGTGAACTCTACTATGTCCAAGTACAATGCTTTGCAACCCTTCTCACTCACTCACGCACTTCTTTACTCTTAAGAACATTGCATATATACGTAACATTGACATTATTGACAGTTCACAGGTATTTTGAATTTATGTCAGTTACGATGGCGTCGCTTCGAGTGAAAAATGGAAACGTAAATTTATGGCAACAGTGTGTGTCAGAATCATTATCGATGACAGCGCCTGTGGCCCCACAAGCAAACACTGAACAGGAGTTGTTAACTATTAAAACTACCACTACTGCTAACTTCTCGGCGTCGGAGTAAGCAAGAACTTGCTCCTCGAAACTTTTCCTGACGTGCGCAATTATTGAAACCCAAAAAACCTTTGTCTATATATTTTTCTGTACAAATATTTGAAAATATTAATAACAAATCTAAGTGCCTGTTCACATTGGCGAGAGCACAAAGATTGTCCGAAAGAGAGGGAACGCTTTTTATTGAAGTGGGAAGAAGAAGGATTACTTCCACCGAAAATCCATTTCTAAAGCGCCATGTAAACTCTAAAACTTGGTACTAGTAAACATGTAAAACAAACCAAGTTTTAGCTGATGCTGATCGTCTGCGGGCTGGTAAATGTACCAATTTTTTGGTCTCACCAGCATCAGAATTTGGTCTCACTAAAATCAAAACTGGTTTGATTTTTGTCGATGTTTGTGGGCGAAGTTTTGTGTTACTGATAATTAAGCTTTGTTCAGTGAGGAAAAACTAGAACAGAACGGCACAGATTTGTGAAAAACGTCAAACCAAATGAGAACAGAAAAGTACAGCACAGCTGATTTTGACATTTTTCACAATTGTGTTCGACTTTGAAACAAGGTGCAAGCTTTTCTGTTCCGAACAGATTGGAACAGCCTCACTGAACACAGAGCAGAACAGTTTCCGACAAAAAATGTTCTTACTTAACAGGAAAGCTTGTACTTTTCTGTTCGGAAAAGCCTCACTGAACAAAGCTTTGAGTGCTTGCGCTCTCATCTGTCAACATTTACTCGAGCAAGCCATTTTATCAGATAATTTCGTCGTGTGAACACACAAAATAATCGGAAAAAAATGGCGAACATTCCAAATACTGATATTTGGAAAGAATTTTTCGACAGCTTTTGACAAATGGAGAGATGTGTTCAATTATGTTGGAGTGAATTGGTATCAGCGTCTGCGGGTTTTAGTGGTACCATATTTACTGGTAATATGTTTTAGAGTTTACAGGCCATCTTAAAGTGGATTTTCGGGTGAAGCACGTTGTTTTTTTCTATATCGTTCCATTTCTGACAAGTTTTTTCATTTTAGTTTTGATCGTTGATGAGCAAGGAAGAATAGGGAAAAAGGTATCTTATAAGCCAGGAAGGTCGTCGACCCAGTTGGATCTCTCTTGGCACATTTTCATTTCATTTCATATTACTTATTTCAGATACAAAAATTATTCATTAAAGTTTTTCTGCGAAACTTAAGACTTATCTGTATAAGGTGAAATTACAAATTTATCGAAGATAACGTAAGCGCATAAAGTGTATAATGTATTCAGCACAGGTACGGAGAAGCCAAAGTAATATGTATATTAAGAGGATAGTCCCAGGACAACCCGAACTGGAACGATGACGGCTGTTGTTTAAAAAGAATGACATTATACAATAGAAATTTGACGACGCTACTTTGTTTAGTATTTGTTCGGCAGCCATCAATAATGAACGCTCTCAATGAATTTTTAAATATGGAAAAAAATGTTCATCGTTATGTGATACAATACTTTCATTTGAAAGGCCTCAATCCAACGAACAACAAAACGGAACTGGATTCTACTTTGGGGAGTCTGCTCCTTCGTTTACTACAATAAAACCTTGGGTGGCAGAGTTCCCAAGTTGAACATCGTAGTGGTCGACCAAATGAGGTGAGTTCATCAGAAATGTTGAAAAAAAAGAACATGAGAAAGCTGTGCGCAAGATGGGTGCCGCAATAATAAAAATGGGGCTCAAGGTCAAACTCGTGGTCACCATCTTATGTCCGCTTAAGAACCTTGTGACTTTTGTCTGAAACGTTTTTCGCGATATCGCGTATTTTTCGAGTAATTTGGATGTCTCAAGTTTAAAAACTCACCCAGTAGAACATACCCTTATGGTGTGAAGTTAGTAGTGGTTGATATATGTACATCTGTGGCAACATTTCATATTGCTCCATATTCGACAAAAGCGCCAGCGGCAGAACACAGTTGCCAAAATTCGCCATTGGGCACACAACGGCGCCCTGGGAAACAAAATTTTATGTTCGCGCCGTTTTGTAATAGTTTTGAACAAAAAAAGTTTCGTATTAAAGAAATCCTCTGGGACAGACGGCGGCAACAGAGGTCTATGTAGATTTTGAAGATTTAAGAAATAAAGTTGAATTTTATTATGCTGTTGGCCTTTTCAGTCAATATCTTCCACACATCCACCTTGGAATTTTGGGTGAGCTGGATAATTTCCGCTTTTTTGGGCTCACTTGCGGTTTAGACTTGAAATTTAGTTTTTTGTTTGATTTTAACCGCCCTTTACACTATAAATAAAAGTGTTGGAAAAAATTTACTTACCAAACGCATTTTTATCCTTGTGTTCGAGATCAGCAAATCTCGAATGTATTTACTTCTACATAAATTTGTTCACAGGAATCTTGTAGCATTTTTTGCTTTGTAAGTGTCGAGAAATTTGTCCAAAACATAGAACACCACATTAACAAAGATCTGCATTATGGCCAAATCACAATGTCGCGGTCGCGCTTTCACATATTGAGTAGGAACAATGGGCTCTTTTGGAGCAATCCGTAATGTAACTTCAGGCCTTTCGGACATTTTTGATCTTAAATATCGTAAGCTCGACATCAAAAGCATAGTAGAGCTACTCTCTACTTCCCCGCGCGTTTGATACTTATCGGCTATAAACTCTACTGTCATTTTTGTAAATAAAATTGGAATTGCTCGCTGTGACATTACACGATACGTTGATTTGTTCGATTTGTAGCAACAGGGTAGGTTATAGTGTATTTACTCCGAATGGGTAACCTAACCATCAATATATTGCCTTTTGCGATAATTTTATTATGGTTTGCTTGCACAAAATAGTAACTTGAACTATGTTTTGGTTGTTTTTTCTTTAATTTATTTATTAAAATACATTGTTTTTGAAGTTATTTCTCCTAATTAAATTTTAATATAAGAACAGCATATTTCCACTCTACCTCGTGCAACCAATTCATATGCAACATTAGAATATTGAGGAAACAATACCTTATCTGTCAGCTCAACGCCGAAACGACATTCCGGATTGCAAATTTCAAGTTCGTGCTTTTGACGCAAGTTATCGTAAGTTCGACATAAGGCGTATATGAAGCACGCGCTCGCGAACGCGACATTGTGATTTGGCCATTAGTTGCGTTCAATAAAGTTGTGTTAATAAACGTCAGCATATCGTCATACTTGTGCAGGTTAGTGGCTGCAGAAAAAGTTAGAACATTTTAGTGCAGAATAGTGTTTTTTTTTTAATTAGCGCCCGCTTAAGGGGTTAGGTACCCCTAAAGTGTTTGCACACAGCGCTAGCGAAGGAATATTAGGGAGGGAAAAAAGAATGGTACCGATGTACGTTGGTCTTAAATGAGCGAACAAAGAAACAATTCGTCGGTGTTCGAGTTTTTCAATTGACTTGGTGATATCAGCAGCCCCTATGAGTCTTATCGCACGGTTTTGAATCCTATCTAGCAGGTACAGTAAGGTTTTAGGAACACCTGATTAGGAATTGGAGGTTGTACCCCAATTTGTGCGGATGAATGCCTTATAAATATATTGAGGCCAGATCAGAGTGGAAAAATATTTCTTAGATCGCTTGAAGAGACTTATATATATATACATTCCGCAGTATTTTTGACGACATCGAATATATGGTCATTCCAACGTAGGTTGTCATTGACACACATATCGAGATGGAAAAGTTTTTCGGTTTCAACGATGCAAGTGCTATTCATTGATAATGGCTGAGTGTTTGGATATCGCTTTAACGACAGCAGACAGCATTCTGTTTTGGTGCATTAAATTCGACTCTGTTGAGTATTCCCCAATTAGTGATGCTGTTTATATTGGAATTTAATGCGCTTAGTATACGCTGTCTTTCCCGTTGTACAGCCGAAGCACAGGGACGGGAGTCAGGGAACGAATATAAAAAGCAGAGAGTACGGTCGAAAATAGAACGGAGCCCTGTGGCACACCAGCATTTATTGAAACTTGAAACCATCCAAGACAACTTGAATTGAACGTTCCGAAAGGTAGTTTCTAATCCATTGAAGAGGAGATTCATCGATCCCCAATGCACGCATTTTCGACAAAAGGGCCTGATGCCTAACTATGTCAAATGCCTTAGAAATATCAAGTGCAACTATCTTGCTTTCATCAGATTGATGCATGCTTTGGTTCCACTTTTCGGTGAAATATGCCATGAAATCACCAGTGGACCTGTGGCCGGTTTATCAGCATTTCCATGACCTTGGAAAGATAGGATATAATATGTGCAATGGGTCTGTAGGAGGAAAGAGAAGAAGATTCGCCTTTTTTAAGGATGGTTGGACAAATGCTGTTTTCCATCTTCTCGGAAAGCGTCATAAAGAGCAGGATCGATGGAAGAACACCTCTTCAGAAGAAAAAGAGATATACCATCTGGAAGAGCGGATATGTGAATGTTAAGATCTTAAAGTACTCTTGCTACTACACGAGCGCGAAAGTGCATTCTTTTCATTGAAGTTTCGACGCACTCGAGTGTAGGCGGACATAAATTACTATCTAGAAGTGTTGCGCTGGCCGCAAAGTGTGCAGCAAGTAAATTGGCCTTGTCTAAAGAGCTGACAGCTGGAATGTCATTGTAAATGAGCGTTGGGTTGGAGGATGAGGCAGAATTTCTTATGTTTTTGGCGAACGACCAAAAGCTTTTACTTCATTTGGGTCATTGTATTTATCTAGTATTTTTGGCCTCAGTTTTCGGTGATATTGGATTTTTGCAGGCTTGAGAAAGACGTTGCAGTCATTCCTGGATAGTTTGACTTTTTCTATTTTAATCTATCAGGGTAGTCTTGAAGGACCGAAAAAACATTTCTCTAACCCTGATAGCTTCTTCAAAGATCGAGTCGTATCATGCGTGGTCTGATACTCTTAATCCGTTGAGGGATAAAGGATAGCATTCCAAAGAGGATAGTGTCTGTGATTTTATCAGCAGCGGCATCCACGTCCTTATCGAGGAAACATAACGACCAGTTAATATTCCTAAATAAGCTGTTAAGTAAGCTCCTATTGGTATTATCGTATTGCCATACGTTTCTTTAAGGATTCGTTTCTCTAACCAACCACGCAGGTGTACGAGAAATTGTGTTTTTTGAAGGTGAAAGATGTAATTACTATTGAAATAATATGTAATACAAATAAATAACCTTTTTCTTTTGAAAAAAGCTAATCTAAAATTCGGCAGTATATTATTCTACTTTTATTCACACTGACATAATGTTTTTGAACGCAAACAAATGACAATCCTATTAAGCAATGTCTGCGCGTTAAATACCTTCAAAAACACATGAGGAAAAATCTACGATTGTTCAAAATTAGAAACGCTGACGTTTATAAACTCACTCTTCTTAAAACGCCTGCATTGGTAACATTCATATTTCCGTTTTGTACCTAATTAATACTCGTAATTTATGACACAGCTCAAGCACAACAAGAGAAACTAAAAATGTACTTTCAAAAATAGTCAAATGTGAAATCGTGCGTTTGTTCACGTAGGCTTCTCAGTTATGGGGCGCCGTACGGTTGCCGTAAGTTGCTGTCATAAATACGGCAAAATCACTTAATGAGAAAGAGGCTATTGTCATCTATTATATATTCCACTAAAAAAATGTCGCCGTACAATCAAGACCGTTTAGTGTGAAAGCACAGTCAGGGTGCATGTCCTCGAGTCCGAATTATGCCGGACATATCTGTTAGGCATTCAGCCATATTTTTATTCTCTATGCAAATTTTGCTGTCATTTCATTTTTTATCATGTTTTTAATGGTTAAAAAAGTAAAAGCGGTCCTTGCTTTAAAAGCGTTACAGAAGTTAAAAAATTTGGAAAACACAGACCAAAATAAAAGAAAATATAAATTGTGGGTGACTCGATTTTTACAAAAGCGATTTGGTATCTCATTTACTTTGAATTTTCAAATGTCAAATTTCATTCGGAGTTCATGCCGACAGAGAAGACAGGACATAAAGTACGACTTGGATGTCGAGACATAAGTCAAGTCCAAATTGACCACATTGGACACATTGATGTAATGACTGAATATTATGTTGTTTCTTAGCCCTAAGTACACAAAATAAACATTTATAAATAAAATGTAAATGAAGTCGAAAGACATAGATATAAGAATTTATATTAGCTTAGAGTGCCTGTGTGGGGCCAGTAAGTTAGTATTAGATTGTTAAGTAATTGTAAGCTAGCATTTAAGCATTTTTTGTTAGTATGTAAGAGTTAGTGATTAAGTAAATAAAATGCATTCAAAACTGAAAAAAAAAACTGAAACTGAATATTATGTATCGTAGAGACGGTATGTTATTTTTTTGTAGATTTCCTTCGGGGGAAAAAAACCACAGAGACTCATTATCATACCTCTCAAGCACTTGTCAGATGACAACTAATCATTTAAAAATTATCCAAGATGGCAATAAATCCAAAAACCCGAGGAGGTCAATGTATATTGTAGTTCAATGTCCCAAAAAAAAACTAGCACTCTACCGTAGCATTCTGTCTCCACGAGACAAGTTTCAATCATGACATCAATATGACATGTATGGCCTACTAGAACAATTACTTGGCTGAATATCAGTAATATTGTTAATCTGGTCTTGCTCACGCATTAGACTGATGTCTCTTAACATAAACTACAATTCTTAAAGCTAACTTAAATGTAATGTGTTTCCACCAAATTATAAACCAGGATTAACCAGTTTTTAAGTGTTTCCACCCAAGTAAAAACATTGGGGTATATTGGGCTGTCATATTCAATTCAATTCAATTCATTTTATTGAGACTTCATGGCAATTACTATGACAGTTGAATAAAATATATATTGTGATAACTATTGTAAAATGTTTGTGTGGGTACAAATGATAGAACTTATTTTTTTCAATACAAATCCCTTTATTCAGTACAGTTACAATTCACTAATCGATTGTTTCTCTCAGTACAATCCAATTTCTCAACCGCTTATACTTTTCTTATCTTTTACATAAACCACTTAATCACTTCTCCTAATTACCACTTCAAATTTCACTTTAGAACTGATTTGCATACCTTGGAGATTCTGGTATTTATACTCGAATGAGATACTTCGAGAACAATCCTCGCCATCCAGCGTCCCATACAATTTCCAATTTGCTAGAAAATTCGATTCCACTCTCCAGTCGAGACTTTGTTATTCCAGTATCGAAATCTTCTGGTCTTCGAGTATCGACATTTTCTGCTCTGTGAATCTAGATGTCGCTGCTCACATTTAAGTGGTTATCACATTGCTCCCTCCCTACAGTTGTTCGTCCCGAACAACTTCGTCATTCAGCATCCCGTTGAAATGACACATTCTATCCAAATGGACCACTTTCAATTTTCCTCGATCCCCACGCTGGATCCGGTAGACAACGTCATTAATGCGGGTTATCACCTTGTATGGACCTTCCCAGTCCTGTTGCAATTTTGGTGATTTGCCTTTCTCACGCTGAGGATTATACAGCCAGACCAGATCTCCTTCGTTGAAACCGGAAGATTTCGCCTTGATATCGTACCTAGTCTTCATGCGGCTGCTTGCTAGCTTCATCTTTTCTCAGGTGTCTTCATGCAATTTACGAATCCTGCTGCGCAAGTCATTCACGTAGTCGTTCACCTCTTTGGGCTCCGTCGGTGGGGATCCGAATTTTGCTTCACTTGGCAACCGAATTGTTTGACCAAATAAGATCTCGGATGGTGTGTGCCCTGTTGAGCTATAGACCGCGTTTCGGTAGGCCATTAAGAAGAGGGATATATGTCGATCCCAATCCCGCTGGCAGTTGCTGACAACCTTAGATAGATGCTCATTTAAGGTCCGATTGAATCGCTCGACCATTCCATCAGATTGAGGGTGTAGTGGCGTTGTCCTTGTCTTTCTTATTCCCAAATATTGGCATATTTCCTAGAAGACTTTTGATTCAAAGTTTCGCCCTTGATCAGAGTGCAGCTCCATTGGGGCCCCAAATCTGCTCACCCAGTTGTTGACTATCTATTCGGCTACGGTCTTAGCCTCTTGATTTGGGATGGCAAACACTTCCGGCCACTTACTGAAGTAATCCATGACTGCGGGTTTATATCGGTTTCCATTAAAGGTTTCGGGAAACGGCCCAGCGATGTCGATGGCTATTCGTTAGAAAGGTGCTCCGACATTGTATTGTTGCATTTGTCCATGTGGCTTTACTTTTGGACCCATGGTAGCCGCACACCTTATGCACTTTTTGCACCAATTCTCGACATCTTGTTTAGCGCTTAGCCAATAGAAACGTTCCCTTACCTTTTCCAACGTCTTGTTTATTCCCAAATGGCCTCCTGAGATTCCGTCATATATTTCATGGAGTACTTGCTTGACTCTGGCCCGTGGCACAATTAGCTGCATACGAGATGTTGTCCCATCTGCACTTTCCCATTTTCTCTTCAGCAATCCATCTTGCACAAAAAGCAAGTCCCACTGTGCCCAGTATGCCTTCAGAGTTTGGCTCCGATCTGATATCTGCTGCCAGCTTGGTCTTTCCTCGTGTTCCTTCCAGGCCAATATTGGTTCGATGTCATTGTCTGCCTGTTGGGAGGAACGGATTTCGTCTATACTCCAACCCTCTATTGGCTCAGTCCTGATCGTTTGGATAGTTGCATGTTCTTTCGCTTCTTTACCACTGTCTACTTTTGCTGGGACGCTTTCATTGCATTGTTTTACCTGTGAGACTGGGATAATTACCCTGGAGTCGACTCCTGCTACAGACTTCTGCCACGCGAAGTAAGCATTTCCTAACTGATGGCTTCTGGAAATTTGACCGGTTTCTTGGTAGCCGTTTTTGCCGGTTTTTCTTTCTATTTGCCTGGAACCCCAGTGCAGGTAGTCTTCTTGTCGTACCGGTTCTTTACAATGCCCTTGCAAATGTCCTACTTTATCGCAGTTCCAGCAGCGCATCCTTCGTCTCTCCCGCGGGATATATGGTCTTGAGCAGGAGCATTCACCAGATTCTATTTCCCTGACGAAATGCATTCCTTTGGAAGCCTGATTGGATGCTTCCATCGCCAGAGCGAAGGCAAGTGCTTCAGCAAGGGCTCTTTTCCCGGCCATCCTTACTGCTGATTGTAGCTTCAAATCCGCAATTCCCCTGATAAATGCATCCTTTGCCGTTTCGTCGATTATTTCTTGGCCTGCGGTGGGATATGACAAATGTGCCAGTCTACTCACGTCTGCTTGGAGCTGTTGCAGTATTTCTCCTCGCTGCTGCATACGGCCTTGCAATTGAACCTTGTAGACCTCCTGCATATGGCTATCCCCAAACCGTTTCTCGATAGCCTGTACTAAAGTCACATAATCTTTATGCTTTTCGATGTCTACTGTTTGCAACAATTCTGCTGCAGGACCGTGCAAGGCCATTGTTAGGGCAAAGCACTTTTCCTCATTGTCCCAGTCGTTTGCACAGGCAGCCATTTCAAACTGCTTCTTATAAGTAGACCATGAGGTCTGACCATCGAATGAGGGAGGTTTCAAATCTTTTCTCTTTGGACCACTTAAAGAACATTCTCGCAGTTTCTGTTTTCGCACTGTGTCGAGCTCTTTTGCCAGTTGCTGAACTTTGCTGTCCATTTCCTCGAATTTTTCGCCAACATTCTTCTCTATTCTATCAAATTTGTCATCAACGTTCTTCTCTATTCTTTCAAATTTGTCATCGATTTCTTCGAACTTTTGCTGGAGAATGTTCTTTTGTTCTTCCAGATTATTCTTTTGTTCATCCATTTTCTGTTGAAGACCGTGCAGATTGTTGGTTTGTTCGTTGAATTTTTGTTCAATGCTGCTCTTCTGCTCGTCTAGATTTTTCTTTTGTTCGTCGAGACTGCTCTTCTGTTCGTCCATTTTTTGTTCCAGACTGTTCTTCTGTTCGTCCATTTTTAACAAGAGGAGTTGCATCATCGCAGCCATGTCATTGCCGGTACTTGTCTGTTCATCCTCGTCAACATCAAATGAATATGCATCAGGATCATGTCCCTCGGTCTTCAAAGCCTCCTGAAGACGGAGCACCAGGTCACTTTTTCCTCCACTGGCGCTGAGGCTTCTCTTGTTCAACTCGGATTTGAGTTGGACGAGGGTCAACTGCAATAGTTTTCGACCCATTCTAGCTTTTTCAAATAGTCAGAAAACACTTTTTTTTTTACACACAATAAGTCCTATCCCACTTCTGACACCAATGTAAAATGTTTGTGTGGGTACAAATGATAGAACTTATTCTTTTCAATACAAATCCCTTTATTCAGTACAGTTACAATTCACTATTTAATTGTTTCTCTCAGTACAATCCAATTTCTCAACCGCTTATACTTTTCTTATCTTTTACTTGAACCACTTAATTACTTCTCCTAATTAACACTTCAAATTTCACTTTAGAACTGACTTGCATACCTTGGGGATGCTGGTATTTATACTCGAATGACATACTTCGAGAACAATCCTCGCCATCCAGCGTCCCATACAATTTCCAATTTGCTAGAAAATTCGATTCCACTCTCCAGTCGAGACTTTGTTATTCCAGTATCGAAATCTTCTGGTCTTTGAGTATCGACATTTTCTGCTCTGTGAATCTAGATGTCGCTGCTCACATTTAAGTGGTTATCACAATATTCTTAACAAAACTCTGAAAGAAATCGCTGATGTGAACTGCTGCAACGAAATATTCGCAATGACCTCATCTTAGTGACTCGTTTTTTTGATCTTTTTGATTTTGGGAAATTCCAACAGTCGTCTCTTATTTACCCTTTAATTTTATGACTTCCTGTTGAGAAAATATATACCTGTTCGCCGGTAGTAAAAGTTTCTGGGCACAAAATTTCCAACAGGTATAAAGAGTGAAAATCGATTGCAAAATGTATGGCGTTATCCTAGTGATCCCCAGTGTATCTATATATCTTCGTATGTAAATTTGCTGTTAGAAAAACGTTATCCTCTATTTTGACCATGTACGGCTTTAACATGGGATTGTCAATCCATATTTAATCGAATGGACACCTTCAGGCACTATTCCCACCGGAGAAGGATAGTCAGAATTAGACCAGCTAATATTAATTTGAGAATCGCATATGTCCCTAAGTCTCTCAATCGTTTTATGCATTACCATTAGTGAATATCTGATGAGTGGAATGATGTTGGTTTCATTGTAGATTGACTCATTTGAGCAACGTTCATTTTCAGACTCGAAATCTCGATTTACACAACGCCTGACAATTTTAGGTTGGAAGATCTCCATCTCTGTAACGACATTAGGTGAAATAGAAAACTAAATAGGAAACGCGTAAATGTTAACCGGTCTTGTAAAACAGAAGCTTCGTTTCCTTATTTAAATCGGGGTGATTTATGAGTAGGAGCAGAATGTTTTGGATCTTGCAAGCTTTATTTAATGCGGATCTAGCATGACGGTTGAATTGAAATAGGTTGTTACAGTGGACGCCAAGGTACTCGTATTTCATGTTGGTTTTAACCGGAATGGTATTGTAAAATGGTTGTGTGGGCACAAATGACAGAACTTATTCTTTTCAATAGAAATCCCTTTATTCAGTTTATACGTTACAATTCACTATTTAATTGTTTCTCTCAGTACAATCCAATTTCTCCACTGCTTATACTTTTCTTATCTTTTACTTAAACCACTTAATCACTTCTCCTAATTAACACTTCAAATTACACTTTAGAACTCATTTGCATACCTTTGGGATGCTGGTATTTATACTCGAATGACATACTTCGAGAACAATCCTCGCCATCCAGCGTCCCATACAACTTCCAATTTGCTAGAAAATCCGATTCCACTCTCCAGTCGAGACTTTGTTATTCCAGTATCGAAATCTTGTGGTCTTCGAGTATCGACATCTTCTGCTCTGTAAATCTAGATGTTGCTGCTCACATTGAAGTGGTTATCACAGTATTATTGCTTAGCTGCAATGAAATGTTTCTGCTTTCGCAGGGGACTCCGCCATTTCCCTTGCTACTAGAGTTACGAAAACAGATAAGATCTGATTTAGGGAAATTGATTTGAAGCCCCCTTTTAATAAAATAACTGTGAATTACTGCCGTATGCGCTTGCAGCATTCTTACAGCCGAAAAGGGTAATCATCAGAGGCGTAGACCAGAGTGTCATCCGCATAGAGAATACCTCTCGAGATAATAGAGTTATCTCTGAAAAAGGTATGAGCAAAGTCATGTAGGAATAGATTGAACAGCTTTGGGCCCAAAATGGACCCTTGAGGAACTCCGCACAGGGAGACACATGGATTGGAGTTGTACTCATCCAACTGAATGAAAAAGTATCTGTTGGCAAGAAAGCTGTCCAGCAAGTGAAATAATTCTGGCGGGAAATTAAGTCCTAAGATCTTGAAGAGTAGCCCTTTCCTCCACACCTTATCAAAGGCCTTCTCTAAATCGAGAGAGCAGGCCGCTGTGCATCTTTTTTTTCTGAGGTTTGTCGTCACATCATTATGCAATTCTAATAGGGCATGGATTGTCGAGTGTTGCTTTCTGAAACCGAATTGGTATTCAGGGATAGGCTCAATGGGAATTGTTTCAGCTGTATCTAGTTTAGTTGAGATAATTCTCTCTAAAATTTTGGCCGCATTGGAGAGCAGTGAGATTAGCCGAAGGTTATTAATATTAGAGAGTATTTATTTTTATGCCCTGGTTAATTCTGCTTTAAGGTGGCCGTGGCTCAAGTGGTAGTGTATTGGCTTCCAAATCGGAAGGTTCGGTGTTCGAATCCCAGCCTCGCCCGAAAGACATTCTTTTTTTCAGGCAACTTAATTCACGTAAGATGAATGGTTGCCTCTAATGCAAAAACAAGTCCAATTACACTAACAATTCAGTCTCCCCATTAAATGTTGGATGCATCCCATGGAGTGAAATGACCACTGAGACCAAAAATCTTTCTTTCTCTCTGTGTCCCATTTTCCTAAAAACTTAACACGTGCTCAGGCATTTTAAGTGTAATAATACCCACTTGAGTGTTAAGTTCTTAAAAAAAAAAAAAAATTCTTTGGGGAGTCTTGCAGGCCATGTTCTCCAATTCTGAACACAAACCATAATCCAGTGGACTCTCCGACGGTCAATATTCTGCTGCTATAAAGCCTGGAATATTGACTTTGAGCCACTCCTACGTGGTTTTGGCTTTGTGCACTGGAGCAGAGTCCTGTTGGAAGATCCATCTGTATCCATTGAAAAGCGTATTGGTCAAACCCTAGCACATATTCTTGGTAAGACTTTGCACCAGCTTTTACGCCTTTTTCACAGAAATGGAGGGATGTGACACCATCGTGAGAGACCTCCACCAAACCATTACGGACGAGGGATGATGTCCACGTTGAACCCTTGGAACAACTGTTTTCGTTTTCTTAGATGAAGTGGCATAGATTTTGTCATTTTGCTTCTTGAAAACTTCTTCCACGGTAAAAATTTTCTCATCCGTAAATAGAATGTTTTCATGGCCATTGTCCGCGTGTCACTGCTAAAGTCGCTTGCATCTTTTTAGCCCAATTTTTTTAGTTGATGAGTTAGAAGATGACCCGTGGACCAACGATAGGCTTTCATATGCAGGTCATCCCAAATCAGCCTAGACCTGGATCTGGTTGATATATCCTAAGGGGATTTCTCCGAATTCGTTCACGCACTGCCTTTACTACCACATTCGTACGGACGACGCATGGGTGACTTCTTGGTCTGTCCTCTATTCCAGACAATTCGCCGAAGCGCCCAATAGCCCGATAAAGAATATTCTCGATATTCCAAGTGGTTTTAGCAACTCGAAAATTTGACCAGCACTCTTTCCGCACTTATGCAATGCTATTACCGCGACTCGATGCTCTTTAAAGCCCCACTCTGTGTTATTAGTTTGCAAACTAAAACTAAACTGATTGGTATTCTTCACTGATTAGTGCATGTATTCTCCCACAAGGGGTTTTGAACGATAAGCGCTAGAAATTGTGTAACAGGACTTATGTCAGGACTAGGTAGAAATAAATATGTTACCAGGGTTCTTATTAATTATTATTAATAGCCGGGATTGAGTAAGGGTCACTGGCGTAAGCTATAGTGTCGTCCGTATGGTGGAGTACGGTGAGAATAGATTGGTTCTAATGTTCTGGGTGTGAGAAAAGTCAGATTAAAATATATTATATAATGAGGGACCGAGCATGAATCTATGAGGAACGCCAATATAGTAGCTTCTGATACTGGGCTTAGTACCTTGGATTTGCGCGAAAAAGGTTCTATTGTTTGGGAAAGTTAATTTGCTAAATTTTATATAGGAGTCCATCTCTCAATACACTATCAAAAGCCTTTTCGATATTAAGGGCGTATCTTCTTGGTCTTAAATTGAGGGTGATGTTATTATGAAATTTTAAAAGCGCATGCTCTGTGGAATTCTTGGATTTCCATCAGGGCAGAACATATTATTGAAAATGATATTTTCGAAAAGTTTTCCAACGTTAGAGAGGAGAGAAATTGATCTAAAATTATTAATGTATTAATCGTTATTTTTTTTAGTTCTGGGCATCTTTCTGGCCCCGGAATAGTATCCAATGTTTATGCTGTTGTTGAAAAGATATTGGACTTCCTCGGTGCAGTGGCGGAATTGGTGAGAGAGCAGGATTGTTAGCTCCAAAATAAAAATATGGTTGAATGTAGAAAGCCTGATTTGCTGGTTTAATCTGGTTTAAAATCGAGGATCTTTAAATGGTTTTCGAATGCAGAGATATTGTTCTGGCCAGTGGGGATGCTATCCTTTATTGTTACTTTTCCGCAATGCAGTGTCTCCTTTCTTCTGATGATTTTTATGCAATAGGACTCTGACTAATTTTAGAAATTCTCTCTTGAAATTGATTGTTTAACCAAATTCGAACTTTGTCTTAGATAATTTTTTTAAGAAGATATACTTTTGAGGAAAGCACACGATAGCTATCAGGCACTATTGAAGGAGTTATGAAAAAGTCTTTTCAACTCTTTTTGCCGTAGGTGTTGTACATACTGGAGATGTCCCAATTGGTTGTTTGGATGAGAGCTCGGGATAATGTCTTTATGTAGCCATCTACAATATATGTCCAGATCCTCATTGAAATCGAGTGAGTTCATGTTCTTCAAAGAATCTAGTCTACTTATTATTAGCTCAAGGCCTTTAGAATGCACTGCAGAATGTACCTTTACATTCCGACGTTGTGTGATAAGTAGAGACTGGAGATGAAGGACCCATCGTCATTAAGTATGAGCTTCGGCCCATCGTTAAACTGTCTAACCTTCATATATTATGACGAAGTCTTGAACATAAATCCAGAATAAGGGCAATTTACTGCTCTAAGCATAGAATAATAGAATTTCCAGCATTAACCGATTCTTGAAATTCAAACGTTTTCGGTCTTTTATTAGATAAAAAATAAAAATTATAAAAACTACTAAAACAAATTAAAGCTTATTTCAGTTGAACATTTAAGTTTCTCGAAAAGTCGAGAAACGACAGTAAAATCCGTAAATCAGTCAAAATTACATTTCAAAACACGTTCGTCAGGTCGATATGGTGCTAAATTATTGGCTCGTATCCATACTTTCTGGCAGTGGCTGCTAGGCAAAATGTCAGCATTGTTCCGAATAAGGGAAAAAGTGCTATCGCCGATGCTGTTGAACCAATTAGAGTTAAATTCGAAACCACTATCTCCTGTAATTTCACTCCGCATCCCTAAAAGGAAACATACCAGATGTTAGTTGTTTTAATAGCAATAAATAAGAAACCATAGACTAACAATTTGATTAAGTGTCCTTGGATTCAAGCCATTACATTTAATCAAAGGCTTAATACAACACGATGGAGGAGCGATTTTCTGCGGACTCGCAAACCAGTCCATGTAACTTTCACTGCCGCAACATTTAAGCTGAAAAAGGTACATATTGTTGATGCAATTATCATACTCGTATATACAGTGGATAGATAAAGATGTCTAGATGTGTTTATACCTTCTTTTGGATAAAGTCAATGACTTTTGTATGATTGGTTGGTGGATTATTGTAGTGACGTATGTCATAATGGATGCCGGCCGGAAGTCCGTTGATTAGTTGGTCCTTGTATGTGTAAATATAAGCTGAGACGACAATTACGGTGAAGAGTAATATTATGAGAAAGGCGCCATACTACAGAAAATGTGAGACAAATTAATTAATTTGTTTTTGCCACGATAAGAAAGACTCGAGATACTTACGATTACAAGCAGAGTTTGTTGAACTTTTACTATGCAAGTGCAAGCTAAAGTTGTGATAAAGATGATAATGGTACCAATAGTCACCAGCACAAGGGGTGCTGCTTTGGAATACTCTGTACTTATTTTGATATAGTTCTGTAAATCAGTATGCAACCATATTCCGGCCCAAACAACTGCCAATCCACATACCTAGATCGGAAAGAAGTAAATTAAAGTGGATTATATTATTTGAGTTTTAGCAGTAAAAAGGGAACACACGACAATGGAGGAGATGAGTTTGAATAACACAGCTTGGGAGGCTAGGTCACCTTGAGCGTGTGGACACCAGCATCCCGACTTGGAAAGTTTCCGACTTCAATCCAGGGAGACAATACACTAGAGGACGACCTTTGCTTAGGTGGCGCACTCAAATGGAAAGGGAGGAACTGGAGGCAACTGACAAAAGACAGCGCTAATTGGAGAGGCATTTTAGGTGAGATTCTGTTCCACCACAGACTGTAGCGCCATTTAAGTAAGTCAGTAGTCTCAGTAAGTCTCACTATCTAGTGAAATGGTTTTGCTTTGAATGAGTTCTCCCTGATCTTGCAGAAGTTCGTTGCAATTACTGTGCCACTTCCTGAAAAAGGAGCTCGATGGTGCCGTCTCTATGCCTAAACAAAATGCTACCCCCACATCCAAGTGTACAGCTGCGAATCTCGGGAAATCTGTTTCAGAATCAATAAAAATGCTCACCGTTGATACTCGTACCTTCGAAAAAACTTTTGAAAAAAACATGAAAAAACACACAGAAGCCATCATATGTCGTTTTGCCGATGAAATGGTGGAGCTCCGTGAAAATCTCATGCAAGAGTTAAGACGAGTAGAAAAGAGTTTGTCAACAAAGTTTCTTGAAATCGAGCAGAGCGTAAACAATCTTCAGCAGCGTGTTGAAAAACTGGAAGCCAGCTCTCACGAAGAACCTATTACTCACCACACCTTAGAGGAATTAAACAACCGCTGCGACGCTCTAGAGAGAAAAGAAATAGCTGCTGATGCTATTATGTTTGGTGTACCACATTTGGCTGACGAAAACCTAAAGTCTATGTTCCACCACTTATGTCATATTGTTGAATGCAAACCTTCGACACTAAATTCTGTTTTCCGTACTCAGACAAGAAATAATACGGCTGATCCACCAGTCATTTTAAAATTCAACTCTGCTCAAGAGAGAAATCTCCTTCTGAGAGCAGTGACAGAGTTTCGGAAAAAAAATGGAAGGCAACTTTGCCTAAATGACATCGGCCTGGAATCCTCATCAGTATTTTATGTCAACGAAAGTCTCACCAAAAAAAATCGCATCTGGTGAGAAAGGAGAGGAACCAACGAACCATCTTAGTCGGCGATGCAGATGCTCTCGCAACCATTGCCGCACGACTTCAAGAAGTCACCTTACAACGTCAACAATGAATTTTTCTTCGACGCATAAAAAAAACAATGTAATTTTTCCTTTTTTTCTCCTCTTCTTTTCTTTTCTTTTCTTTCTACTCGTATATCTCTTTTTTAACTCTCTCACTGCAAATCTATTAATTATATTTCTTACTATTTTCCATGGCATACACTCTAAAGGCGCTTGTGTCTCTCGTTGTTATAATTGTTGTTTCTGTTGCACTTGCTAAAATGAATTCACAAGCATGGGGTACTTCCATTGACAAATCGAAAACTTTATTTAATATTCTTTGCAAATTGAAAAACGGTTTTAATATATGTTGTTTAAATGCACAGAGTCTAAAAAACAAAATTGACGAGTTCCCTTATTTGTTTAGTGATAGTATAGTCGATGCTGTTTGTGTAACTGAGACATGGTTTGACTCGGAGTTAAAATCAGATCTAATAAATTTAAATAATATGCAGTTTTTTCCAGCTCACAGATGCCGTAAAGGAGGAGGTGGTGTTGGTATCTATTTAAAAAAGTGTCATAAGTGTCACATTACTAAAAAAATCATCACCAACCGACTTATTGGAGTACGTATTCATTGAGGTCAGGACTATTAACGAAATTTTCCTTCTGGGGTGCATATATATGGCTCCGGATGTTGCACACCATACAGTAATAAGAGATGTGCTCGAGGAATTATCTCCTTTATATTCCAAAATCGTTATATGTGGTGACTTAAATCAAACATCTTAGAAAAGGAAAATAATGCTTTTAAAGAACTGATTGAGTCCCTTCGTCTGAGTTTCGTAAATAGTATCCATCCTACTCATTTTGCACCCAACAAAACACCCTCTTTAATTGATATTGCATTAGTGTCTGAAGAAAATTTCGTGCTTCGGTACAATCAACTTCCTGTTCCAGCATTTTCGCATCACGACATGATTCTGTTAACAGTAAACATACTTTCAGAAGTAACGAATAATGATTTCTTCGAGTCATTTGATTATACAAAACTTAATCCAGTAGTACTCTTTCATGACTGCCAGACAATAAATTGGCAGCCGATATATGCAACAAATGATACCAGCTTTCAAATCAAATATTTCAATGAGAACATTTTATACCTTTTTAAAAAGCATGTGCCAGTGGTAAAAAGAAGGTCCATGAAATGCACATTACCTTGGCTTACTAAAGAAGTCTTCGATCTCATGAAAGCCCGGAATATGCTATACAGGAGATGGAGACGGTACAAATGTCCTGAAATACACTCAGAGTTCAAAGTTGTTCGTAATGCGGTAACCTCATTAATCAGATCTAATAAAAGGTCATTTTATGCTAACAAGTTCAATGCAGTTAGCTCAAACACCGACTTTTGGAAGACTGTGCGCTCACTCGGTTTGACTTCTGAAAAGTCAGCCCTTCCAAGCCTCATCAACTTAGACGAACTTAATGCTAGATTTGTTTCTGCATATGATATACATAACCCAACAAATATATCTGAACAGCAATGCAGTAGCGACGACACTTTCTCCCTACAATGTACCGACGAAATCAGTGTTGGTAAAACGATCCTTGACATTACATCTAACGCAGTCGGATGGGATAATATCGTTCCCAAGTTCATAAAAATCCTGCTTCCAGTCATTCTCACTCATATAACCCATATTTTTAATTCAATACTCACAACTTCAATCTTCCCTGAAAGTTGGAAAATTGCTAAAGTGGTGCCAATTCCGAAATCACCATCGCGCCCAGAAACTGAATATCGACCCATTGCCATACTTCCATTTCTGAGCAAAGTCTTTGAGACTATCGTTAGTAAACAAGTCAAACATTATTTTAACGATAACAGCTTATTACAAACTGTCAGTCGGGTTTCCGTGCTAAGCTTAATTGCACCACAGTTTTACTTAAGGTTTGCGAAGATATGCGTGAGGGCTTAGACCACAAAATGTTAGCACTAATTGTGTTTTTAGACTTTTCTAAGGCATTTGATTGTGTTAATCATAAAATACTAGTTATAAAACTTCGGACCCAATTCTTGTTCGATCGGTCTCTATGTAATTTGGTGTCGTCATATCTAAGTAATCGGTCACAGTATGTGTGTCATGAGAAAAAGCGCTCATCTTGTCTTTTTGTTCCATCAGGTGTTCTCCAAGGATCCGTTTTAGGACCCCTACTCTTTATATGTTATATAAACGACTTAGCCGTGCGTCGTGTGAATTGTAAACGTCATATATATGCAGATGATGTGCAGATTTATTCTGTTTTTCCCAAATCCCAAATTACGCAAGCGATAACTAATCTAAACGACCAATTAGCAACAATTTGTAAGTGGTCATTTAAAAATAAACTCAGTCTTAATCCAACAAAGACTAAAGCAATGATCATTAATGCTAACCGAGTCAAAGTAGACACATTCCTCTTCTTTATATTAATCGAACTCAACCAACAATTTACTTGGAGGACTCATATTACAAAAACTGCATCGAAAGTTTATGGAGCCCTTAGAGGACTTAGCCCAACCACCAACTATCTTCCCACCAAAGTTAAGTAAAATCTTGTAAAATCATACATCCTGCCTATTCTATTATATGGGTGTGAAATATACTCCGACATGGATTATGAATCTCGGCGAAAGCTGAATGTTGCCTATAATAGCTGTGCGAGATACATATTCGGCATAGGAAGATATGACATATCTCTTTCTACTCCCATCAGATTGTAGGATTGTCAATCGACGAATTGATGAAATATCGAACTGTACTATCACTACACAAAATTTTAACAACAAAACAACCGGAATATTTATTTGAAAAAATTAATTTTCCGCAAAATTGTAGAATGTTGCAATTGATCATTCCAAGATGCAAATATATTAATACATCTAGACAATTTTTTGTTAACTCGATTCGCCTTTGGAATAGTTTACCCGTAGATATAAAGCGCATGACGAACAGAACCGCCTTTAAGAAAAAATTGTTTCTTCATTATGCTAATAATTCCTAATAGAGTTGCCTACTTTCCTATCTCTTCTTTCCTTATGTTTCTTTTTCTTAGTACTTTCTTTTCCTTATCTCTTTCTTTTATTTAAACTTAACTCCTTAAGTTTGAGTTTAGACTTAAGTTATGTGAACAATGAATTCAATATTAATAATAATGAACTAAACTAAAAAACTAAAACTAAGAACTTTTTATTTGACATTGCATCAGTAATGTTACAAGGTCGTCAACGTAAAAGTCAAAAATCACTATCTTCATCTGATACACATATCAGACAAAACACATATTTGTGACGACGAAAAGTTTCCGTTGGATAGGTGGGCCAATCTATACCGAATCGTTAGAGAATTCTTGCACGTGTCCTTAAACGAATCGTCGAATACAACACGAAGTCTCGCTGACGCGCTGTCCGACTTAAGTCTGCGTGATGTGGTAGGTAAAAAACATTACCTTACGCTTGTGGCCTAATAAAAAATATTTTTCCAAAAACTTTGAATATGACTGAGGGAGAGCACTATTTTTGGAGAATTTCCTTTCATTACTGAAAGAAAAGAAATTGCACTTCCGACAGTGTTAGCGAAAACGGGTTGATTTTTAAGGGGAAAGCTGACAATATATTTTCCATCGTCTCACGGTCGATGAGTTTTACTGAAATGTCCTTCAATGACCTGATCGACTTCCTCAATTTTTATATTTCCTTGGATGCCTCACGTCATGTCAAGTATTGTGTTTTGGCATATTCCAATCCTTTTGCATAACAATTCTCGGTTTCATAGCTCACGCATAATGGTGTCAAAACTGCTACAGTTGGGATTTGAAGCTCTTCGGCATCCACAGTACTCTCCTGATGTCACCTCAATAGTCAGTTCCGCAGTCTGAAGTCATTTTGCCGTCAAAGAATCATCCGAAACCGAGCAGAGGTAGAAAAAGCTTTTGAGGATTTCGTTGTGTCAAAATGTCAGGATTTTTACACAAAAAAAAGAGTAATTGAATCACATTGGAAAAGAGTCATAGATGCGAACGCATTTTTATTACACAAAAATTTATGAAGAAATTGTATTATTATTATAAAATTTTATTTTATTTAAATGATACGCCTGACGATGTTCGCGTAAAGAATAAATTCGCCATCATAAACCTCAAAAGCACACGGTCGGCCAGGGAGAAGGGTGACCTTACAAAAAACTGTTTCGGTGCTGGAAAAAATCTGCAAGCAATGTCTTAAATATGACGTGCAAAACGTGCTTGGCGATGTTAATCCGAAAATAGGCAAGGAGTGCATCTTTGGTAATACAGTGGGGTAGTACAGCCTCCATGACATTACCTCCGGAAACGGACACAACCTTATTGATTTTTCCTCGTAATGTGCTCGTAACTATAGCCAGCACACCTTGATATCAATTAAGGGACCTGGCTGTCTCGTGATCATTTTCCGATGTTCAAGTCCTCGAGTGTTTGAGATGACCAAACGTTCTGAGCAGCTAACATCAGATTGGACCATTATCTTGTTGCAGCCAAGATACGATTGTGGATGTTCATAACAGTCCAAACTCAGGAAGTTCAATGTCGAGCGCCTACAATCGCAAGACACAGCCAGGGCCTTTCCGATCGAGTTTCCCGTAACCTCTTAAGGAGTTCGATGCCTTCAGCAGTTACCTCGCTGTCAAAGCGCTATCAGAGAGCCTTCCCATGATGTACTAGGTTTCAACCCGTTCCAACAAAGAAACCCCTGGTTCGATGACGGATGCAGGAAAATTTAGAAAAACAAGGGATATTCAGAGCGGTCCTATAGAAAAGAACGAGAGACGCTCAATAGAACAGAAAAGAAGGAAAGGACATAATATGCTCCTCAGAAGAAACAAGAAGGATCACGAGAAACCACCGAACGCGGCCTTAGAGAGGTGGTAATCCTGTTCTTAAGTTTTACAAACAAAAACCGAACATGAAAATGCTCAAAAACATTAGTTCTGTTAATTGGTAAGCCCGGAAACCGAGTCAAATGCGTGCTTCGACGAATGCGAATTTGAAGATGTTTACGTGGCAAAACATCAGAAATTATTTAAGTAATGGATGTTATGGTTAATCACAGTTCGATACAGAAGATCAAAATAATTTCATTTTGGATGATAGTAGGGGGGCCTACTACAGCAAAACAGCAACACAAACTTACTCGAGATTAAGACGATAAAAAGATCAAAGCTCGGACCATGACACTGATAACTTCATATTTCACTTTCTGAACTGTAAATGTGCACGTAAACATAAACCCTTTGTTTTTTAACCAACACAATAAAAACTGATTCAATACTACCGATTACACCATAATCTCCTACGGGGTACCATTAACTTATCTCTGGCATTCATCATCATCACTCATTTGCCAATCATATGCAAAGAAGACACGAAAAGACAAAAAACCGATCTTCGATGTCATTAATGAATTATTGACCGTTGCGATTACAGACGCATTGACAACAATAAATGTTTACCCAATGTCATTTTTTAGGTAAACACTGTTCACGATCAGAACAGAAGATCGGCCCAAATGGCAAGAGCAGGGCACGTAGGCTACTTAGATGCCTACGTGCCCTGCTCTTGCCATTTGGGCCGATCTTCTGTTCTGATCGTGAACAGTGTTTACCTAAAAAAGGAAGAAAACAACGATTGGTTAGCCTTAGGGTGCATATTTTCTAAAATTAAACAAAAAATGCATTATCTCTACTGAGAGATGAATTTATGGCAGCGCTTGCAATAATAACAAAATTAACAGAGTTACTCGGAGCCCTAGAATTGGCGATAACAGTGCTTACATTCTTTCCTGAACGCACAATCTTACTGCAGGCATGACAATTATGATTGCATTCAATGTGCATCATCGAAGATATCCGAACACTGGGGTCAAGGTTTTGATGGTCAAATCAAGAAAATTTTTACCAGAAGTTGAAAGAAATCACATTTCATCACGAAAAAAAAAAATTCTTGCTTTTTCGAGATTCCGTGTAAAGTCTATGATTGTATTGTATCTTAACTTAAGTACTAAAGTCATTCTAGACAAAACGGGAAATACACGACACGTCACAACATGGTACGAAAAATCAAAACGCCTCCAGGAAAACACCATGGAATGTTTCTAGCATTTACCTCTAGTAGACCTTGATGAGTTTTTATTCATGTTAAAATACCATCGGTAGGTAGGTATTGGAGAATGGGACTGCGAATGCGGAGAAGAAACCGGCTTAGGAATGAAAAACTCAGCGGCAACAGATACCAATACTAAATTCATCCAAACCACATGGTCTAACTAAACTTGACATACTCGTACTTCAGACGTGGCCACCAATTACATCAGCATATACCACCTTGATCACGAAATAACCACCGTGTGGCGCTCCCATTGTTCCGATTTGAGTTCTGTTTTGTTTTTGTTAAGTTGGTAAATCTGTTGTTGACATTCCCTCTAAATCTTAGGGTCATAGCTTGACATTTGCAAAAGTTACGTAGCCGAGAGTACTTCTATTTCTTGCTGTGTCGCCGAAAGAGACCAGAATTTTATGCTGGAATAACGCTAAACGGCGAGTAAAAGATTCAAAAGTGATCTTGAGCGAACAACTACCAAATCAACATAGACTCTCTAACAGAGTTTTTCGTAAGGAAACCAGAGAAAGAACAACGAAAATCAGTACCAGTCGAGAAAATTAACCGGCATAACTTAAACAAGGAAAGAGGCCCAGCTCTGGACACTAGATACGTACGAATGTCTCCAAAATGTCATAAAGCAAGAGAGAGAACTAAACGCATATATGGCAGAACGACTTCAAGGAAAATTTCAAGATTCGTCCAAAAATCTTGGTGTTTCGGAAGACCGACTCCATATCAATTAAGAAACTGGTGGTAGGATGAAATGAAAATAACGGTAAGGAATAAAACCTTTCAAGGATGGATTAAGTGTAGAGGAAATAGCTGGAGCACGAGCGGTTGCAGTAGAATAATAATATTGGATATAAGAAGATGCACGCTCCCGACCCATATACAGGGGACAATTAGAAGAAGAAGTGCAATGTCGAGGCATGTGCACACGAGCTAATAAAGAACAAACTCGGAAGAGACTCAATCGCCGAACTACAATGTAGTATATTGCGGCGAGCAGGGGCACCTGCAAACAAGGAACAACTTAATGAAGAATTTTCGCCCAGCAATATTCCTTCAGAAATCGCACACAAATAAAAAACGGTAGATTTAACGAAATCCAAAATTGGCGGAGCAGTTAAAAAAAACTAAACAGAGGCATCCTATCCGTTTAAATGGCTCGCGGTTTTGTTCCATTCCAGCCAATCGGATAATTAACCAGTGGAGGGAGAGCTTCCTTATCTAACATGCCACTCCAGCTAGTTTGGTCTTTTGCCAGCTGCCTGCAGTCGCACACACGAAGTTGGCTTAGGTCCCCTTCCACTTGTGTGCGCCACTTAAGATGAGGTCGTCCTCTATGGCGTTGGGTCTCTTGGCTGAAGTAGAAATGGTTTTCACGCTGGTGTCGTTGTCGGAGTTGATAGCGGAGCTGAGGTTGATAAAGTCCCTTACTATGTACCTCAAAATTGTAGCTGTCTGCAAGTAAAAAAATGTTCCATTGACAATTCGCTGTGTTCTTCCCATTATGTCCATGTCATCCGCACATGCGAGTTACTGAACAGACATTTGAAAGATGGAGCCTCTGGAGTTGACTTCGCACAGTTATTTCCATTCACATGGTAATGCATCGCCTTGCTTAAGGGCTTTTTTGCCATTCAATGTCTCGATTTTGTCATTACTGTGCATCAGTAAGCAGCGTGCATCTTGTACAGTCGAGGGCATGGATGCCAAAAGTAGGCGAGCTTCTCTTAATAATTGGATAAGGGCGAAAGAAGTTCTAAGTCGTACTAAGACTGAATATCTGCATTGTCGTTTATACAAAACCACAAACTCAACTCCTTAAATCTACTCATATATATTGTAGAATAGATCATCCTCTTAAAGTGTGAACAATTTTAATACTTTGGTATTGTCGTTAACTACCAAAGAAATGTCGCGTATGGAGTCAGTGCGGGACGGCTAACATGGAGCAAGAACACTGCAGAATTTTGTAACAGAAATTTGCAATGCAAGTATTTGCTATGGATCAATCCTTAAGTGGAATAGCCGTTCACCTAAATATGTATTTCACAAGATTGCATGGGAGCTTTCGACAACACGCTTAACTCTGTTTGAATGCGCTTGTGAGTTTGACTTGATAGTTATGTCACTGGCTGTACTCTTAGTTTAAATAGAAATAGTCCTTGAAATAGACGACTTTGTACGCCGGCTGTCTTCTGACTCTGATGCGTGGTCTGACGCAATAATTCCAGTTCAGGATTGCTATGGCTTTAGGCAGAACCTGAGTCAGGAAAGCAATCTAGTCGAATTTTTGTGCATTGCCCGAAAATTCGTAGGCAAGCTTGTGCTTGCAATTTAAGAAGAGATACACGCAATCCTAATCACAATGAACTATTTTATGAAGATCAGATGGAGCGGTGTCTGCCAAGTTACGCTTTACTGAGCCCTTTCACCACACTACAAACTATTGTAGTATGGGAATGTGAGTTCTCTGGATGAGTCTTGTCTCGTGTCCAGGATACAAGTTGACTTCTCGAGACCTCCATCTTAGTTGATACTAAGTGCAACTTAGGTAAAGTCTTGCATTTACAATTGGGTTTCTTGTAGATACAACTGTAGCTGGGATGACGTTTCAGGCTATTGGCAAACCAAACAAACCCTTCCCGACGCCTTTAAAAATCGTCGACATTTCTACCGTCCGACCGTAGGAAATACTATAGACTGCCTACTGGCGTCCTAATACTAGATAGTAATCAATTTAAAGTAAAAATTTGGCATAAGAGAAAGACTTACGCAAGAAGTCTTGAGCATTAGGCAACTGAGCGAACCAATAATTACAGTCTTGATATCCCTAACGTGATCTTATATTTATGCTTGATTTTATATTGATGCCAAATTAGGGCAACACAGTATCTTTGCCGTCGTATTGGTAAAACGTAACTTGTACGACATAGTCTCCGAAAACGAATTTAGGCTCAAGTAGTGAGACTTTACTACGGGTTTCTAAAGCCACAAAGGAACCCGAAACTACGATCCTCACATTGGAATCGATGCAAAATAAAATTCCAATATCTAGATTTTCTCCGACAGCCCCGAAGAAGTAATATAAGGAATTTTGGACTTCTGCTATCCCAAGGAACTCTACGAACTTCCCGTGATCAAGTTTTCGACTCATCGGTGAATTTGTAGATTGATACGAAATGCGGGCAAGCACATCCAGTGAAACAAGTTGTGTTCCAGAGGGCGTTGTAAACAAAGTGGGAGCAGAGAAGCACTCGATCAACACCATGAAGGGGTGCCAATACAAAAATAATGCTTACAAATGTATGCTGTAAAATAAATAAAATGTAGCAATTACACAGATGGAATACCCGATCGGTTCTTAAGATTTGGAAAGATGACGTCTGGACGAATATGGAATAATAATAATGATCAATATAATTCTATCTATCTAGCCAAGAAGAAGTTTGAATAGCAATATTGTGCCAAACGGGTTATCTGCCAAATTTCATAATTTTTTTTTCAAGAGAATTAATGGGTAACATTCGAGTGTTTTTCAACGTAGAAATTGTAACAATTTGAAAAGTATATAATAATATACCAACACAAGAAGCCAAGTTTTAAAAGACCTTGGAGGATTAGCTAAAATAAATAGCTAATACTGCTGCTTGAGATAATGTGCGCAAACGTGAGCTCTTAGGAACTACAATAGTCTTTGGGAACACCACTATATACACGACTTCACTTATTAAGACTCAAACTTTGGTATAAATCTATCTTTCAATAACGAATCGTAACATGTTGGACTGAAGAGGGCTGTTTATAAATCTCGCCAATCTAAGCCAACCGCCCATCTCATAGATTTAACAAAAATTTGCTCTAACAAAAACCAAAGTGGACATCATCAATTGAGGAGGTGATTTCCAAAACCAGCTATCGGAAATATACATATCATTTTTTATGTCTTTTTAACGCGCATCTAATGCAATCAAAAATTATTTCCTAAACGAGTTTATTTCCAAAACAGCCTATTGAACACCAAATGTCTTTTCCAAAATGGCCTTAAGAAATTTTTCTTTCCAAAAAGGCCTTTTCAGTGCAAAAGTATAAAGTTAACGTTTGCTTTTGTGTAACTTTGACATTTTTAGAAATGGATAAACTTGAAGAATTTGCTCCTTCACCCAGCTGTTCGAATACAAAATCAACAAAACGAACAACAAATCCAGAAGGTTGGAAAAAAATATAAACAAGGAAAACAAAAGGCGCGAAAGGCAAAAACCTTGCAAAAGAGCTTGCGATCATAAAGACTCCTTCTGTAATGTATTGAAGCTACAAGAGTCCGAGTTGGATGTGTTTAATAAAAAATATTATGAGTGTAAAAATATAATTGAAAGGCGAAATTTTATAGCCAATTCCATTTTTGTAAAGCGGTCTAGAAGTGGACACAAACAGAAAGTATGCTACGAAATACCCAGCTCTACAGGTAGCTTCAAGGTGTGCCAAAAAACTTTTCTGTTGGTACTCGGCATCACAAAAAATACAACCTTAGCAGTTGCCAACCTAAAGCTAAAGAATGACTTAAACCGGAGGGAAGCACGAGATGGGAAACGTGTTTGAATTTCATGACGGAGCAGACGAAGAAAAATATAATGGACCATACTAAGTTATTTAAGTGTAACGAGAAACACTATGGACGTAATAAAGCCCCGCACCGAGCTTACTTGCCTTCAAGCTTAAATATACGAAAAATATGGCTGATGGTTTGCGAATTAAGTAGTGAAACGATCCCTGAATCATAGAAAATTGAAACAGCAGCAGATGAAAACATCCAGCATCTTGTTTTGGAGGTCCTGGCTGATGAAGAGGAACTATCTGATCTTGAAGTTACTGAAGTAGAAGTCGAAACAGCAGGTACTGTTTGCGTTGAAGATAAAGAACGGAAAATAATGGCATCTGTTGAAATAAGTCAAAAAGAGCCATGCAACTAAAAATTATATTACACGGTAAGAAAACTTTTTATTTCAAATTAAATCCTCTATTATACATATTATTGTGGTTTTAAGTTTTTACTGAAGTCTGATACTTGCAGTGAATGTGTGCGACTGCGCATGCAACGGAAATTGGAAAAAGATGACAAGAAAAACAAGATAATTATAACGCATCATATGGTGCATATTATGAGGAGTAAGAGGTTTTTTCAGGAACTCAACAAAACATCACCAAACTCCGTCATTATAAATTTCGTCCTTATGCAAAATCAACCATTACCAACAACTCCAATTGGGGAAGCATTCTATTCCAGGCAAATGTGGTATTATATTTTTGCTATAGTCATACATCTTCCTAACAAGGCACATCCTTGCATCTGGAATTTCCTTAACACGATTTTAAAACCCATGATTCTTCAAAAAAACATTAAAAGCATTCACTTTTTTTCGGACAGTTGTACAGGACAAAACAAAAACTATACCGTCCTTTTAATGACAGCAATGTCTTGCCATAACAATAAAATAAACTTTGAGTGGTACTTTCCTGTTAGAGGTCACTCATGTCAGTTGGCATGACAGAGTTTTCGGCCTTATTGAGACAGAACTGAGGAAGATTGGTACAATTACCTCTCCAGAAACGTATGATGATCAACTCTATAAATTTGGAACTGTTCCGCTCTTTGATTGGCAAAATTTATCAAGAGCCAGGGTTCAAACCAAAAAACATTCAAGATTTCTGACTCTAAGCTACTGGGTATGACGACTTCTTCGACCCATTTTTGTGAAACATATAGTGGAGTAACCACTTTTCAGACACTGTTTAAAAAAGAACTGGTCTCGAATCTCGTCTTTATAAAAAAAAAAACACAGTTAAACCATATTAAGCCAGACAAATGGGACGATATCATCAAATTGTTAAAAGCTATGGGCCTGGAACCAGATACAATTTCATTTTATAATCAAATTACTAATACACCAATAAACGAGTACGTAAACTTTGAAGCGGATGATAATATCTCGTTTTCTAACGAAGATAGGTTTTAGAAATGAAAACCACTTTCATGATTATATATACTATATGGAATAATACCTTTTTATAAATTAAAAGGCTCGTATTGAATAAAGGTTTATTTACAAAAAAATTTTGTTTTTATGATTTTACTTCCACAAGAAGCCATTTTTAAATAATTTTACTTTTAAAAGAAGACATATTCAATTATACTTCCAAAAGCAGATATACAGAATTTTTAACTGAAGATTTCGTATACAGGGAATGAAGTTATATTTATTTCGAAAACTTTAATTTTATTGAAATAATGTGAGAAACAAATTTGTAGAAGATATTTTTGCTCTATGTCTTCTCTATAATTAAGGAAATGTTTTTCGCATTTTACTCAAAACTACCATCGAGTCAGATAGCTGTTTTTGGAAATCACCTCCTCAATTGATATAAAAGGTGTACCACACGGATATGCGCTTGACCCACTTTTGTTTATTAAAAATATAAGTAAATTATTTATAATCTATAAACGAACACTGCTTACAAAATTAAAAGCCGCTCTGGACTTTTTGGAAGTTTTCTTTAACAAATTACACAACTCTTTCCAATCTCAAATGAGTCACAAAAACCACTTCTCACATTTTCTGTTCTAAAAAGAAAATCCCCTGAAATTGTTAAATTTAACAACTTACCCAGAATGCAATATTGAACAACAGTAACATCACTCGGATACAGGGAAACGTAACAAATGAGCTCTGAGCAGTCATCTTGAAAAATTAAAACACCAAATCGAGCACCAATTGAAAAGTTTTGAATTTCGACTTCACATATGCATCGCTTGATTTAAGGCCGATTCGAAGGAACAACTTTACTTGTCTCGAGAACGAGTACTTCACAAATGCTTAGCTGAGAGGTCTATAAATTCGATTATGGCATACGAATGCAATTATTGAGAGTTTTTTTCACTCTCGCACTTTCATCCGTATTGAGTAAATAAGATAAACGAACCGTGATTTCCATTGTTGATAAGAAAATTACTCAAATATTGGCAAGCGAGTAGCGGCACGTCAGACTCCCGGGATGTTTAGGGGCTGCGTAGATCCCCCATCTTTTCTTAGCTTTGTATATGAAATTCTACTCGTAAGACAATTATTTGAACATATTGCGTAGGCTAGATTGAGAAGCTTCTCAATTTTGTATTGACAGCATATTACAGAAATTGAATTTTGAGTGATTATGGTAATTGGGATTTAAGAACAAACGTTCTCTGTTGGGTTTTATTGGGCGTGAGTAGGGAAGTAATACAGGGTGAGCGTATTTAAATATGAAGATTGAAAAGAGCGTTCCGGTAGTGTTATCATTAATCTACTCTAATTCATATTCAGGTCGTACCGCAATTATAATAGATTTTAAACAAAGTCAACCATAACGACTCTTGTATCAGACAATCACGTATCCGGCAAGTATCTAGAACTTTGTTGCTGTTTTACAGCTTTATATGATGACTCTATCATTGAGATCCACTTCGGGTCTTTAAGTTACTTACTTACTTACTAAGAAAGTGCTACAGTCCCGGGGGTGGAACTGGTCCTGAACTAAAAGTCTTCCCTAGTTAGCGTATCCCTTGGATTACTCTCTCCAGTTACGTATTCCAAGATAGTTACTTATCTGCATGGTACGACTCGAGGGTCTCAGGGTTAGAAAACTGTTTTCGTGAATCTGCCAGTCCAACCGGACAGAGGAAAACCGAAAAAAGTTCAAACGCCTTTATTAAGCGTGTAAATTTCAATACGACCAAAAACTCTCCATTGCCCCAAAGGTAGTAAACACTTTTGGTTGTTCGTCAAAAACATCAGAAATTTGCTTCTCTATCCCTCTCTCTATCCCAGCGCTCTTAGTTGTCAGCTTTTTTAAAGGCGATCTGTGTGCTACACACTTTGCGGTCAGAGTAACACTTACAGACTGTGCTGTATCCCCGCCTACACTTAAGTGCGTCGGATCTTCAATGGGACAAATCCACTTTCGCACTCATGTAGTTGCAAGAGAACTTCAAAATTCTAACATACACAAATCCGCTCACAGATGTTATATCTCTCTTCTTCTGAAGAGGTATTCTTCCACTGCGTAAGCTTTTTCGTCAATCCTACTGTTCAAGATTCTTTATGAGGAGATAGAAAATAGCATTTGTCTAACTCGTCCCGTCCCTATGGGTCCTCATTCAGACCCATTGCATTTACGTCCCTTCTTTCCACGGTCATGGAAACGCTGATAAACGCTTAAGAAATATCTCGAAACATGAAAACTTCTCAATACGGTTTTCGGAGCAACAGTTTCATTGGCGAATTGATGGCATGCCTCGCCGAAAAGTGGAACCAAAGCGTACATCAATCTGGGGCGGAAAAAAAAGTGGTTGCACTTGATATTTTTAAGGCATTTGACAGTATTTGGCATCAGGCTCTTTTGTCGAAAATGTGTGCTTTTGGGGTCTATGACTCTCTTCTTCAATGAATTAGAAATTTTCTTTCGGAATGTTCAATTCAAGGCTTCTGCTAAAAGATGTGTCAGCCGTCGGGGGGGTGTCCTTTCACCCGTTCTCTGGAACTTAGTGGTCAATGAACTGCTGACATATTTATCTGGTAGCAGGGTGGTTGCCTATGCAGATGGCGCTACTATAGCCTACTCAGGAAAGTACCTCAACACCACTAAAGATCCCTTACAGGAAAATCTTAACAGATTAACCCGTTTGGTGGATCGTTGTGGAATGGGCTAAAGCCTCACAAAACTGATCTTGTCCTCTTTTCTAGGAAATATAAAATTCCTATCATAAAACCAACTTCAATCAACGGTACTAGCTTAGCCTTTCCGATAAATCTGGGTCTTATTTTTGAAGGAAACTAAACCGGAAGCTTAATATTCAAGAAAGAGTAAGGAAAGCTACAGCAGCAAAAAAGCCATTGGCAGCAAATGGGGACTTCCACTTCTCATTACTCACTGGCTATACGGTTATAAGACCGAAACTCACCTACGGGGTGGTTGTCTGGTCACACCAGACAGGCCTTAGACATTGCAGCCAACTGCAGCCAACAAAGCAAGGTTCAAAGGACATCATGTCTGTGCATAAGCAGCGCCTTACATACTACTCCCTCCGAGGCACTGGATATTCTGTTTCACTTGACATCCCTCAATGGTTTTAGCAGACAAGTGGCTGCTAAGGGAGCTATTCGCCTTAAAACGACTGCACAGTAAACTATTTGGCCACACAAATATTCTTAATACAATAGAAATACTTCCAGAGAACACCGACTAAATTATGCCCTAATACAGGTTTAATAAAGGCTTTCATGTAAGCATCCCCTCTAGATCATCACGATCTCTATTCATGCACTACAAGTCAATCCATTTCTACGCAGATGGATCCAAGACTGATAGCAGGGTTGGTGATGGTATTTTCTCAGATAAGCTTAACATAAGCCTTTCTTGTTTTTGGCGATTAAAGAAGACCTGTCCTGGCTGAAGAAAAACGTGATATTTGCAATGATATCCACATCCGGATATTCAGACCGCAATCAAATCGCTGGAGTCAGTCTATGCCTCATTGCTGTCTCAATGAGTCCATCTATGATTGACCACCTTGAAGAGCGGTTGAAAGTATGTCATTTGTTTGGCGTAGGCCATAAGACATAGTTGTCTCCTATTTTTTTCAAGAGATCAAAGTCTAGCAGGTTTAACAGCGGCGCAGCTCTTGGGATGTCCAAGTCACCCTTTCGGGTGATATTGACAGATGCGCAGCACCCACTTTCAAATTTATTGTCTTCGAAGTTAGGGATCTGATCGCTGCTTACCTGTCTCAATCCCTCGCGTGTACTGGATTCAGCGGGCTGATGAATAACAGAGATTTCGAATTGGAAGACGGTACAACATGTGAGTAGACTGTAGGCCCTGTGCCAACGCTCTCGGCTGCCTTGGAACCGCCTGTGAAAATGGAAATTGACCTCTTGCACTCATTCTTTTTTGAAACCAGGCGACTGAAGTCAACGTTGCGGTCACTTTCAGTTCATTGGTTCAGCTTAGGTCAGTTGATTAGGGAGACCGTGAGTAGATGGCATGTTCTATATTTAGCTCTTTCCATTCCTGAGTGCCTCTCAGTTAGAAAAGTTTATGGATAGCAAATGGAACAGAGTTTCGATAGTACTTGTTGCAGAGAGTTTTAACACAGTAGTGATGCTTATATAGGCAGCTCCTTGCATTTTTTCTAACAGACTGATGTTAGTCCATCTTCTTAGGCTATCAACCGCGTATGCTCTAAGTGAGAAATGGTCTCACGATTTTGGTGCCTGATTTTGGATTGTAAAGCTCACCTTGAGCACTCTTGCACGAATAAAGAATAATTTTTTTTTTTGTTTTTTTTTTTTAAAAGAACTTAACACTCAAGAGGGTATGAATACTCTTAAAATGCCGGAGCACGTGTTAAGTTTTTCGGAAAATTGATAAGAGAGAGAGAGAAAGATATTTGGGCTCAGTAGTTATTTCGCTCCATGTTGTATTTAGACAACCATTCACCTCACGAGATTTCAGTTGCCTGAAAAAATGACTTTCGGTCACGGCTGATATTGAACCCTGAACCGTCCGTGTGGGAAGTCAATACACTACCACTTGAGCCACGGCCACCCACGAATAAAATGTATTTAGAACTGGATTATTTCACTCTGCAACATTGTCTTTCGAATTCAGTTTGCTGTCTAGGATTAAGCCGAGATACCTGGTATTCAGCGAGAAACTCAAAATGGTGTCATTTGGCTTGAATGGGATGATTCAGGTTATCTTGATTTTGCTCGTAAATGAAGAAGATCAGCTCCATTTCGGCTGGATTTACCCAAAGGCCAGTGTCCGAGAGGAGAGTACATATACTTAAGGTGTACTGAAGAATATTAGAGAGATACTATGTGGTTGCTTACTGTGGTATTTGCTACATCGTAAGTTATCACATCACAAGCAGATTTCTGTAGAATAGTTCCATCGTAGAGGAGAGGGTACACCACTTTCAGTGCTACTCTATGTGGTTTGTTTTTGTAGAACATGCTGGATTTATGACTTTACTGCTTACAATGAAATGGATCAAGATGCAGATAGAGGCTTCTTTTTGTCCAGTTCTTAAAGAGAGTAGGTGATCGAGCAGAAGTATGTTGTTGGAAGCAGTGTCATTTCAGCTGATTTTCTATTTTTGTAAGTATGTTTGCAATTAGATAGTCTTCTGTGATTAAGACTGCACTTGATCGAGGATTCTATCCACGGTCTTTAGCAGAATATGGGATATTGTGCCTGCTGTGCGTATCAAAACTACGATTACGTCAGTCCAACCACTGGAACCTTTACTGGAAGCTGAATAGGCTTTCAGAATAGATAACAGGAAGTCTTTGACATCTTGAAAAGCATTCTATATCTGTAAAAGGAATATACCATCGTATTAGGCGCCTTATGAGCTTCGAAACTAAAAATTTGGGTGAACATATTTGAGGTGGATTGCTGAATTACAGCCAGGAAAATATGTGTTCATAAACAGATCCATGAAATCTTCCTCGGATTCAACGCAGGTACCATCCGAACGCTTAAATACACGCGAAACTCAAAATTTTTCCGTAGTCTCAAAGATTCACATGTGCTAGCGATTGATTCACAAAAACTATGGTAGGACCTGCGTTGGGCCTCTCCTACTTCTCCTTTGTAGATCCTTTACGATGCCTTGTAATATAGGTTTTCCTATTACGTTTTGAGATACAATAGATAGTTTGTCAAAGTTCATATTCCTCTTGCTTTTGGAAGACCAGTGTTCCCTGCCAATATTTTATGATAATAGGGTATTTTCGTATCCCTATTTACCTGCCTGTGGAGCTGCGGCTGCATGTTAAAAAAGCACCATCGTAACGGACGCAGCTTGGATAACCGACGCTTGTTTAACTGATGAAGAGTGAAGTGAATTGCATACAGGACTACCCTCGTTTCCGAGCAGACAATTGGTTGAACCAATGGATAGCAGAGCTATATAGTCATATGCCTGAACTTAAGTCACAGGACACTTACCCGTGGAAGACCCTTGAATCAAATATTGATTCTAGTAAGCACCTGTCAAGAAACTTTTGTTAATGCACATGCCATTAAAATTCACTTACGTTATCCGCTCCTGAAGTATTCAATACAATCTACGAGATTTTGAAGCAGCCATGCAAGTTTTACAAGAACTCTCGCTTTAATGGGCATGTTTCATTTTAGACAGATGACGCACTTGAAGAGGCACTTTGCTAGATCATATCCTCCATGCTTTTCAGAAGAAAAGAAGTGAGGCTTATGACCATGAAGCTCTTTTCAAGTGACAAGTCAGCTTTACTCAGCATAGGCATAGGAGCCACTGTGATTCTTCGTCCTGAGTGCTCGACTAGCACTTGCACCAGCTGGTCTATAACTTTCTGCAACATAGATCTTGGAAATTCTAGTTTTCACCCCAAAAAAGTTAACAGATAAATACGTAGGAATTAAAATAAAAAAAGGAATCCGGTTTTTAATGAAAATTATTTTAATTCAGTAATTCAATGTTTATAAGGACAATTAAGCTTTTTACAAAAAATATTAAACGCGATACAACTTTGACAACTTGGGCAACTTTGACAACTTCGCCGCTCGCCGTTCGACTTCTTCCTCCGTCTTTTTTCTTCGTCTTCGAGTTTCATCTTTTTAGTTTTGACATTCGTCTTCTCGTCAAATGTTTGACCAATGCAGGGAGACCATAAACTCCACAACTCGGCCACCCCGTATTGTAGCTGACCTCAGCGTAACGCTCTATAAAGAAACATAAACATTAGCTATTAACAACCTCGTCAGAAGACAAGTTCGAATCCAAGTCGGTTTGTCGCCACTTCTTTAACATGTCGGCACTAGTGGTTGTAATGGCTGGTCCTCCGTGTTCTCCCACCTTTTGTACTTCGTACTTTTCGTTGTCACCAGCATCTGGCTAACTTTAAGTTTGGTCCAAACTGAGTACGACGGATTGCCACTAAGTCTCCTTCTCGATATTTTGTCGCTGGACATTTTTTCCGATTGTAAGTTCGACGGTTTTCATTCTGGATTGCAGCTATACAGATCCATGCTAGTTATCGTGCTTCGTCGCGTTCATTTTTGAACATGTCCCTTAACTCATCATCAATTAAGCTTCCCAACTCAGAGTCCTTGTCGTTCTTCATTCGAACAATAAACATTAATTCGAATGGGGTGGTCTTAATACTGCACTGCCAGGTGGAATTGAGGCTTATTTGAAGCTTACTGCAATGTATATACCATTTTTTAGTATCTTCCGCTGATAATTTTGCAAGGACTGAAATTATTACGCGATTGATTCTCTTTGATTATCCTTTGCGTCGGAAGCGGAAGTTATATCAAAGCTTAAACTCCAGAAAGTAACTTTCGTAAATCCGGTATGAATAATAACAGATCGAGGACCTGCTTTTACAAGCAATGTTTTTAAAGAATACTGCAATGCTGTCTGACAATATGCACGCTATACAATTATTTCGTGTGTCATCGAGTTTCTTAGTCAAGTGCGGTATGTAGTATTCTCGCTTTACAATTTCCATCATTTTCTTGGTAGCGAAATGTCCATCGTTATGCACGTTACGGAATAGTTCTGGTTGCATCTTCTTAGGAACATAAAGATGTTTCCCAGGCCCATGCTGGTATTTGGGTGTCCCGTGTGGTTCAATGTACGAGCAAGCTTAATGGAAAAGATTCGGGTGTTTGAGAGGGCTTGCCTTAGGGCTTGTCTTCGCTTGTACAGAACACCAGAGTCGGAGTACAAGAAATTTTATCCTAATGAGGTCCTTTACAACAGGGCGAACCTAATACGAGTGGACAACTTCGTAATTAAGCTGACTCGAAGGCACATTGCAAGAGCAATGACCTCGACGAATAACCTGATATCTGGGGCTTACTACCCCAATTACCTTTACCACGAGAGTGTGCGCTCTGACGGCTTCGTTCCACCGGAAGCATTCCTCTACCTGGATCAGATAGGGTTGATCCAGGATAGATCAGCGGTGCCGTTAATCTTCCATGTCGCTCGGACAGCTGGGGACAGGCGACTCAACTACAACAGAGACGTCGCACACGGCAGTGTGGATCGCCTCAGGTTCAGTAGAGCGGTGGGGAATCGCGATAAGAGGGATGTCGTTCGGCAGCACCAGCATTTCTGGTGGTTGAATGATGGAGAAGATGTTTCGTCGTCGTTTCCATCAATTATGGAACAGCCTCACTAATGAGGCAGAGCTGACCAATCTATTTGCTCAGTAAATGGCGATGGCCAGCTTACATAGGTTTAGGTTAGCATTTAAGAAACATATACATGTATCAGTGTATACAAAGGTGTATACTGATATATGTATATGATTGTGTATAATGTCTATTTGTATATATGTGTGTATTGTACATTTAGGTTAGGTAGGCTAAGGTTTATTTTAAGTTAGATAGTAAGTTTTTATAAAAAATAAAAAAATGTCCATATGCTAAGTTTTTTGTTATCAATTTTTTCTTAGCCCTAAGTATACAAAATAAACATATATAAATAAAATGTAAATGATGTCGAAAGACATAGATATAAGAATTTAGATTAGCTTAGAGTGCCTGTGTGGGGCCAGTAAGTTAATAAGATTGTTAAGTAATTGTAAGCTAGCATTTAAGCATTTTTTGTTAGTATGTAAGAGTTAGTGATTAAGAAAATAAAATGCATTGAAAACTGAAAACTGAAAACTGATAAAGATGTTTCCTTCCCTTATCATCGCCTTTTAAAAATAACACCTCTCTCACTTATAAAATTCTCATAGGCACCGAATGTAAGAAGATTCTTTGTGAGACGTACATTTTCATCATCTTCGTGTGCCTTGATGATTCTTGACAAAATCTCACTTAGCACTTTTGCTAAGAGCGTCTGCGTGCCGCATCATTGAGGCATTACGATGTTCAAGCACATAGTCAAATTCTTGGGTAACTAGCACCCATCCAGCGTTCCTTGACGAAAATTCCTTCTTTTCCATCGTTCCTATGAACGCTGCGTAGTCGGTGACGATTTTAAATCTAAGTCCAATGAGTTAGTGTCGAAACTTCTTCAAAGCCGTGACTAAAGCGAGGGCTTCCAGTTGTATCTGCTGTAGTTTTGTTCTGCAGGAAGTGTCTTCTTGCTGTAGTAAAAAACTGGAAAGAATTGATTATCTTCCTTCTGCAGAAGTATTGCGCCTAGTCCCCATCATAGACTAACTATACTTAGATATCAAACTTTCCAGATATTGGAAAATCAAAACCGGTTTTCTACTGATCGTCACTATCCGTGAGACTCTGTCTGTAAATACGTGTGAATTGTGATCAATGGCAATTTATCTCCTTTTTTATACAAACCACGCCCATTTGAACCAAAAAACGTCATCCACATTACACACACTCGAGCAAATCGCTCTCATTTTAGCCATTTTACTTGTAAATTGCTCTCATTCTAGCAAATTTTGACAAAGTTATAGAGATGCAAAAGTGTCGGAATTCACTTACAGTATGTCTGTGCGAAAGTTAAGGGTTTGCAAAAGTATTAGCAGAGTTTGACATCTAGTTTAGTTTATCTATGGTCCCCATTTAGATGCATCCGTGTGTAGCTCGGTCTCTGCATTCGGGCAATATAGTTTGAGAACAGGTTCCGTAGTGAGTATATTTTTTAGCTCCTCGAAAGCTGCAATTTCCCTCTCCCCAAGTCGAAAAATTTCTCCTTTCTTCAACAAGTTAGTAAGCGGCAACGCAATCCTGGAGTATCCTGGAATAAACTTTCTAAAATATCCGGTAAGTTCCAGAAAGTTTTGTACCTTTACGATGTTCGTCGGTTGAGGGAACTTACATACCGCATTTATTTTACCCTGTGATGGTTTTATATTCCCGTTCTTGATTCGGAACTCTAAATACTCGATTGCAGTGCACAAAATCTGACATTTTTTCCATTGAAAAATTAATCCGTACTCACTTGCAATTGCCAATAACTGTTTAAGGTTCCTCATGGCATCCTTATCGTTTTATCCCTAAACGACTATATCGTTCATATAGAGCAGCATAACTTTCTGCGTCACTAATTCATGAAACACCCGGCTAATATGGCGTTGAAATACTGGCTGTGATGTGCAAAGTCAAAATGGAACACGATTAAATTCGTATTGGCTCTCTGGTGTATACTTACAGCTTTCTTCACATACTGGGACATGGAAGAATCAATTTTTTAAATCCATCGATGAAAAAACTCTCGAAGAATTCAGCTGATCAATTTGGTAGTCTATAAGCGGAAGCGGATATCTGTCGCACAATCTTTTACTACGATCTTTTTTGTTAGCGAGCACGATTGGAGATGACTACTCCGAATTGCTTGGATGAATAATTTTTTTTTCTAGCGATTCCCTTACTTGCATTCGCACAAGGTTTTTTTTCCAAGGGAGCTAATCTTCTTGGGCGTTGTGTAACTGGGACTTCAATTTTTAAAATAATTTTCATTTCAATGTTGGTTGACTTCGACCTTGTAGGTTTGTACGAAGCTACCAGCCTCTGATTTTTGCGGGTTACGGGTTACGTACACATAGCTCTCCCTTCTCCAATTGCTCAATGTGAACGCCATTTTCGCCAATAGTAATTCGGGTTCCTCTTAAAATATCCTTCCCCACTAGCAGAGTATACTTTAACGACTTTGAGGAGACTACATAAATCTTTGTTCGGCAAGCAATGCTGTCGTATGCCGTATGCCGTATGCCGTATGGTCTCCTCGAATCTTCGGATAATCTCCGAAAATCTTTTCCGTCCTTTTCCAACGAAGTGGAACCAATTTGGAAATACCCTCTCGACCCCATCAGTGTGATATCGCTACCTGTGCCAATTCGTGCTGAAATTTCGACGCCGTTTACTTTAACCGCTTTAACTTCCTGCTTACTTATATACATGTCTACGACATTAATAGCCTTCGTAATGTCCTTTCGCTGGAGACAACTGGATGACAGATGACCAAAGTTTTCACAGATAAAGCACTTTGGACGTTTGGACTTGAATTCGCATACCTTACTCTTGTGACCTGTCAGCCGTCAGTTAAAACATCGAATTTTTCCGGTAATGGTTATGTCTTTTGTAATTGGTTTGGAAGCCTGTTTATTTAAATTGGTATTGTACGAGTGCTGACATAATAAATTTCGGAAACGTTCATATTCCAGCAGCTTACCCTTGAACTCACTCATCGACTATGCACCATATAACATCGGCTTGATTGTAGGCCCATCGTCAATGCCCTCTATCACATATTGCATTATGGATTTTTCATCAACACCACCTCTCGTACCTAGTTCCCGCATTGCAAATAGATACTCTGCTGCACTTTCCCCCTTCGACTGTTTTTTTGATCCTTTGTGCACAACTGCTACAGTCATACCACCCCCAAATTCATCAAAAAGTAGTTGCTTTAAGCCTACCCATTTTGTTGTCGTTGGTCTAGTTCTTATAGCCATCTTTGCCATCCCCGTTAACAACCAACGTAGTTCTACCTTTCATCTGTTCCAGTTCTGTTCGTAGAAGTAAACATTCAAGCTCCAGATTTGAAATACTATTTAGTCCACTACAACTTGCCTGAATTTCCTCTTCTTCTATTTCTTCAGTCTGTGGTGAATATGCACATCGTTGTTGTTCTAACCTCGTCCAAACGTTCCTGTCGTCTCCAGTTCTTCCTCTTGTCTCTTTAACTCCATTTTTCGGTGCACAAGTGCTTCAAGTAAAGTCGAGAAATCGTCGACTGATCCGGAGGAGCTCCTTGCACTGCTGAAAGAGTAGAAGTGCGAAGGGCTCCAATTCGTGGGGGTCAAGCCATTCACCACAGCCAGAGCCAAATGGGAGAAGCGGCAACTGCCAATTTTCCTGGTTCAGGTCATCTTCAGAAGTTAAAGGTCCACCCGTGCATTTGCAAACTCCAGCCGTTACTCCCCATATTACCTACGCCCAAATGGCCGCAGGCAGGGGAAATACGGTACAGCAAGCGAAGATTGCTTCTCAGGCCCCAGCGCCCAGAGCACCTGAACCAGTACCTGACATGCTAGCTATCTTGCTCTCTATCCAGGGGCAGATGGCTCAGCTACAACGTCATTTAACTGAACAAACGGCGCGGGTGGATCAAGTATACGCACTGCTGTCTGGCCTAACGCACCTTTTACCGTAATGGGTACGTACATGGCGGAGCAAACCCTGAACGTCCTTGCTGTGAATGCTAATTCACTGATTAGGCTCGAACGAAGAGCCGCACTATTTAAGTTGCTTAAATACCAAGCCCCCGATGTGCTTTTGGTTAGCGAAACTAAGCTTACCAGAGAGAAACCGACCCAACTCCACTCAGGGAGGTGGCGTTGCAATTTTCGTATGAAAAGGTATACATTTCAAAAGAGTATACAGTTGTGTAGTACGTAGGTTCCAGGTGCTGGAAGCATGCATCGTGTATATCCCTCTCCGTAGTGGAAAGCAGTTGTACATGGTGTCTGTCTATGCACCTAAGGCTACTCAATCCACCTTATTTATCTCAGAGCTCGAGACACTTTTTCGATTTCTGAGGCTGGAATTGGAAGACAACTATTATATTATCGGCGGAGATTTCAACGCTAAACATAGTGATTGGGGAAATAATACACCAAACACTAGAGGGAACCTACTATTTAATTGGTGGGGTCAGCACAGTATAATATATCGACTCGGGCTTAAGGCGACAGATAGTCCGTCGTTTCCCAGACACGGGTCCTATTTGGATCTCCTGCTGTTCGACTCACGAATACAACTGACGTGCACTAACCAACAAACTACAAACTGTCTACTCACTTTCGTGTATGACAGTGACCATTGCGGTCTCAGCACCGAAATAACTGTTCCCAACGAAATTGCAGAATTGGATGAGTTTGTTCAAAGGCATTCTTACAATTATAGTAGAGTCCGTTGGACACACTTCACCAGAACACTGACTAGAGCACTCTCCTCGAATTCGCTCTACCCACCGTCCAACAGAAATCTGTCTAACGAGGAGATTCATAGGTATCTAAGACGAATGGACGAGACAATCAAACAAACAATGGACAAAACGATACCTCGGTACCAACACACTGACGAAGAAGACTTATTCCGCAACGCAACTATTGACGCACTGCACCGACATAAAAGTAGACTGCTGTCAAGACTAAAAACTTTGTACAGACAGTTTACTGACAGACATAACCCGGAGATTATGACGCTAAAGTCGTCGATCAAAAACCTCCAAGTATTAATAAAAGAAAATTACAGAGCATCTGTAAGTTTGTATTGGAACAACAAAATTCGAGCTGTAAACACCAGCAACCCGAATATGTTCCCGCAAATAAATAAGATATTTCGGAGAAAAGATCAAAACGACCTTTCTTGTCTTAAAATCGCCCGAACGACGGACAACGAGAACATACTTATAGCAGCAAGCATCGATCCAAATGAGGCCGTTGATGATGACAACTTCTTTGTGATCGAGGATCTGCAGGAACAGGTAGAGGCTGTAGGAGCGACTTTCCAGGAAGTGTACAAGGCGAATGTTGTCATTGGCCCGAACCACGATCTGGAGAATCGAGTCCTTGTGCACAATTTCTACCTTCGAAATTAAATTGTGAATTAGCGATTCGAGAGCTCGGGTTTCACCCAATTCACCAACGATAGGCTACTACCCCCGTTCATTTCGAAGGAGGAGCTCCAAACGATCTTCGATTCACTTAGAAGCAAGAAATCAGTGGGAACCGATGAAATACCGAACATTGTGCTTCGACATCTCCCTCTAGAAGCGGTGAACATTTATACCACCCTGTTTAATAATGCGATGAATAATGCACATTATCCAGCGCATGGGAAAACTGCGGTGGTACATCCCATCCTCAAAAGGGATAAAGACACTTCCAATCCGGCGAATCTCCGCTCGATTAGTCTTCTTCCAAACATCAGTAAGGTTTTCGAAAAGGTGATCAATAGAGTCCTGACTAAGCGGTTGAGGACAAACATATATTTCGGGATAATCAATTCGGTTTCAAGGCGGGGCATGATGTTATTCATGGTGCGTCTAAACTGGTTTCTGATATCCAATGGAACAAAGGCAAGAAACAGTGCACTGGTGCCTGCCTGATTGACTGGGAAAGGGCCTTCGATACCGTATGGTTAGAAGGACTCTTTTTCAAGCTGGACAGGTTGGGCATTAGTAAACTACTGCTGTATATTCTTTTTGATATGCTCTCCAGTAGACAATTCATCGTGAAGAATGGCGATGTGACTTCTGCTGGAACTTTTAACATTAAAAACGGTCTGAAACAAGGTGCAGTAAGTTCGCAGATCCAGTTCAACATTTACACGAGTGATCTGATAGGTTCACTTCACCATGCCATAGCGTACGCAGACGACTTAATCGCGTACAGATCGGGTCCAAAGATTGAGGTCATTAATATGCTTTTGCAGCGTGACTTCGACAAAATTAAGCGATATTGCGATGACTGGAAGTTGAAAATCAACTTTCAGAAGTCGGAAACTATTCTGTTTAGGACGCCTTTGTCTGGGGCATCTAGGGATACCAGAAAGAATTGGCGAAAGTTTTCTATCGTCGGACAACACGGACAGCCACTTGCTTGTCGAAATGTAGTCAAATACCTCTGGATCTGGCTAGATCAATATCAGTTATGGAACATTACTATGACTAACTCAAATGCTTAAGTAAGCTGGTCACATTGGCAGCTTCCATCAGCATCAGAAACAGCAAAAACATCTTGCCCGCAATTACTATGCACATAGCAACAACAGAATGCAGAATAGCACCAATGTCTATGTTGCTGGCATAGCAACAGCATATCCAACGAAGTAAACAACGCTCTGATACCGTTGCTGCGTCTGCAAAGCTAAAGTTTGCAGCCTCGTTAACGCTAACTCCTCATGGTAAACAACGCCAATTGAATCTTTCGATGGTACAGTTCCTATGCGTAGCTTAAGTGTTTCATAAGTTTCTTTTCATGTCATAAGTTAGTTCTTAAGTTACCGAGCGTGTGTTCAGTTTCCTCATAGAGGAAAATAATAAATGTAAAATTAACAAATTAAAAATCTAACTTTGTTTTATTTGTGCAAATCGGACCTAGTTCCCAAATTTTACTTATCTGTATTTTAACAAACATATAGATGTTGCTCTGGCCAGAGCCAAAGGTGTTTTTGCCCTTACAAAGAGACTGTTTTATAACAGCCAACTCGATGCGAGGGTGAAGGTGATCTGCTACATGGCCCTTATCCGGCCTATGCTTGTGTTTGGACGTCCCGTGTGGTTCAACGAAAGAGCAAGTTTATTGGAAGGGATTCGGGTGTTTGAGAGGGCTTGCCTTAGGACTTGTCTTCTCTTATACAGAACACCAGAGTCTCAGTACATAAAATTCTATCCCAATGAGGTCCTGTACAATAGGGCGAACCTAATAAGAGTGGACAATTTCGTCATTAAGTTGACTCGAAGGCACATTGCAAGAGCAATGACCTCATCGAACAACCTGATTTCCGGGGCTTTCTACCCCAATTATACGAGTATGTATCTCGAGAGAGTTCGCTCGGACGGCTTTATTCCTCCAGAAGCGTTCCTCTATCTAGTAAAGGTCTGATCCAGGACAGATTGGCGGTGCCGCTAATCTTCCACGTCGCTCGAACAGCTGCGGACAGGCGACTCAACTACGACAGAGACGTCGCACATGGCGGAGCGTCTCCGGTTCAGTAGTGCGGTAGGGAGTCGCGACAGGAGGGATGTTGTTCAGCAGCATCAGCAATTTTGGTGGCTTGTTAAAGGGGAGGATGTTTCGTCGTCGAACTCCTCCAGTAATAGGTAGCTTCATGTGAAGCAAAATGGGCCAGCCAAATTTTTTTTTTTAGCCATGGCCGGCTTACATAGTCTTAGATAGAATTAAGTTAGTTTTAAGAAAACAAAAAATATATATAAAAACAAAAAAAATAAATAAATAAAAAAATGGAAAAAAAATAAATATATATACATACCTGTATTTATATATCATGTATATACATATGATGTATATATATATTTATGATTTGACAGATAAATAGTTTTATCTTTGCTCTGAACGAATATGGTTGTGCATACACTTGAACAACGCTGAGAACGTAGGCCTGCGATCGACTTAGAGAAGATGCCGATTTTGCCAAAAAAATCATCTTTTCAGATGAAGCTCATTTTGATTTTGGCGGGTATGTAAACAAGCAAAATTGTCGCATTTGGTTGTCACTGTTTGGTGCGGATTTTGGTCCAGAGGCATAGTTGAGCCATTTTTCTTTTTTTTGGCAGTTACAGTCAATGGCGATCGTTATCGGGTCATGTTGAACGAATTTTTGTTCACAAAAATTGAAGAGGAGGATATTGGCAACATTTGGTTTCAACAGGACGGCGCTACGTGCCACACAGCCGAAGCTACACTCGATCTTTTGCGCCCTGTTTTTGAAGATCGCATTATCAGCCGCAGAGCTGATGTCGTTTGGCCACCTCGGAGCTGGGATTTGACACCGTTGGACTATTATTTGTGGGGTGACGTAAAAGATAAGTGTTACGCCGACAAGCCAGAGACAATTGACGCTTTAAAGGACAATATTCGTGAAGCTATTGCATGGCCAGCCGAGGCAGCCATTTGAATGAAATTATTTTCCATTATTAACCGGAAGGATAAAACTAATTATCTGTCAAATCAGACATGAGCTAGGTGTTATCATTCACGAAATAAGCACTAGTTGAAAAAAAAAACGTTAGATGGCGGACCCTTTAGATTAAGATTTATTTTTAGGTAGTCTATAGGTTTTTTAGTTAAATTTTATAATAAAATAAAAAAAAAGGTCATGTTACTAAGTTTTTTGTTAAAAAATGTTTTCTTAGTTTTAGTATTAATTAATGTTAAAATACAAATACAATTAGACTGACATAGTGTAAGTGTTAGGTTTAACTTAGAGTGCCCGCATGGGGCCAGTAAGTTATAATAAGATATTTTTAAGTTATTTAAGCTAATTTTTAAGCGTTTTTTTTTGTCTAGCAAGTAAGAGTAATTTAAGTGACATAAAGAAAAATGCAAAGAAACTGACTCAACTCCCGAAATTAATGCCGTGCAATTCATTCGCTTCCCACGCTTGCCCGCCATCATCAATCTGAAAAACAAACGTTCAATTTAACAGACGTCCCTCTCTGTACGGGCTGTACGGTTCTTTCTAACGCGAGGTTTTTGCAAACTCGTTGAATTTTGAAGAGATCACGATTTCGATTGAGCCCCCATGTAGGAATTAAAATAAAAAAAGGAATCTGGTTTTTAAAGAAAATTATTTTAATTCAGTAATTCAATGTTTATAAGGACAATTAAGCTTTTTACAAAAAATATTAAACGCGATACAACTTTGATAAATTGGGCAACTTCGACAACATCGCCGCTCACCGTTCGTCTTCTTCCTCCGTCTTTATTCTTCGTCTTCGTGTTTCGTCTTTGACATTCGTCTTCTGGTGTTCGTCAAATGTTTGACCAATGCAGGGTGACCATAAACTCCACATATATGACCTGAAAAAGTTACTTCAACAGTTGCAAAGCTGTAAATTAATGTCATGACAAGAGAGAGTATGAATTTCTCACTCACTAGGAAAATTTCAACTCTTAGGTTGTTGTTTCAGGACAAATATAGGGGATAATCGTTATCAGTTTAACCATGATTCTAGAGAATTATTGAGTACAAACCCGGTGTTATAGTTAGTTTATTAGTCTCAAACCTGATTCTCCTCATGTGATGTACGAGTATGTATATAGGTTATACTCGTATATATTTTAGTTAAGTAAAACAATTCGTCCTTCTTACAGACAACTTTAATGAGATTTAAAATGGCTTTAAATAATATGATACACATATTCATACATCTACACACGTATAAAAGCTTAAAAATAATACAAATTAGAAGAGAAAAAATTAAAATTAAAAATAATAATTTTAATCGTAATAGTAAACTTAAAATGCTATTATTTACAGAATGTCATAATGGTTACATAAAAGTCATCTAAGCATTTGATATAATTATGAAGGCCTCCTCACAGCTGCTGACGCCGGACTTAACAGTGATGAGTTACTTTCCATGCTTTTCATTCGTTGCAAGTTAACACTACATGCATACGTTGAGTTAGTTGCATATGTCGGAGGACCGTTCTTTAGAGAGTCTTTTGCTTTAATCCCTGCAGACAATAAGATGCAAAAGTTAATTTCTTTCTTCTTTTCCTTAAAGTACAAGTAAGTATCATACAACTTACCTAATCTTATTAGGATGGCATGCCACACCTTCTGTTTGAAGACGAAAATAAAAAACACTATAACACCAAGAAGGACATTAAATGAATCACTGATGACCCAAAAAAATGTCCTCTTTCGATTATAAAAAATTGTACTGAGAATCTCCAGGAACCATGTGATGCCCATGACTACGAAAAGTTTCGTGTTCATCATGAATCTTGCCTTATCCATGAAGAAACGTTTTCGAAGTACCGGTTTATCAGTATTCGAACTCTGCATTCGAAATATCTCCCTTTTCACTTTGTTGCAATGTCGGAGGGTTAAGGTGAAAAATATGAAATTAAAAAGAAACAGAACACCAACGGGACCAGAGAAAAATATCAATTGAGAGGCTGCTAAAGTATCTGCGAAAAAAAAAAACAAACCAAACAATTAATATCTAAATTTCTTACAGGACTTTTGAATCAAATCTTACGTTGAAACCAGCAACGTCCTTGTCCAAATTTTGGCCGAAGTTTTTCGTTAAGGACATTGTACTTGGTAAGGCAAATTGTTATAGTTGTTAATAGTGATGGAAGTCCCCATCCGTAAATGGAGTACAAGATGAACTTCTTCTGCTGGCCACGTTTTAGCCCATGAGCTCGTTCAGCGCTTCTGTGAATGAAAAACGTCTGATCCGGTTAAGACTTTTTAGCAAACTAAAGGACAAAAGTATATACATCTTTCACTTAGTATTATACTGTTCTCCTTCTGAACAAAACAGCTTAGGCAACGTTAAAAAAATTAAAGGTTCTAAGCCTTCGAATTTTCTCTTCCAATTCCTTTGTTTGAGCACCCGTATACTATTTACTCCGAGAAATTGTGCTAGTCAAGGGGGTCTCCTACAACCAACCCCCTGTGGGGAGTAAAAAGTCAAAATGGCAAATCATTTTAGTGCTAAATTTGGTAAACTTTGATTCAGAGCCCAACCGGGCAACATGAAGGTGCAGCCAGGTGGACAAAATATATTCGACATTTGTCATAGTATACACCACCAAAATTACAGATACGCAAATGAAAATGAAATTCTAATTTTGAATCGATGAAAATTTTCTGATGCAATTTGTGCCAAAACGTCGCCACAAGAAAACTTCCGATTTGATGATGAATGAAAATGGAAACATGCAACAGCTCAACGGCAAGCATATCCGCAGCTAGGAACCTCAGCATCGTTTGTTTGATCCACATGAAAGGAGACCCTTTTGACTTCGCCAACTATAAAGGAATAAGTCTCCTTAACATCGCCTATAAAATTTTCTCTGCCATATTATGCGAGAGCCAATGCAGTCTCAGGACAGGAAAGTCCTCCATCGATAAAACATTTACAGATCTCAGATCAAAACCCCTTAGAAAATCTAACCTTAAGGCCAATCGGGAATTAGACAAAGTAGGATAAATTACTTTTAAAATGAGGCGCGTAGCCTGGGGCGCTGTAATAACTCATAAGAGTTCTGGAAAATAGTCAAGAAACTTAACGAGGAAATGGAAATCAACAGAGGTCTCAGCCCGTATATCCTCTTTGAACATTTTAGAAGGTTATTGAACCCATCAGAGTGTGGTCGAAATTGCCAATATGTGACGCCAGACATTAAAAACAGCATCTTGGATGGCTCTATTACACAACAGGAACTAATGCGAGTGCTACTTTCCCTGAAAGATAGAAAGGCTGCAGGGTTAGGTGGAATAGCTACCAAATTTATTAAGTACAGTAATAATGAGTTGAAGGACAGTCTCGTCAGTCTATTTAACAGCATTTTAAATCAATGGTGATACGGCAGATCCAGCTAACTATCGGGGCATAGCATTCTTAAATGCATCTTACAAAAATTTTGCAGCATACTACAGAGGCGACTCGACACATGGTAGTGAGTAATAAGCTATTAAAAGAATTTCATTCAGGTCCGACATCAATGATAGAGGTGAGTCACTTTTTGACTATGTTTCAAGTACTAACCTCTTTATTTGTAACATTGGCAGTGAGCCCACTTTTATAACCAGGAACCGACAGGAAATGCTAGATATCACTCTTGTCTCCGACAGCATCACTCAAAGGCTAACGAACTGGATGGTATCGTCAAAACACTCTTTTTCAGACCCCAGATACATCCAATTCAGCCTGAGTGATGCTCCCCCCAGCCAACCAGCATTCCGGAACTACCGGAAAACTGATTGGCCAAATTACGGAGGAATACTGTCAGAAACGCTATCCTCTGAATTATCAAATCCCCCGCGTGACACCAATGAGCTTGATATGAAAGTCAAGGAATTTACTCTGGCTCTCAATCAGGCTATGATCGCTTCCTGCCCTATTATGCAACCTAGAGGCAAGAAAAAGCCACATTGGTGGACATCAGCACTGGGACTGCTCAGAAACACTTGTAGGAAACTTTTCAACATAGCAAAGAGTACAAGAAAAGTGACTGACTGGGACTCATACAAAGAATCCCTCAAATTATACAAAAAAGAACTGAGGAAGGCAAAGCGACAATCCTGGAGGTCACTCTGTGACAAAATCACGGAAACCTCTGAATCATCGCGGCCAAGAAAAATCCTCTCTACAAATCCTATGATGCCTAGCTGTTTGGAAAAAAACCGATGGCCCCTGGATAACCTCAAGTGATGAATCACTCAACTTGCTACTGGAGACCCACTTCGCGGACCCAAACAGACCTACTGCAACCGGGATCAAAATTCATGGTCTGATCACAAGAGACAAACTGCTCTGGGCGCTGCATAGCTTCAAACCATACAAGTCTGTTGGTCCGGATGGTATAATACCTGCCGAGCTACAGAGGTCCTCAGATATTAAGTAAGTAAGTAATCCATTCATTTATTTACAATTTTTAACATTAACTATTTATGAATATAAACGCTTTGGCACTGCCGTCAGCTCGACTAACAACTTTAATTTCTTCTATTGATTTTAAATATACTTTATTATTTTAATTTTCAGTTTTCATTTAATATTTTTGTTTATTATTTTTTTTTTATCGTAGATCAATCATATTCAGTCATGATTAGTTTCCTAAATCTGCAAGTTTCCTCTAGATAATTGGCAAGTTTTATCCAATCTGGTCCGTCCAATATTTGTATTGTCTCCTGCATTGAGAGAGAGAATTTTCCAAAATACGCAAATCTCTCTTGTCGAAAAATTGGACAGATACTTATAAAGTGGAAGCAGTCTTCTTTGGATCTTGTGTTGCATAGTGTGCAAAACTGGTTGTAACTCCTATTGTAAGGTCTTCCGTTGAGGCATAATAATTCGCATCTTACTTTAAATATTAGAGAAATATCTTTGGGACTTAGAGAATTTTGAAAATAATTATTGTTACACAGATTAAATTTCAACTGACTGTATAATATTCGGCTTTCAGATTCAGTAGCTGTTTCTACAAGCAGATTTCGAACCGAGTCTTCATTCAGCTGAATAATTCTATAAAGCTTTTCCTTTACACCAAGAATGTTGTTTGGATCAATTTCTATATCTTCGCCAAAAGAAGTGGCGATCTGTTGCCATTTATTAAACCACCAGTCTTTGTTCCTAACTTCGTATAGCAGCATCTTTTTACTCAGACGTTCATCTCGAAAACCTAAGACTTTAAGTAGATAATCAGCTTGTAGTTTCAGGGTGCTGGTAAATATCTTTGGCAAGCCGGTTTCTAAATAAATCGCATAATTCGGTGTGTTGATTGGTAGATTGAAAATTTTTCTGATGAAGTTCCTCTGAAGTTTCTCAGTTACCTCATACTCTTCCATTCCCCAAACTTGAGCTGCATAGCACAGAGTTGACTTCACAACTGAATTGAAGATTTGATATTTGGTAGACAAATGTATATGGCTGTTTGTAAAAATCGTTCTCCATGTTAAGTTTATAAGACTTTGAGAGGCCTTGGCTTCTTCGGCAAGGTGCTTACTAAAATTTAGCCTTGGGTTAAGGTTCACCCCAAGATACCTATATTCATTTGTCACTTCCAAATGCCTTCCATTGTACACCCAATTGCTTCCGACTTCAGTTCGATTGGAACGCGAGAAAATCATAATTTTTGATTTTAAGTGTTTTTGAATCGGCTAACAAGAACTCCACAGAGTACCTTAGCTATGATATTCATAAAAGATATACCTCTGTAGTTGGCAACGTCATTCATGGCACCTTTTTTATGTATTGGGAATATAACAGCTTTTTTGAACGAGGATGGAACTTCCGCATTCATAAGAATTTTGTTGAAAAGCGTAGCCAGTTGAATACTAAAACTTTGAGAAGCATTCTTAAAAAATTCATAAGGTACACCATCTTCACCCGGAGCTTTTCTATTTTTAGCTTTCATAAGCACTGCTTTTATCTCAAAAATAGATATCTCGGTGTCAAGTATATCATCGGTGAAGAAAGGTTCAGCATAAGCAAAAGTTAAGTTGGAATTCGTTTGAAGCATTTTCGAGAAATGAATAGAAAGATCATCGGCGGATACATTTGTGCCTATTATGTGATGAGAACCATTAATATCCTTCGCCAGCTTCCAAAATTCCTTTGTGTTCTTTGTTTCACCAAGTGATTGGGCTTGTTTATTTTCAAAATTAAGTTTCTTTGCAAAACACAGACTTTTATATTGGGAATTTGATTGAACGTACCATTTTCGTATTCCTTCATTGTTGGAATTACGGAATGCATTTAAAAGAGCAAATGATTTTTTTCTTGCTCTCATACACTCTTTATCAAACCATTTTTGTTTGAATGCTTTTGCTACATTAGAGCTAAACCTGTTTGCCGAATTTCTCATGCATGTTATTATTTCATTTGAAAGAATATCAGTAGACTCAATGCCAGCAGGAATTCTTGAGAGCCAAACGTCTAGTTTGTGTTGAAAGGTTTTAGCTTCTTCATCCCTCCATTTAAGTCTAGGTAACAACTGAAGATTTGATTGTGAAGAGTCAGGTTCGGTTTTCCATTCTACTGCGATTGGCATATGATCAGAGAAATGTTTGCATAGCACCTCAAACTTATTTATGAGGTCTAGCCAATCATTGTTCACCATACAGTAATCAATCACTGACTTACCTTGTCCTCCAATAAAGGTATATTGACCATCCATGTCTCCTTCGGTACAGCCATTCAAAAGAATAAAATCATACAATTGCAGCGTTTCAAGAAGTGCAGCACCATTACTATTGCATATTATATCTTTGGATGTTCTAGAGTTAACGTTTAAACAAACATTGTTAATGTTTCTGACTGTAGTGACTTGATCGTTACTAGTTCTGGCGTTGAAGTCCCCAATCATTAGTACGCTCTTGCTGGCAAAAACAGATAAATTATTGTTGAGTTGTTCTAAATCCTCGGTCCACTTATTGCAGTTCAAATAAAGAGGCATTATATACATATCGTTTCTTTTTAAGAGTTTAATTACAGTTGTTTCTTGTATCTCTGCAAAGTCGTACAATTTAATATGTGATGTTCTTATTCCATACAAACAACCTCCGCTAGCTCGTCCCTTGCTACATGTTTTGGTAGCATGAATCCAGTGAAGTTTATATCCGCTAAAATATTTTATGAATTTAATCGAATTTTCTAAAGTAATATGTGATTCAAAAAGGAAAAAAAGATCAAAAGTTTTAACAAAATTGAAAAAATCTACATACAATAACTTATTATTCAGACCAGATATATTATATTCTAATATTTTACAAAAACTATTACTTAATGAGCTGACGGCATTTAATTTTCAATTGCTTGGTTTAATACTACTACTTTGTTGTTTTTGATGAAGTGGCATCCCTGGTTGCCCAGAAATAAGTGCTGATCTAGTACTTTCATTGTGACGCCTATTTGACAGCATCGTGTTTGTGACACTTCCGAAGTCCAATTGTCCAAACATTTGTTGTAGCTCTTTTTCACCATTATTATTATTAATTTTAAGATTGTTATTTTTGTTCAAATAAAATATTTTATCTTCGATAAGAAGAGTGTTGTTTTTTATTAGTACCGAAGCGTTTGGTGCATTAAGTTTAATTATTTTCCTATATTGCAGCAAGATTCTTCGTTTTAACTGCATTTGTTTAGTAAGATCCTTTTGGATGTAAACACCTGTGTTCTTTAGCCTAGAAGAGTTTTTAAGCATTTTCACTGCAGTTTCCTTACAGCCAGTGGTTAATTTCATTTTGATTAAGTTGTTGTTTTTGCTTATTTGAATGGGTTTTGACATCCCTTGTATATCTGCACTATCCAACAGCAGCCGAGTCATACATCGTACTTTTTCTTCTGGATCAACGTTTTCAGACGGAATACAAAAAATAATATTTCTGCCTTTTAGTTCACGGCTTTGCGCTTCAAGTTCTTCTTCCAATAAATTGCATCTAGCTTCAAATTGATGAACTTTTTGCGCTAAGTCTTCATTTTGTTTTTTCAAGAAGGTTATTTCTGTATTTAGCGTAATGAGGTCTTCCTTCGATGCTAAATTCGCTGTTGCCTTTTCGAGTTCAGTATGGAGAGAATCAACAATAATCATTTTAATTTTTTGCAAATCAGCATCAGATATGGACATTGCTGAATTATTTTTAAAAATTTTAGACGATCTGTTGTTAATATCGGTGTTTTGATGGTTGCCGTCGGGAGAAGTTTGACAACTCTTACGTTTGTTATAACTCATGAGTTTCAGATCTCTGGTTTATAGGCAATTTTAAGCGATCTTACAATTATTACCTGTTATAAAAATCGTTGGACAAATTCTTCAGATAATAAAGAGTAAATTGATTAGAAAAAAACAATTATTCTTGAAAAGACTTGATATTAAACTGAATTTAAAAAATAAAAAAACGGGAGAGAATTAATGTGTACAACTTTTCACTTTCACAGCAGTGTTGTTATCTCCTCAGATATTATTCTGCCTGTGCTAGAAAATATTGTGAAGAGCTGTGTAGAACTTATCCACATTCCACTGTTATGGAGAGAAGGCAATGTAGTATTCATTCCCAAAGCCGGAAAATGTTCTCCCAAAGGACCTCAGACCTATAAGTCTATCATCTTTCCTTCTGAAAATTCTAGAACGACTGATTGATATCCATATATGAGCTAAAATTGATCCAAGACTTCTGTCTACGGCTCAACATGCCTACTGTAAAGGAAAGTCGGTGGAAATGGCTTTGTACTCACTCACTAACCACATCGAACGATCCCTACAATATAAAGAGTACACAATGGTTACTTTCCTGGACATAGAGGGCGCCTTTAACAACGTCAACACATCCGCAATCACGATTGCGATGTCAACTCTGCAGGTAGACGACTTACTTGGGGAGTTGATCAGTCTTATGCTAAAAAGCAGGATAATCAACTCCAAACTGGGTGAGACTTCTGCTAAAAGATGTGTCAGCAGTGTCCTCTCTCCACTTCTATGGAACATAGTAGTTAATGAACTGCTGATATACCTGGAAGCTGGTGGTAGCAGGGTGATTGCCTATGCGGATGACGTTGCTATAGCCGTCTCAGGTAAGCATCTCCATACCATTAAATAACTCCTTCAAGTAAATCTCAATAGATTAACCCGCTGGGCAGATCGCTGTGTATTGGGAATAAACCCCCATAAAACTGACCTTTTCCTCTTTTCCAGGAAATACAAAATTCCAACTATAGACCCTCCTTCAATAAACGGTACCAGTTTAGTATTTTCCGATACAGCAAAATATCTGGGTCTCTTTTGACAGGAAACTAAACTGGAAACCTAACATTCAAGAAAGAGTCAATAAAGCTACAATAGCTTTATTCTCTTGCAAAAAAGCCATTGGGAATAAATGGGGCCTTCAACCTCGCATAACTCACTGGCTATACATCTGGGTCATATGACCGATAATTACTCGTACTTACTGTTACTTGCTGTCGTCTGGTGGACAGCCTTAGAAAATGCAGTCAACTGCATTAAACTAAGCAGAGTCCAAAGAACAAGGTCTCAAACCGCCCTTGAACGCCGATCATCTCTCATGGAGATGGCAGAGCAGTTCAACATTCACCTTTGTTGGGTGCCGGGCCATAGAAACATTCCAGGGAACTGCAGAGCCGATGAACTCGCCAAAATTGGAACCACTCTACCTATTCTACCGGATAAAGATAGTATAGGTAAATCAATAAAATAACAGACCTTAGGTGGACTGTTGGACCAACATGTCTAGCGACCAAACAGATCTGGCCAAAGCTGGATCTGAATCGCTCTAAGTGTCTGATCTTTTTGAATAGGAAACATCCCAGCGCCATAATAGGTGTCATCACTGGACACTGCCTCATAGGAAAGCACGCAAGACGGCTTGGCGCTTTTACAAACGATTTCTGTAGAAGCTGCATGGACGAGGAAGAGGAGGAGACAATCCACCACCTACTCTGCACATGTCCAGCTCTCTCTCAGCTTCATCTAGGAGCTTTCTTCTACAACGACCTAAACGATCTAAAAAATATAGACGTAAACAGTATCCTACGCTTCATCATAAGATCAAACTGGGTCCATTAGTAAGAGGAAAGTAGATCCACGTGGCATCACAATGGGCCAATAGGCCTAAGTGGGTTGGTATTTCCAACAGCCACTCTTACCTACCCTAGCCTAGGTCTGGGTACTCAACAGTCGACCACATTTTTGTATTGAAAAGCATACCAGAGACAATCATAGGAGATAAAAGAAAGTTATACGCTTTTTTGTGGATTTTAAGGCAGCCTTCGATTCTTTTAATCGAAACGCTTTATTCTATTTACTGTATGGAGTGGGAATGGAAGGGTTTCACAAAACCTATACGAAGATCCTAGGAATGGTAAGGCGTTGTCGAAATGGTTTAAAGCGGAGACTGGAGTAGGGCAGTAAGTGTTCTCTCAGTCCAAGCTTATTTGCCCCCTTTATAGACGATATAGGGGACTCTGTTTCGGGTGGGTGGCGTAAAATTTGCAGTGGTTCTCATTAAAGGCCTCCTGTTTGCCGGCGACATCATACTGTTGGCATATGAATACTGCAGATTATGGAGTCTGATAGTGAAATTGGATAAATTCAAAATAATAATATTCAAAAGTCGAGGCAGTAATGTTCTACGCAGCGCAAGTCTCGGAGGGTATAGGTCATATGAAGAGGTCGAAAAGCTGTTACGTTTCTTATTAAGAAAACTTTTCACCTCCTGCAAATACGCCGTACTACATACTCATGCTGGAAACGGGCTTATCTCCGCAATATATAAAAACGTTTAACCTGCACATAAACTATTATACGAGCCAAACTTGTGAGGTTGTGCTGGATAATTTTCACTGCCCCATCAAGGTTAATAATGAGTTCGATCAGTAGTTAATGACTTCTTCTACAAGGTGAGGCAAAATTAACGTCATAATGTGAATTGGCTGCCAATTTGTTAGAAATGAAAAAAATTGGACTCTCTTTTCACGAAAAGTTTATTTGAAAGTGTAAAATTTATGATCTTAAGTTGAAAAAATGATATCGGTCAAATGACCACCTCCTTAGTTGATACACATTGTATCTTGTTTTATGGCATTTTGAATTGTTACTCGCAAAACATGTGGCTCAATGTTGGCTTTCAAGACCTGCAAGTTTTGTTGTTTGTTGTTGTAAACGCGAGATTTCAAGAAGCCCCAAAGGTAGAAGTCTGGCGCTGTCAGATCTGAGGATCTGGCCGGCCAGTTCAAATCACCAAAACGAGAGATCACGCGGCCTGGAATTGCTGAACGGTTTGCACTTTATAAGGGAACATCTTCAGGTCTTTCGCCAAAGTTCGATGCAACGAACGTCTGCTGATGCCAAATTGTGCGCATCATTGTTTCGTCGTTCTTTGTCATCACAACAGTGATATTCTCGGTCGAACGCGCAATACAGGGCTGGCTCAGTTTGCACCAGACGTTTAACAGTTCGCGCACATGGTGCGGTACGATGACGAAATTCATGCTGCTTTAAAACAACACACCGCGAATTGGTCAAATATGCAGCAACAATAATTCTGCGTTCTTCAGATGTTTATTGCTTGTTGTCAATTAATACTCTAGCTGTCTACAACATAAATGTCAAAACATAATGGCACTTGACGCCATTTGTAAAAATTATGGCACATTCACATTATGACATTACTTTTGCTCGACCTTGTATTTTAGTTTTGCAGCAATGAAATCAGCGTATACTCGTAAATCAGAGAGAGAACTATTCGTGCCAATCGGTATTTTTTTGGGCTCAGGAGGCAATTGATTGACACAAACTGGTTTTATACAAGACCCTTATCATCCCGATAGTGGTCAATGGCGCAAAGGTTTGAAACTTGTTGAAAGCAGATGAAGAAACACCTGGCCATTTCGACAGAAAGATACTGCGTGTAATTTTCGCTCCCGTTGGCCGAGGAGATTCAACAACGAACTACATGGCCTAGTCAGGTATGTACGGATCGAACTTCTGATATGGCTGTGCCATGTTGAGCCAATGGACACCACAGTTTCGGGCGAGCCTTCCATTCTAACCCTGTGGGACGAGGCAGTAGGGGACGGCGGCATCTAAGGAGGTACGCGGAAGCGGAAAGAAAGCCAATTTAGAGCATAGAATTGGTGGCAACTGGCGAGAGATGGCGCTAGTTCTCGGTTGAAGGCCAAGTGCGCCCTGGATTTTTGCGCTACTTGGGTAAGTATTTGCAAGCTTTATTTGGCAAGAAGCCGGGAAATAAGCCACTAATCCTAATCCAGTTTAAACAAAGTGCTTGACGTTAGGTGTCTTGGCATCACTCTCCGGTATAACACATTTCTCCATAAATGGAGACAGTTAATCCAGTGCCACTTCCATTCGAGTTCAATTTGGGTTACGAGTTGTTCTCAAAAAAAAGAAGAAAACAAATTGTATTTGATAAAGAATGCGAACCAAAGGAGGCTTTTAATTGTTTGGGAATAGTAGGACTAGCCAGGAAAAAAGAAAATAAGAGAATCACGGAATCTCAAAACAAACTCAAAATAAAACAAACGGAATCAAAACAAAACCTTATTTATTTTGATTGCACTATAGTTAGGGGTGAATCTTTGCTGTAACTATAAACCTCTCTAATTCGCTCCGTCCTTGGCCAACTACTCCCAATTAAGAACTCCAAGATGGTTGGGGACCCTTTCTTGTTGTTAAATAAGTCATCGCCTTATCTAAGCTCTTTTTTGATATCAAATATCTCTGTGAGATTGCGTCCGACCTCAAAGGAGTAGCAGGCGTCCATCTTCATCATTCTGTTCAGTATGACAAGTTTGGCTGGCCGGTGAAATGTGGTTCAACCAGGCCGAAAATCGAACTGATATGGGTCAACCAGATCGATTACAGATAGTGTCCGGAATTTACACAATACTGCAGATCTGATCCCGTGCACGATGTAGAGGAGACCGATACCTGTATAGTCGGAGCAGTTAAGAAGGTCTCCTTGTTTTCATCGAGAGAAGGTTCCACCGATAAAATCGTGGAAATCAGTTGGTGTATTTTATTTACTAAGCCAATTCCAAATAAATAGCTCAAAAGAAAGGCCTTTCGCTTCGGTAGCCATGATTTTTTTTATAAAGTAGCGCGGCTTAAGGTACCCTTAAAATGTTTGCACACAGAAAGGTACCGGTGTACGTTGGTTTTAAATGTGTGAATGTTATAATGACTAGGGAATAGAGAGCTCGGCAGGGCATTCCACAAGCGAGTTGTTCGGCTTAGGAACGAATCACTATATTTCAGAGTACGTCCGAAAGTGGGCTTGAAGGTATACTGATGAGTATTCATAGCGAGACGAGTGTTACGGTTGAAGGTTTGAAGGGGCGGAATGCTACTGGCGGTTTCTATGGAGTACTGATGATGGAAATAGCGATTAAACAAAGTGATACACGAGACATTTCTTCGGTGTTTGAGGGTGTACATTGACTGGGTGATGTTAGCATCGCACGGTTTTGAATCTTATCTAGCAGGTACAGAGATGCTTTAGCCACACCTGACCATATTTATGCATTGTACTCCAATGTTGGGCGGATAAATGCCTTATATATTGAGGTGAGCACAGAAGGGGAAAAGTATTTCTTACATCGTTTGAGGAAACCTAGACATTTTGCAGCATTTTTGGCGACATCGACATCCAACGTAAGTGGTCATTGACATTCCAACCGAGAATTGAAAATTTTTCAATTTCGACGATGTAAGTGCCGTTCATGATTAATGGCTGGGTGTTTAAATTTCGCTTTAACGACAGCAGAAAGCATTGTGTTTTGGAAGCGTTAAATTCTACTCTGTTAGTGGTTCCCCAATTAGCTATGCTGTTAATATTAGAATTTAATGAGCTTAACATACGCTGCCGTTCTCGTTCTACTACCGAAGAGCAGGGACGTGAGTCCGGGAACGAATATGAAAAGCAGAGAGTACTGTCGTCAGCAAAGGAATATATGTAACAGACAAGAGATCGCTAATGAAAATTAAAAAGAGTCTTGGGGACAGAATGGAGCCCTGGGGCACACCAGCATATGAGGCCAGACTGTGTCAAATGCCTTCGAAATATCAAGTGCAAGTATCTTGCTTGTACGCTTTGGTTCCACTTTCCGGTGAGACATGCCATGAAATCACCAGTGGACCTGTTGCTACGAAGATCATACTGCCGGTCATTGAGAAGTTTCCGCGTTTCGAGATATTTCATTAGCTGACGGTTTATCAGCGTTTCCATGACCTTGAAAAGAACGGTCGTAAGTGCAATGGGTCTGTAGCACTCTTCCTACAAGATTCGCCTTTTTTAGGGACAGGCTGGACAAATGCTGTTTTCCATCTGCTCGGAAAGAGTCCTAAAGTGTAGGATTGATGAAAAAGCTTACGCAGTGGTTTTGCCAGCGAGGAAGAACACCTCCTCAGTGGAAGGGCAGATATACCATCTGGACCAGCGAATTTATGTATGTTGTGATCTTTAAGTATTCTTGCTACTACACAAGTCCGAAAGTAGATTCGCCCCATTGAAAATTCGACGCACTCAAGTGCAGACGGGGATAAAGCACAATCTGGGAGTGTTGAGCTGGCCGCAAAGTGTGCAGCAAGCAGATTGGCCTTGTCCAAAGAGCTGGCAGCTGGAATGTCATTGTAAATGAGCGTTGGGATGGAGGATGTTGGAGTATTGGATAATTTGCTTACGGATATGTAATTTTTCCTACATGAAATTGAATTCCGGGTAGGAATAGTTACTACATTGTGGTGGAGTTTAGTAAGCTACATCATTACGCACGTAAATGGTAACTTACGATCAGAATGATCTGAGAAGTGTGGGCGGGGATCTATATGTGTTTAATATCTATCTGTGAAGTAAAAATTCAGAATCCAGAATTTTAAAATTGAATGGTTGTAAGTGTAGTTTGAACATTGCTGACTTTCCTTCATTTTGGTCGGATGGGGAAAAATCTTGACTTTCCTCACGAACGTTGTTTGCTTCGTACTGCTTGTGTTGTCTCGAAAGTTTAACTGTCTGCATAGATTTCCATATCCACAGCACCGACTGCGACTTTATAACTAGATTTCCTTGCTCATCTCTATGATCGAATCTCTGATTGAATCTTGTTGGCTTGACACATTCTTTGTATATCGAGATAAGACCTATCCATTTCCTGGATAGTGCACTTGCCATGTTTCTTTTTTTCCAACACTGCATATGCGAGTTGTTTTGCTACAACTATTGTACCTAGGGGTGGCCGTGGTGTAGTGGTACTAGCAATCGCTTCTCACTCGGAGGGTTCACGTTCGAATCCTGCCCATGGCAAGTCAGTTTTTCATTTGTGTAATTGGAACTCAGACAGAAAAATTCTGCTTGTGAAGGCATGACACGTAGATTTGGCTGTTGTAGAGTTTCAAACACAGAAAAAAAATACTGTGAATTATACCTCGAATTACTCTAAGTGAAGAAAAAACTCTCCGTCCTATTCGGACTCCCACCCCAGGAGAGCGAATATCGAAACCAAACACACCTGAGTTTCAAACCACTACAAAAACAATTTTTCCTTTCTCCTTCTACCTTTCCGCACGCGCCCTGGCAAAAGTAAAAGGGTATCTAACCGCGTAAATTCTAAAAAAAAAAAAAAAACTATTGTACCTGCCTGCACCTTTTATCAAGCAACGAGTTTATTGAGCGTGATCTAATTTTCTGACAACTTTTTAGCATTGATACTACTGATATTCAGTACCTTTGAAGCACGATGCATGGAACTTGTCTAGCAGTTACCTCAACCGATCGGCGAAAGTCTTATTGTTTTGTGTGATGGCGTCTATACTGTCATTATAAATTTGGCTGACTGCCTTATGATGAGGTGGCCTACATGTTCCTTTGTAGATATTGAGATGATGAAACCGTTGACAGTAATATTCCGTCAGCAGAAAATTCAGTTAACATAAGTCCGTTTCCAGACATACTATGGTTTACTCTATGCTCTCCAATTGCACCAGAAAAGTATTTCTATTTTGGCCTTAAAATTAACTTAAATCTATTTTATCGTCATATGTAGCGGGTTTTTCAACAGGGACGCTACAAAAGTAGAGCGACAGGGACAGCAAACGACGCCATATTTCTTGCCGCTCTTTTGACATTTCTCTTCAGTAAGGTTTGCCATTTCATGATGGAAAGATATACGAGCCAACAACGAGTCGAAATTATTAAAATTTACTACCGAAATTCGGAATCAGTGGCCTCAATGTTAAGAGCGCTATGTCCAATTTATGGTCGTCATAATCGTCCTAGCAGATCAACAATTGAGCGTCTAGTGGAAAAATTTGAATCCACAGGCACAGTACAAAATGTTCCCGTGCCAGTGAGACAAAGAAGTGCCCGTAGTGTCGAGAATATTGCTGCCGCTGAGGCTTCAGTTGCAGAAAGCCCAAATGTGTCTCTCACACGTCGTTCTCAAGCGTTGGGCATCTCTGTGACGTCGTTGTGGCGAATTTTGCGAAAACATCTTGGCCTACATCTTTACAAGATTAAATTGACGCAAGAACTGAAGCTCATTTCTGGCTGAATGGCTTCGTCAATAAACAAAATATGCGGTTTTGGTCAGGCAGCAATCCACACGTACTCCATGAGTCATCATTGCATCCCGAAAAAATTACGGTTTTTTGTGGTTTATGGGCCGGCGGCGTCATTGGGCCGTACTTCTTCCGTGATGATCAAGACCGGCACGTTACTGTGAATGGGGATCGCTACCGTTCAATGATAACCGAATATTTGTGGCCCCAATTGGATGATATGGACTTGGAGGACATGTGGTTCCAACAGGACGGCGCCACAAGCCACACAGCGAATGTCACAATCAATTTATTGGAAACCAAGTTTGGGGAACGTGTTATCTCACGAAATGGTCCAGTCGCTTGGCCGCCTCGGTCGTGCGAGTTGACGCCGTTAGACTATTTCCTATGGGGCTACGTCAAGTCTATGGTCAATGCCAACAACCCAGCGACGATTGATGAACTTCGTACGAATATCGAACGTAAAATTACAGCAGTATCGGCCGATTTATGCTTGAAAACCGTCGAAAATTGAGTTTAGCGTCTGGACTTCTGCAAGCGTGCCCGTGGTGGCCATGCAAAAAAAATCGAGTTCCATACATAATGGTATCGAACGTACTCTCACAGGAATAAAGAATTTCATTGATATCCAAAACCGTTTTTGTTTTATTTAAAAAAACTTTTATAGCGCTCTTATTGAAAAACCCTTTAGAACATTTTTCGTACGTTTTGTTCGGGAGATCGTAGAACAATTTATCAAAAGCATCATCATCTGAAGTACGACATCCAAGGAGCGAATCAGCAACTTAACTGTCTTATAGTACAATCTACCCAAAAAGATTAGTGCAAACAGAAATAAAACAGCAAAAATAACGAGAAAAAAATTTTCTTCACTTGAATGCTTTCGACACTTCAAGAAGCACAAAGGATCAGTTTTACATATCGAAAAAAAAAATTAAGAAATCACATTGCGACATCTGACGTTCTATCCGCATCCAAAGCATCCGACACCAACACTGTCTGCTAGTAGTTAAACCACAAATACCAAGCACGATATCAATACGACTGTGACATGATGACAAGATGAAAGGCAAGGCTGAACCGCAGTTATCATCTCCAAGCAAGGTTCTATTCACTGGTATTGCTTTAGTCCACAAGATTAGTGATTTCGGCTGTGTTGTCTGGCCGAGTTAAAAGTTGTGTCGTCTAAGGCATTGGCAATAGCAATAAAAATGTTCACTACAAAGTTAGCAATTCTTTTCATTTTGCAACCAAACTGAAAATACATCATCGGTGTCAAGCTCCTTGAAGCCATCAAAGGAGGCCACAATCCATTAAATGATCTCATCAATTACCAAAATCAATGGCAAATATACGGGGGATTGCATAACGAAGCTTACTTGCAGTTCCTGTTTGTGAGTAACTTATGATCTGGTTACCTGGAAAGCGAGTTTCAGTCATTGAAGCTGACTCAGTGCCGGTACCATACGATTTTCCAATTGCTTCCAACCTGGCTTTCACTTTTGCAGAATTTGACTAGCCTGCTTGTTTCACCAGATGCTGCGATGTTTCCTCAAAAATTATATTTTTTTGTTTCGATATGCAAAGATTCTAGTCTTCCTCGACAGTAGCCCTAAACGACCTGTTTAGAAGTTGATGTAACTCTGCATTCCAACCATGGAATGCGCGATCTACGAGTACAAGAGATTTTCCTAGTAGGGAACGTCAGTTCAAAACATTTGTTGAGGGTAACTTTCAGATTCTGAACAGGCTCCTTTATTTTCAGTCTCATTGTAAGCTCAAGGGAAGTTTTGATGGATTTGCCAAGTTGTTCAGTTGGTCCTTTTCGGATTCCTCTAAGCAGTAAACAACTTTGACTTTATCTAAAAGAAAAATCTCAAACTCACTTGACCTATGCGCGGAACACAAAATTCATAAATGTCTTCACAGAGTGTGGTATCGCTAATAGGTCAAAAGGTTTCAGATATCCTTAGTCAATCAAAGAATTTAATAGGCAAACTTCGTATTAACTAACCATTAGTGCCATTAACAGCACTTTACGGAGAATGATCGCTCCTTTCATCGGAAAGAAAAAGTAATAAGTATCTGCGTCACACTTAATGTTTTTCCTCCACTAATGCTAAGTTTATGGATCATTAAAACCGAATGAACTTTCCAATAGACGTCATCACATTTCGCATTAGTTGTTTATTTTCTGATACTCCAAGAAAATACTGATTCACTATGAATGACCAATCTCATTGTTATATCCTACACAATTTTCACAAGTCCCCGATATCAGACTAATGCACTTGATTCTAGTTTGTCACATTTATCGCACCCCATGGTGCCTATAAGGTGCATTTTGACAGTACCACCCTATGGTGTAGGGATACAAATAAATAATCCATCAACGACGCCAAAATGAAAATATGATTCGCAATAAAATTGACTCGGTGTTAGGGAAAAGCCTCCCACTCGTCCACCATTAGTAGCAATTAAGCATTCCAGACTATAGAAGCCGTATTTACTTTCGACCATGGTAATGATGACTTCTCCATTGGATACTATAGGTAAATATAGCTTCCCCCAATTTAGCGAATGATATTGATGACTTTGTTAGTGCGCCTCCGACAAATCGATTTATTTAACGTTCTCCTCTGGGGATAGTTGTATTCGTACCTAGACATTGTTTACTTCAGCGTCTGTTGAATGACAGGTTTGATATGGAATTCGTTTCCGCCCAATTGTTATGACGAATTGCAGTTTATTAACGTTTTGGATACTGAATCTAATCTGTTACATCATATCATCCATTGGGCCAAAATATTGTTCCATTGACTTTCTTCCTTGGGTTTCTCCTATCAGATGAGAACATTTACTCGAATTGAACCAATCCATACAATTTAGAGACTTCAGCTGTTCGTACGTAAACATTTCTTGAGGAATGGAATGTGCAGACCAGGTGAAAATTGTGGCAAAATATTCTTTTATTTTCCTGAAAATATGATAGATCTTAAAAAAGGAACACACCTCATCACAATTTCGCATTTCACCAACACCTGTTTGCATTTGAACAGAGGAAACAGCTCCGTTTTCCATTTATTGTCACAATGAGTGAGTTATTAAATGAAACCGCAATGGAAACAAATGAGAGAATTACAAATTGAAATGAATTACAAGTACGTACTGGAATGAATTTGGTTTTTGTGAGAAGTATCTCATTGCAGATATGCTTCGAAGCTAATTACTCTCAAATTGAGTACTATTTTTGTGGAGGGTGATCAGTAAGAAAACTTCATTCAAAAAATTATATCCCTGTATCCTCGTACTGAAGTCGTTATTACGGGCGATTTCAATATACACAATTCTGGGTGGCTTCGACATTCTGGACAGACAACACCCGAAGGACGGTGTGTTAAGATCTTCGCTGCGGAAAACAACTTAACGCAGCTTGTAATTGAGCCAACGTGAATACCAGACGTTGATAGTCATACCGCCAACACCCTGGACTGGTTTTTAACTTCTCACCCTGATAAGTACACTGTTGATGTGCTCTCCCCTCTACGCTGGTCGGACCATTGTGTCATATCAGCTAATTTCTCGTACACCTACCACACAGTTAGAGAAAAAATTCAAAAAATAACTGGAAAGCCAACAGCTTCTTTAGGAATTTTAACTGATCGTTATGTTTCGTCAATACCGACACGGATGCTGCTGCTGATATGATCACAGATACCATTCTCTTTGGAATGAGATCCTTTATCCCTCATCGGATAAAGAGTATCAAACCAAAAGAAAAGGCATGGTACGACGCAAACTGTAAAGAGGATATCAGGGTTAGAGAAATGTTTTTTCGGTCTTTCAAGATCAACCCGACCGAGGAAAACCGAAAAAAGCTAGAAATGACTGCAACGCCTTTCTGAAGCGTGTGCAATTCCAATACGACCAAAAACTGAGGCAAAAAATACTACAATGTCCCAAAGGTAGTAAAAGCTTTTGGTCGATTGTCAAAAACATCAGAAACTCTGCCTCATCCTCCATCCCAACGCTCATTCACAGTGACATTCCAGCTGTCAGCTCTTTAGACAAGGCCAATCTTTGAACTTTGCGGCCAGTTCAACACTCCCAGATTGTGCTTTGTCTGCGCCTACACTTGAGTGCGTCGAATCTTTAATGGGACGAATCTACTTTCGCACTCGTGTAGTAGCAAGAATACTTAAAGGTCTCAACATACATAAATCCGCTGGTCCAGATGGTATATCTCCCCTTCTTCTGAAGAGGTGTTCTTCCTCGCTGGCAAAACCACCACACTTCCATCGATCCTACTTTTTATGACACTTTCCGAGAAGGTGGAAAACAGCATTTGTCCAGCCCGTCCCTAAAAAAGGCGAATCATCTTCTCTCTCCACATGCAGGCCCATTGCACTTACGTCCCTTCTTTCCAAGGTCATGGAAACGCTGATAATTCGTCAGCTCATGAAATATCTCGAAACACGAAAACTTTTCAATGACCGACAATATGCAACAGGTCCACTGGTGATTTGATGACATGTCTCATCGAAAAGTGGAACCAAAGCGTACATCAATCTGGCGAAAGCAAAATAGATTCACTTGATATTTCTAAGGCATTTGACAGAGTTTGGCATCCGACTACTCTCTTCTTCAATTGCCTTTCGGAACCTTCAATTCAAGTTGTCATGGATGGTTTCAAGTCTGGTATTCACAAAAAAAATGCTGGTGTGCCCCAGGGCTCCGTTCTGTCTCCAACACTCTTTTTAATTTTCATCAGCGATCTCTTGTCTGTTACTTCTAATCCAATATATTCCTTTGCTGGCGACAGTACTCTCTGCTTTTCATATTCGTTCCCGGACTCACGACCCTGCTCTTCGGCTGTAGAACAAGAACGACAGCGTATGCTAAGCTCATTAACTTGCGATATCAACAACATAACCAATTGGGGAACTATCAACAGAGTGGAATTTAATGCTTCCAAAACACAATGCTGTCTGCTGTCGTTAAAGCAAAATTTAAACACCCAGCTGTCATCCATGAATGGCACTTGCATCGTCGAAACTGAAAAACTTTCAATTCTCGGTTTGTATGTAAATGACCACTTACGTTGGATGTCGATGTCACCAAAAATGATGCAAAATGTCTAGGTTTCCTCAAACGATGTAAGAAATAATTTTCTCCTTCTGAGCTCACCTCAATATATAATATAAGGCATTCATCCGCCTAAAATTGGAGTACAATGCACACATCTGGTCAGGTGCGCTGAAAACATTTCTCCACCTGCTAGATAAGATTCAAAATCGTGCGATAAAACTCATAGGTGATGCTAACATCACCCAGGCAATGGACACCCTCGAAATGTCTCGTGTATCACCTTGTTTTATTGCTTTTCCACCATCAGTGCTCCGTAGAAATCGCCAGTAGCATTCCGCCCCTTCAATCCTTCAACCGTAACACTCGTCTCGCTATGAATACTCATCAGTATACCCTCAAGCCCACTTTCGGATATATTCTAAAATATAGTGATTCTTTTCTAAGCCGAACAACTCGCTTGTGGAATGCCCTGTCGAGCTCTCTTTTTGCTAGTCATTATAATATTCACACATTTAAAATCGTACATCGGTAGCTATCTTTCTTCCCTCATTAATTTTCCTTCGCCCGCTCTGTGTACAAACATTTTAAGGATACTTTAACCCCTTGAGCGCGCGCTACTAAAAAAAAACAGCTTGCAGTCTAGCACAGTTTCGCAGATGTCTTGTGAGAATAAGCATAGTGACATGGTCTTAAGTATAATACGAGTAGTTGTCTAATCGTTTTCCATACAATATTTATATAATTAGAGCAAAAAACACGGCCGACATGCGTGCAAAAATCCAAGCAACCCTATTTGGTGAGAGACCAAATTTTTCTCAATGTGTGGTAAGGATGTCTTCTAGATGCTTTATATAAAACCCGGATATGTTTTGTGTCATCACTAAAAATCTGTTCGAAAAGAGTGTAAGAGATAATCACAGGTTCTCCGTTCTCCTGGAAAAAACCAATGTCAACATCCACTGATACCGACTTAATTGCATTGATTGATTTCAACTGTCAACAAATCACTGTGCATATGAAAAGTTCAAAATCAGTTGTCATCACATCTGACGTTTTATCACATACATTACAAAGAAGGTAAGATTGTTTCACATACGAATGTTTTTGTTTAAAAAAAAAAAAAAATTGCATAGGCTTAAACGGGAGCTTTAGAGATTGCGAGAAATGTGTCAGACGATTTAAGACTTAAGTATTTTGCGAATTGCCGGTCTGAATCCAAAAATTATATGATTCGATTGGATTAAGTTACAGTGGATGGTAGCGCTGGTCAATTTGTCAGAAAAATTTCCTCGAGCCTAATGTCAAAAAATGCCAAACCATATCATACTTTCGAAAACGTCTTGAAACTTTCACCCAGACCTATTTTGTAAGTAATGAATCTATTCTCGTAGTAACATAAATGCGGCAATTAGGAGTTACGAGGGGCGTTCAACATATTCTCGGTATCGGGGTGAAGCTGTGGTTGTATATATAAATTGACTTATTTATCAAGTAATACTTTTATTTTAGTGCATTCATGTAAAATTTCATATAAATGTGATTATTAATTCGCGTTTTATCTCTAGTTAAACAGAATCATAATAGCAACTGAGACGATGATGGTGAAAATTGAGCATCGCGCTGTAATTAAATTTCTCACTAAGCAAGGAAAAAGTCAAAAAACTATTCATGAAGAGATGGTGGCTGTTTACCAGGGTTCCGCACCTTCATTATCAACTGTGCAAAAGTGGTCAAGTGAGTTCAAGAGAGGCAGAGAGAGCATTGAAGACGACCCCCGCTCCGGCGCCCCGGCTACTGCTTGTACGGGAGAAAGCATCAAAGAAGTCGAAAAACTTGTTCTTGAGGATGCCCGAATAAAGGTGAAAATGATGGCAGAGATCACCAAGCTTTCAATTGGTACCATTCACACCATTCTTCATGACCATCTTAACCTTTCAAAGGTCAGTGCAAGGTGGGTGCCACGAATGCTCACAGCGCCTCAGAAAAAAGTGAGAATCGCATGCTGTAGAGAGCTTTTGGAGATGTGTAGTGAGAACGCGGACGGTGTTATGGATCGAATTGTTACTGGGGACGAAACATGGGTCCACCACTATGACCCTGAAAGCAAACAAGAGTCCATGCAGTGGCATAAAAAAGGAACAGACCCCCCGAAGAAGTTCAAAGTCACTCCGTCTGCCGGGAAGCTCATGGCCACAGTTTTTTGGGACTCAAAGAGAATCTTGCTCATTGAGTACAAAAAAAAAAGGTGAAACCATCAACGCCACATCCTACGCTTCCACTTTGCATAATTTGTGGGAGGAAATTAAAAAGAAAAGACGGGGTAAACTCGCAGCGGGTGTGTTGCTTCTTCATGACAACGTTCCTGTTCACACGGCGCGAGTTTCCAAGGCTGCTGCACGAGATTGTGGTTTCGAAGAAATCCAACACCCACCCTATAGTCCAGACCTTGCCCCTAGTGATTATTTCCTGTTTCCTGATTTGAAAAAATGTCTTTGTGGAAAAAGATTTTCGGATGATGAAGAACTCAAGTCGGCAATAAATGGGCATTTTGCAGAGAAAGAGAAAATTTATTTGTTTGAGGGTTTAAAAAAGCTTATCTCAAGATGTAACAAATGCATTGATGTTAGGATTGAAAAATAAAAACAATTTAAATTGAATTCGCATTTTCCTTCATATCGATACCGAGAATATATTGTATCTGTGACAACGAACTGTCCGTGTACACATAGATAACATTTACGTTTAGCAGAAATTCTTCTCTCGGTTTCATTAAGTGATGGTTTGAGGAATTTCCCGACCCATATGTTACTCAATTCTTTTATATAACATATTACAGTATTCACATATTTATTTTATCCGTTTCGCGTTATGGGGTCTCCCCTGCACTGCTTCAACGTTCCACCGTATCTCGATCACCTTATACTGATAGGCAGATAACCCCTTAGAACACGTTGTGAAGTTGGTGACGCATTCTTTGTCCATCAACTTTTTATTGGTAACACTGAGTCCACCTCAAGACTACCATTTACTCTTCCTATGTCTCATATCACCCGCACTCCACCCCAGAGCATTTAGTAAAATTGTTAATTTTTAAGTTGAGTATTTAAGCATTAATTGCGTTACTCATGCTAGATAAAATGCCAAGGGAATGCTCGCCCAGTAGCATAATATTGCACACAACGACCTCTGGATCAGCACGTGGAATGTTCGGACCCTTAACAATTCACATGCGGCCGAGCAATTAGCAGAGGCCCTTGACTGCTATCACGATGGGTATGGCTGGACATAAGGAGTATGAAAAACTGTGATATACTATGGTGATTGCTATAGGGAAAAGAAACAGCACCTATTTGGATGCGGCAGACTTAGGCAAGAAGTCTTTGGTTTCCGACACTTGAGCGAGCGTCTTATGGCAATATGCTTCAAGGCTAAATTCGTTAACATGAGCTTAAGATGTGCCCATGTCCCAACGGAAGACAAGACGAGTATTGGTAGCATTCCAAATATGACTTTAAGATCGTATTCGGCCTATCTTACAAAATGATGGGAAAGGAAGACATTTGGTGAGCATATATTACGCGACACTACGCTTTGCAACGGACTTAGGCTTATAGATTTTGCGTATCTCAAGATACACAATTCAACATGGCGGTGTCCGGATCGTGAAGCGCTAAACCAAATTGATCATGATGCGATAGATGTAAGCCATGTCTCCAGTATTCTTAATGTCCGAAGGTCTCAAGCAGCCAGTATTGATTCGGATCGTCACCTTGTTGCAGTCAAGGTGCAAGGTGTAAGGTGCAAGCGCAAGCGCAAGCGCCACAACAAAGAAGAACAACTGTGAGAACTCTTGTAATAACAAGAGACCACCAAAATCATGATCGAACGCGTATCGCGAAATCTTTCAACAACTCCTATCAAGTACCGAAAACCAGTTGCAACGCTGCCAACGTGCCATCAAAGACGCCGCAACTGATGGGGTGGGTTTCACTCTACCACCGCAAAGAAATCCCTGGTTTGATGAAGATCATCGTCTTCCCTAGAACAAGAAAAACGAGCAAGAAAAGCGCGCGATTGAAGATATTCAGAGGTTGTACTCCAGGAATAAGGTACGGAAGTTTTAACAACAGCTAGAACGAACGTGTCAAGGCAAGAAGACCGAACAGCAGCCTGTAGACATGAATTAGGAAACATAGTGGTAGAGTCACAGTCGATGCTAAGAATATAGAAAAACTTTCTCCATTAATAAATTTTTCCGCCGTGCGGGAGAGCCAACTACAGAGGCATCCGTCCTCTTTACATCGCCTACAATATCCTCTCTGCCGTAATGTGTGGACGCCTGAAGCCGTTCATCAACAAAATAATTGTTCCATATCAGAGTGACTTTAGGCCACTACGGCAGATCTTGAAAAAGAGACGTGAGCTCCAAATCGATTTGCACCATTTATTCGTCGATTTTAAGGCCGCGTATGACAGCATCTTTAGAGACGAGCTATACAGAGCAATGTCTAGTTTTGGCATCCTTGCCAAACTCGCTCGTTTGTGCAGAATGACGATGGAGAATGGACGTTGCTCCATCAAGGTTGGTAAAGAACTCACAAACGAAGACCGGATGCACAATATTCCAAAAGTCTGTGCAACTACTAGCGTACGCCGATGATATCGACATAATTGGCAGAACTCAGTCGGTTGTCACCGTTGCGTTCGCTAGTATTGAAGCTGCGAAAATGGATTAGCGGTAAACGAAAGTATAACCAAGTGTAAAAAGGACACGCAACATCGAAGATTTGGACAGAACGTCACAATCGATAGCTATACATAGCTTTGAGGTAGTAAGGAACTTTGTCTGCCTTGGCTCTACTCCAGAAATAAAACGTAGACTTACTCTTGCCAATCGTTGTTTCTTTGGGCTATTGAGCAGTAATGCATTATCCCGAACAAATGAGGAGACTCCATATAGCGCCGAAGCATGAACTCTATCGAAAGCGGATGAAGATAACGTCGGTTGTCCGGACAGAAAAATTCTTCGTAAGATATTCGGCCCCATTTGTATAGTCGGGCTATATAGGAAAAGATTCTATGACGAAACACACGACCTGTACGGCGACAGAAGTAAAACACCATACTCGACTTCTTCAGTCCTTGACTCTTCTTCATATGAAGAGTCCTCAAAGCGCTCCTCTCTCGGAAGAACTGACCAAGCAATGCAGTAAGGCAATCTTTCCATTTGGATAAAACCGTATTATCCACACGAATGCCTTCAATCTCAGCAGTCTTCTTAGTACTTCGGCAAATCTTATAAAGTTTGCCCTAGGGATCATCTCTATTGTTAGAGGCAAAGTTTCTCCAGTGAGACTCCTTTGTGCTGACAATGAGATGCTTATACTCAGCGAGCACCTGCCGGAAGGCAATGCCCAGTTGAGCCAGGTTCTCAGCGTCAGCTTGATGGTCGATGCTTAAGCTACCGTACACTTGCGGTGTCAGGGAAGAAACCTCCGCAAGTATACGCGCACCATAAACACCCCAACCAGCGCCTAGCACACACCATTTCCTGCCAGAAAACAGTGTCACTTTCTTCTGTTTTCTGTTGCGTGAGTGATCTCAAACTGAATCCAGTTGTGATCACTCACCCCTACACTACCCCGCCACCTACCTAAACTATTCGCGTATAGCTCAGGGTCTTAGATAACTGTTAGCCTGATTTCTTCCAACGGGGTCTTCCTCTGCTGCTGATGGAATGACTGGAGAGATGGTGAAAGCCATCTGGAAGGCCGTCCCAGAATACCTGCTTTATCTTTACAGCAAATGTATTGCTTGCGGCTACTTCCCCAAGGATTGGAAGGAGGCAAGGGTGGTTGTGCTCCTGTAGTCCACTGATGAGAATAGGTCTGACCCTAAATCTAGGATACTAGGAAAAGTACTGGAAAGGGTTTCGGAGAGCATGACGGTACCAATGTCCTCCTTCCAATTCGACTTTACAAAAGGCAAGTGTGTTGAGGATGCATTGTCTTTCCTAAAAGACAGAGTCCTGACAAGTAGCGCCAATGTGGTTATAGGCATCTTTATTGATTTCAAAGGTGCCTTTGATAACCTGAACTGGCAGAAAATAGTAACCCGGTTGCAGGAATTGGGCTGCCGGGAAATCGGGCTTTGGGTAAGCTACTTTTCCAACAGAAAAGCGAGTGTGGTAAATTCGCACGACAGCGTCTCAATTAGTGTTGTGAGAGGTTGCCCCCAGGGGTCCATCTGTGGTCCTTTTATTTGGAAACTGATGATGGATCCACTCTTGCGGCGACTAAATGAGCCCTGTGGGTGCTGCGACTATGCAGATGACCTGCTCCTCATCCTCGATGTCTGTCTCCACAGAGGCAGTGCAGGTGTTGCTAGGAGTGCCACCTCTGGATCTGGAAGCGATACGTCGTGGTATTGCTTTCAAGATCAGAAAAGGTCTCCCTCTAAATTGGCGAGATTGGGTTTCCCCGGAAGAAGTGGATGGTCTATTCCAATTACCTGGAAGTATTTTAAACCAAAGCTGTTCTTGGAAGCAAATAAAGTTCTGCAGTCTACCCAATCGACGTCGTCTATGGAATTGGTAATTATTTCTTCGCCTTTGTTGGTTTCATGTTTCAGAATTATTTATTCCTTGTATTCCTTTTTCAAAAATATGCTGTCAACGACGAAACACTTTTGCTGGATGTGAACGAGCATAATACGCTCGACTTTTTGTCGCCATCACCATTGATATCTGGGCAAGGACGCAAACGCAGTATTACTACGTCAACAACATCGTCATCTCCGTCAGATGGCAGCCGTTTGAAGCACATGGCGGTAAAAGCACTGCAGTCCATTCGTTCGCAACCGAAAAATGCATCCATTGCCTTACGCGACTATATGACCTCCGAGTTGCAAAACTTAACCCCAGAACAAGGTGCGTTCGCAAGGTCTAAGCTGAGACGTGCATTCAATGATATAATGGATGAAGTTGCTCTAATAGTGAGTGCATTTTCAGTTTCATTATCTTTTATATATTTTGTTCATATTATAGCCTTCGTCTAGGAAGGAGCAGCCGCAGGAACAGCCATTGGAACAGTATGAACTAATGTCCATTACTAGGCAGCCAGCAAAAGGAATTATTAACAGTGACATAGACAATATTAAAAAACATATAATATTTTTTCATAAAATATTTTTCATAAGTAAAGATTTTATAGAAAATACAAATCCTTTTTTTTATTGAAGCAATTTATACTGCCAGTCTATTGAACTCATTTCGTACATCTTTGGCTTCGAATAGAGTTTCAGTACGGGTTTCTTCTAATGGATACAATGTACTGCTTTCGACACCCCCATCACGTCGCCAATCACCCAAAATAAGTTCGCCGATATCACTATAATGGTCGAATGAATTACTCGGAGTACCTATACTTCTTTTTATTTGTTGTAATCGAGTAGTTGTGGAGCACGCAACACGCAAGCGTAACTTTCTTCGACTTCTCGGCATCCAAATGTATGGGCTTCCGCAGCACTCGGAAACTTGCCGACATAATACCGAAAACATTTTCAATAATATGGCGGGCGCGACTCAATCGATAATTAAATACTCGTTGCACCATTGAGAGACCACGTTGGCTGTATGGTTTGAATATGTTCGGCCGTAAGGCGAACGCATCGTCTGCAATGAGTACATACGGAATAGTGATTTGTATTCTGGCAAGTCCAGCTGATTAGTGTGCAGCGCTTGGCCAAATGTGCATCGGTTGAACACACCACCATCGGAAAATCGCCCATTGCGGCCATGGGCCCATTACAGCAGTTTATATTCTGCAACAATCGCAAGTGCATCTTTTTTTTCCATTTCGATTATTTTATCAATTTATTATCTATTTTATTAAAATTCTCAAAAAAAAAAATAACACTTCACTCAGTGCAGAATGAAAAAACAATTTTTAATTTGGCTGACAATACCTGTCAAAGAATCTGCAAATTTTTTTTAAACAAACATCAGCCAACCATGTGAGCTGACAATTTTCAACCTACAACGTTGGCTGGCAAAGTATTGTCAGGCCAACCATCTGACAATGAAATTGCCAGAGTTTGGGACAAAATATGGCAACCGTGTGAACTGGCAATTTAGCATTGTAAGGTAGCTCGCTATTGTCAGCTCATTTGTAGGTCATTGTCAGAACATTTGTAGACCTGGCAATCGTCTGAACATAGCTTAAGTATTTTATTGAAATCGAATTAAAAGCAAATTTATTAAAACCCTAGTGTACTAGTGATAATAGAGAGAAATATCAAAGACGTGTTCGAATAACTTTGCGCGATAGTGTTTTACTCATTTAAACTGTATCCGTCAAATAATCGTAAGTGCTACGCGTAAAATATATAAAAAAATTTTATTTGTTACTCAATTTATGCATGTACACTCATACTAGGCATATAACATAGTGCGAAATCATGCTTTCGTAGGTGTACTCGTATATGAGTCATAAGATCAGTGTTTTAGTTTCTATAAGAAAAGCTGTCAATTAGATCATTTCGGTAGCGGAAACAAAATAAAAGCGATTTCCAATAGTTGCTAATTGCCTTGCCAAAATGCTCCGTAACTGCAGCACTCCCTTGTCTCTGTGAAATTTGAGAGTTTTCTTTTTAAACGAGTGATCATTAAAACCAGAATGGAATTAACTATCGGGCTCAGTATACCGGGTGCCTTGTGAGCATGAGCACAGTGATCTATTTAAGCGCGATCCAAATACGATGTTTTCCCGCTTTTGTGAAATAGAAATAAGAGAATAAATATAAAAATCGCTAAATTATCGTTATCATTGAATTTAACTGATTTGGTATATGAAAATGTTTACAAGATCATTGTTTATTGTTTTGGTTGTGATTGGAAATTCATATGCGAAAATATCAGTGCAAAACATAAGCGACATTGAACGTAAAGAAATTCAAGACATTCTTCTTGGGGGGAGAAGGAATTTTACTAAGTGTGTTGTAAGTATTATAGTTTTTATTTTTTACTAATTATAAACTAATTACCTTTGTATATATGTATGTCTTGATCATATCTATTTTGTTGAATAGAGTACTCACTTAAAGATAATAATTAATTATAATAACTCGACAACAACAATACAACAGACAGTGAATGTCAAGCGAAAGTTTTTCACTGCGCTTGTTTGGCGTTTCGTTGTTACGAAAATCATAGTCAGCACAGCTGATACAACAACTGGGTATTTTGATGACAAGTTCAATGTCAGATGTGTAACATTTTAATAAATTGAAATTAAATTTCTTCGAAATACTTTATTTTAACTGCGCACTTGCTTTTCGACGCTTTTCCATAATACGTCCATAGATTATGCCTAGATATTGACTATAGTGTTTTATAGTTACATGTCAACGTGATTGAATGTAACTCACTCTTTGTATTACGAAAGTGAACAGCTCTATGTCGTTTTCCATTGGTTTAGGTTAAATTGGCAGTCATTTTAAGCATTCGCTAACATGAACTTACCATGAATACACGCCTCCGCAAATACGTTTTAAAAATAGTTTAGCAAAAAAGTGTTGTACCCATCCCCTTAATCTTAGTTTAAGAAGACGTCTTGAAGTCTTGAGTTTAAATAAAGAAATACAGTTGTTGGAGTATAAGGCTCAAATTCAAAGTTCCTTGGAGAACCCTAGGAAAGAGTGGAGGGTCATTAATAACATTATAATTGGAAATATCAATAACTCATCTTCTTCAATTTCACTTAATGGTGAAGAGGATGTTATAGATGACCCATCTTTAGTTGTAAACATATTTAAAAAATATTTTTCTTCGGTTTGTCAACTTTCTTCCTTTAGTGCCTATGAGAATATCTGTAATCACTGTGCGAACATATATCTTGTAAACAATCATAGTTCCAGCCTCACTTTTTACTTTGAAGATATAAATGGACATGAACTTCACGTTCCTATTAACTCATTGAAAAATAAATCCTCGTCTGGAAATGATGAAGTCTCCAACATCACTCTAAATAAAACATCAACTTAAATAAAAACATTTATTTAATCTTAGCGTTAAAACTGGAAACTTTATTAACTCACTTAAATATGCTATTGTGTTGCCCTTATTCAAAAAGGGCAGCCGAAATGACAAGAATAGCTATAGACCAATTTCATTATTGTCTTCTCTTTCCAAGATTTTTGAAAAAGCTATTAAAAGCTTCGGAAAGGAACTTTCGACCGAAGATGCTCTTTTACTTTTTTCTTCTTTTACGAGTATTATCAAAGGTTTGGATGACAAGAAATATTGCGGTGGTCTTTTGTCGATATTACTAAAGCGTTCGATATGGTTAACCACACCATTCTTTTGGAAAAATTACATACTGCAAGCATTCGTAGTTTTATGTCTAGCTGACTGACTTCCTATCTCAAAAATAGAACAATGGCAGTAAAAGTCGGACAATCCCTAAGTGACACGAAAGAAGTAAATGGAGGAGTTCCTCAAGGATCAGTCCTTGACCCTTTACTGTTTCTTATTTATATAAACTCCATATTTTCCCTACCATTCAAAGGAAAAATCACGGCTTTTGCAGATGATCTAGGCATTGCTCATACTTCATCTAACCTTTTGGATATAGTTTCTGACATAAGCTTACCTATAAATTAGTTTTACTTACACAAATCAGTTGTTAGTAACAAAACTAAATTAATGTTTTTTAACTCAAACTCAATGGAGTATCCCAATGTGAGTGGGCCCCCGCCCAATTATCAAGGCTTCGCCCATCATAATAAATAAACGGGGTCTAATAATAAACGGGGTTAGAGCAAATTACTGGTATTATAGTAAACATCTTCAGATGGCGCTACGAAGGTTGCTACGATTTGATCAGTCACAAGTTGACGGTCATAGGTCTTGTTGGCGGCTGGACCACCAGTAGTCCCTATCAGGTCTTAAATCACGGTACCATGGGAGTCAGGAGCCCCCTGGATCTCGGTCCGGACCTGACTTGAAGAGGTAGATCCCCTTGTGGGAGCGTCATGGTGGCTGTGGTGTAAACCCAAAGTCGCGGGAAGGGTCTTCCTGTTGGTTTGACCCAATGTAGAGTTGCAATAAGTACTGGGTGCTGGTACCCTAAGAGCAGTAAGAGGTTTTAGGTCGGCCTCGACTCATACCAAGGGTGGAACTTGTGCCACCAACACAGTTCCGAATTGGTATCAATTGAATGGAGGAGAGCGATGGCAAGGCGTATCCTTGCCCCCATGGATGTATGAGCATCCCGTAAGTATACACGACAGGTGGTTTACGTTAAAAATCAGACACCATCCCAATATGAGTGTCTTCTTTCACTCCTTTGATTGTCCGTCCGCGTTTTTGTCTTAATGTACGAGTATGCAACTGCATTAAAATCTATACAGAGTTTACTCTCAATATAAACTTAAAATGTGCAGGCTGATTCAAAATTGAAATAGTATAGTAATTTAAATACATAGGGGTGTTTTTCGATCATAATATGAGTTGGATGCGCCACACGATTTTTTTAAAGGAAAAGCTTAGAAATTTTGAAGTGACGTTAACACTAACCATTTCGACCGCGAATAACGGAATTATCTCATGAAAGCAAACTCTGTATGGGTTAGTTACAGTTATTGAAATAGAAAAACCACAAAAAAGTATCAGTAGCAGTCGTGACGCGATCAACATAACTAAGATGCTTTATTCAGTGTGAAGTCGAGCAAATAGCACGTGTTGAAATTTTTGTGCAAAAAGTAGAAATTAAAAAAAAATACAAACAAATCATTATATGAAAAGGGAGAACGTGGTTTTAACACTAAATGGTGAAATAAAAGTAAAAATAAAAAAAAATTTAAAAAGTTGCATTGTTACTGACCTATACTATATTTTTTGTTTCCTGAAGTTGCTTGTAAGCAACTCTGGGCAATGGCGACAGTGAAAATATTGAAAGCAAAGATATGAATAAAGCACGCAAAAGACTGTGCGCAGCGGAACGGCTGCTATGTTCTGGAGTTTGACTGGGACGAGTCATCTGATGAGGCAGAGTTTTTAGAAAACGGATTGAAAGAAATTTTGGAAAAAAATGAAGAAATCGAGATCGAATTTTTAGAAGATATAGCCACTGAAAAACGCACTGTAGCTCTGAACGTCTTGTGGTTAAAAAAAATTTACTTGTCTACATTACGATGGAGGAAAAAACCATTTGATGTTGAAGAGGTATCATGGAAAAAACCTCCAGCCCATTGGTTAATAGCCCAATACATTATTTCATTTCATTTTTTGATGATGAAATTATTGAATTAATTATGTAAAAGAGACTAACTTATATGCCATTCAAGAGTCCGGTGCTGAGCTCAAAAGCAACAAGGAAAAAGTTCGTCGGTACTTTGGAGTTTTATTATATTTGGGTGTAATTAAGCTTCGGATGCTAACTATAACAAGTTGTACAAAATACGTCCAATTTTGTCAATTCTCAAAGAAAAATACAATAGCCTACCTCAAGAAGAACACCAAAGTATTGATGAACAAGTAATCTCATACAAAGGTAAGTTCAAAATTTCATGATGTCAAAAAGGATATTCTTTGACCTTTGTGCATTCAATTTTTAGGAAGATCAGCATTCAAGCAATACAATCCTGCAAAACCCCGTAAATGGGGAATAAAAATGTTTACGCAGGCAGGTTCGTCGGGAATTATATATGACTTCGAGCTCTATGTTGGTGATGGAACTTGTCATTTTATATTTGGCATCCTCGATCACGAAATTTAAAAACTACTAGCTGTATTTCGAAAATTGGTTCACCTTAGTCAGTCTTCTTGTATCTTTAAGAGAAATGGATATATTTTGCATCGGCACTGTCAGAAGAAACCAAATGTGAGTTGAAGTCCGAATCTGATTTAAAACAGCTTGGCAAAGGATTTGACGATGTGAAGTGTGAAGTCAACCATGGAATCACTGCAGTTCGTTGGTTGGACAACAAAGCGGTACAGTTGCTGTCTACGTCAATTCCACGGCGTTCTCAAGAATTGGGCATCGTTCAGACCACATTATGGCGTATTTTGCGTAAGGATCTTGGTTTACACCCATACAAGATCAAGCTGACTCAAGAATTGGAGCCGATGGACCATTTGAAGCGACGTACGTTCTCCGATTGGGTTCTGGAGAAGATGCGCCAAGATGATGAATTTCATCGCAAAATCATCTTCAGTGACGGAGCTCATTTTTGGCTCAATGGGTTCGTCAATAAGCAAAATATGCGTTATTGGTCGGGTGAAAATCCACATGTGCTTCATGAATCACCACTTCATCCACAAAAAATAACTGTTTGGTGCGGTTTGCATGCCGCCGGCGTTATTGGGCCATATTTATTCGTCGACGATAACGATTGTCTCGTTACTTTGAATGGTCAGCGTTATTGCGCTATGATCACCGATTATTTTTGACCCAAATTGGAAGATATGGACTGGGACGACATGTGGTTTTAACAGGATGGTGCCACAAGCCACACAGCACACGCTACAATCGATTTTTAGTAAGTATGATGAGCGTGTTATCTCAAGACATGGGCCAATCGATTGGCCGCCTCGTTCGTGCGATTTAACGCCGCTTGACTATTTTCTGTGGGGCTACGTTGAGTCATTGGTTTATGCCAACACGTCGACGATGTTGGAAGAGCTCAGAGCCAACATTGAAGCCAAGGTATCTGACTACATTTCGACAAGCAAGTGACTGACTGTGTTGTCCAAGAGGCACCAGACAACGGCGTTCTAAATAAAATGGTTTCAGACTTCTGGAAGTTGATTTTCAATTTCAATAATTTGCTCGAAGTCACGTTGCAAAAGCATGTTCATGACCACGACTTTTGGACCTGTTCTGTGTGTAAATGTTGAATAAGATCGGCGAATTAACCCCATTTTGATGCAGACCATTTTTAATGTAAAATGTTCCAACAGAAGTCGCATCGCCATTTTTCACGATGAACTGTCTGTTGGTGAGCATATTATGAAGAATAATATGACTTGTAGGCCGGAGATTCACTGGATTGGATGTATCTTTACCCCTTTTAAGGATGGGATAAACCACCGCATTATTTAATGCAATGTTAAACAGGGTGGTGAAAATATCTACCACTTCTAGAGGTAACACAATGTTCAGTATTCTATCGATTCCCACTGATTTTTTACTTCTTATTGTGTCGAAGATCTCATAGAGTTCTCCCTTTGAAATGAACGGGGGTAGGTCCACCCCATTATTTGCCATATTCTCCTCACTGAACTGGGTGAAACCCGAGCTTTTGAATCGCCAGTTCTGTCATTTCGCAGGTAAAAATTGGTCTTTGGTTTTATACACTTCTTGAAAAGTCTCTCCTATGGCCTCAACCTTCTCCTGAGGATCTTCGATCACAAATAAATTATCATCATCTGCGGCTTTATTTGGATCTATGCCTGCAGTAGTCACTATTCGTTGTTAAAACAAGGCTAAATGTTGCCATGTGCCTTTTTCAATATCAGACCTTAGAAAATTTTGCAAAATTCATAAGCCAATATCAGAGACATAATTGGCCAAATATCTTAAAGCGAAACCTTTCTTGTGCGTACAAAAATGAGTCGAGGTGAAACAAAAACTCACACGCTATGATATTCCAACAAATGTGGGGAAAAAGTAAAAACCAAAAGAAAACAACAGGTTGGCAGGATGCCCAATTGAAAATGCCATTAAAACACAACGAATATGGAGGAATATTCTCTTGACAGGTAAATCTATAATTGAAATATCCAACTCTAGCAAAACCAGTAGGACGTCAGAAGATCGGCTTATTCCATACACAAGGCTCGGTAAAGTATTTCAACAGAGAAGCATAGAATCAATCGAATATTGATTGGAGGCTGTTTTTCCAAAATTTAAAGGATGTTCTTCTCAATTGGGTTTATTCATATACCAGAGAGCGATCCAAACTCGCAAAGATACAACAGATGATTCGAAGAGATTCCGTCGGACCTTCAATCACCGGATATAGATCCGATTTAAGTTGGCTTTAAAGGCTCTTCTTCCGCTGTTCATACGGCTGCTGCCTTATAATTATTGTGCGGTCGATGTACCTTTACCAACTTTATCAACGGGTTGCCTGAGCAAATGTTTTATATGTTTTATAAAAATTCGGTGTCCAATGACGCTTAAGACTCCGTCCAACTATTTGTACAGTTTTTTGAATCCGTCTTTTCTCCCTCAGTGATTCCTACTTTATCGATTATGGTAGTTTTTGCTGTTCAGGTAGCAGACTCAATACCTATAGGACTCAAATCGAATCTTAAGCCTGGTGCTGATAGTATTCCTGCAATAATATTAGAAAACTTTTGCATCTCTATCTGCAAGCCTTTACTTATGATATTCAACCTATCGCTGCTATCGGATTTATCCCTCGAGGATTGGAAGATCTCATTTTTTGAGAATGCACTGCTGTAAAAAGTTTCAAAATGGTTTTGTCTCAGGTCGTTCGATTAAGGCTTTTAAAAGTGGATGTCAAGTAGACTCCGTCTATACGGACTTTTTCAATGCTTTTGATTCTGTGAACCACGAACTGATGATAAAGAAGCTTGACAAAATTGGATTCCATTCAGCAAGGCTGAAGTGGATTTCAGTTTTTTTAGTCGGTAGAATATCATTCAAGATTAATATCTTGAACTTCAGGAGTTCCCCAAGGAACTTATTTAGGGCCGCTACCTTTCATTACTTAATATTAATGCTTAAATAAATAATTAATAAATAAATGCTTAAAGTTAAACGTTAGACGTTAAAAGCTATGTCTTTCACAAGATCTCCAATGGTGCATTCGTTTAATTATTGTATTGCACTCATGCTCTTGGTGTAATCATCAAGGTAAAACTAACTTTTATTAATAATCTTGAATACATAGTTGCGAAGGCTAATTCAATAGTTGGGTTAATTATAAGAAATTTGAAAGATTTCTCTGATTTTCATACTTCTGGCTCTAGTCAGGTCAATACTTAAATATGCCGATGCTGTTTGGAATCCAAACTATTTGACCCTCTCGCATTACATTGAACGAGTGCAGAAGCGGTTTACAAAATACAGTTTTTATAAAATTTGTTGGCATTTTGAGCCTTTTTATAAGTACCATAGATGTACAGAGTGGCGCAAAATTAATAACCCTATCGGAAGATGGTATAATTTTTGCAGATGGCGTCGTACGTCAATCATATTTGACATTTGTGAACTAGAGAACAAGTTTTTTTTTTTTTAATCAACCCGCGCTCAAGGGGTTTGAGTTCCCTTAAAGTGATTGTCCACAGCGCGGGCAAAGCAAATTTAGGGAGGAAGAAAAGAGAGGTACCGATGTACATTGTTTTTAAATGTTTGCAAGTTATAACGACCAGGAAATGCGATATTTTAGAGTACGTCCGAAAACGGGCTAGAGGGTATACTGATGAGCATTCATAGCGAGACGGGTGTTACGGTTGAAAGTTTGAATGGGCGGAATGCTACTGGCGATTTCAGTGGAGTACTGGTGGTGGAAATAACGATAAAACAAAGTGAGACACGAGACATTTCTTCGGTGTTCGAGGGTGTCCATTGATTGGCTGATATTAGTATCATCATGCAGAGCAGAGATGTTGTAGGAGCACCTGACCAGATGTGGGCGTTGTAGTCCAATTTTGGGCGGATGAATGCCTTATATATTGAGGCCAGACCAGAGGGGGTAAAATATTTCTTACATCGCTTCAGGAAAGCTAGACATTTCGCATCATTTTTGGCGACATCAAATATGTGGTCATTCCAACGTAAGTTGTCATTGACACACATACCGAGAATAGAAAGTTTTCCAGTTTCGACGATGCAAGTGCCATTCATGGATAATGGCTTTGCGTTTAAATTTCGCTTTAAAGACAGCAGACAGCATTGTGTTTTGGAAGCATTAAATTCCACTCTGTTGATACTCGTAGTTCCCCAATTGGTTATGCTGTCGATATTGAAATTTAATGAGCTTAACATGCGCTGCCGTTCTCGTTCTACAGCCGAAGAGCAGGGCCGTGAGTCCGGGAACGAATATGAAAAGCAGAGAGTACTGTCGTCAGCAAAGGAATATATTGGATTAGAAGTAGCAGTCAGGAGATCATCAATGAAAATTAAAAAGAGTGTCGGAGACAGAACAGAGCACTGGAGTACACCAGTATTTATTTTGTGAATATCAGACTTGAAACCGTCCAAAACAACTTGAATTGAACGTTCCGAAAGGTAATTTTTAATCCATTGAAGAAGAGAGTCGTCGATCCCAAATGCACGCATTTTCGACAATAGATGCCAAACTCTGTCAAATGCCATAGAAATATCAAGTGTAACTATCTTGCTTTCGCCAGATTGATGTACGATCACTTTTCGGTGAGACATACCATCAAATCACCAGTGAACCTGTTGCTACGAAAACCGTACCTACTGTCGGTCATTGAAAAGTTTTCGTGTTTCGAGATGTTTCATGAGCTGACGAATTATCAGCGTTTCCATGACCTTGGAAAGAAGGGACGTAAGTGCAATGGGCCTGTAGGAGGAGAGAGTAGATGATTCGCTTTTTTTAGGGACGGGCTGGACAAATGCTGTTTTCCACCTTCTCGGAAAATTTCATAAAAAGTAGGAAGAAGGGGAGATATACCATCTGAACCAGCCGATTTATGTATGTTGAAATCTGTAAGTACTCTTGCTACTGTACGAGTGCGAAAGTAGATTCGTCCCATTGAAGATTCGACGCACTCAAGTGTAGGCGCAGACAAAGCACAATCTGGGAGTGTTGAACTGGCCGCAAAATTCAAAGATTGGCCTTGTCTAAAGAGCTGACAGCTGGAATGTCATTGTGAATGAGCGTTGGGATTGAGGATGAGCCAGAGTTTCTGATGTTTTTGACAAACGACCAAAAGCTTTTACTACCTTTGGGACATTGTAGTATTTTTTGCCTCAGTTGTTGGTCGTATTGGAATTTCACACGCTTCAGAAAGGCGTTGCAGTCATTTCTGGCTTTTTTCGGTTTTCCTCGGTCGGGTTGATCTTGAAAGACCGAAAAAAAATTTCTCTAACCCTGATATCCTCTTTACAGTTTGCGTCGTACCATGCCTTTTCTTTTGGTTTGATACTCTTCATCCGATGAGGGATAAAGGATCTCATTCCAAAGAGAATGGTGTCTGTGATCATATCAGCAGCGGCATCCGTGTCTGTATTGACCAAACATAGCGATCAGTTAGAATTGCTAAAAAAGCTCTTGGCTTTCCAGTTACCTTTTGAATTTTTTCTCTAACTGTGTGGTTGGTGTACGAGAAATTAGCTGATATGACACAATGGTCCGACCAGCGTAGAGGGGAGAGCACATCAACAGTGTACTTATCAGGGTGAGAAGTTAAAAACCAGTCCAGGGTGTTGGCGGTATGACTATCAACGTCTGGTATTCACGTTGGCTCATTTACAAGCTGCGTTAAGTTGTTTTCCGCAGCGAAGATCTCAACACACCGTCCTTCGGGTGTTGTCTGTCCAGAATGTCGAAGCCAACCAGAATTGTGTATATTGAAGTCGCCCGTAATAACGATTTCAGTATGAAGATACAGGAATACAATCCTTTGTATGGAGTCAGATAGCGCATCGAACAAATTAAAGGTCGAATTGCTGTCCAGTTTTGGGCTTCTGTAAATAAAGCAGTAGTGGATAATTTGCTTACGGAGATGGAATTTTACCCACATGAAATGAATGAGCTTTAAAGAGGGACACATTTATGCATGTTATTGCAACCAGACTAAGAGGCAAATGTCCTATCTTACCTGCACTGACATTTATTCTTGGATTATAGCTGTGTTTCACTAAGTGTCAAAACAGCTGATCTGTATTTACAGACGTGGACGTACGCAGAAAACAGGTTGCTTTTAAGCCCGCGTATATTAGCTACGACTACCCTGAATTCGCTAGTCATAATCACAGACAGAAAACACAAACACCGACGATACTAAGCAAGGCTGCGAAGTGAAAATTCTGACATTGATTTAACGGATCACAGTGTTGTTGGTGTTATGCCCTTACAACAATATGAAACAGTGCACCAACAAAATTTTCACTCACAACCCGCTATCCATCAGTTACGAGTATTGCATACACTCAGCCACTGCCCGTACCGTATGGTAAATTCAGTAATGGCAGTGATTGAGTGCAAGCAACAGCACTTCGACCAGGAGCGGGAGAGGTGGGATACCCGCACTGTGTGATTTTTTTTCCACTGCACTGCACTTTTTTTTTTTTTTTTTTTTTTTTTTTTTTTTTTGCACAGCACACGATAATTTGCGAGTGCACTGGTTGACTTGTGCACTCGTCGGTGGTCGATTCGGTACTCGTATACAAACAGACAAGCGCTATACTCCGCAAGATGTTTATGTCGATGTTTTTGACCAATAATCGGTCGGTGATGTTACCGCAGCATGAATTTCGACGTCGATTTCCTAATCGTTGCGCGCCAACTGGGCAAACATTCCGGCGCTTAGCTACTCGACTCGAACAGAGTGGAACTACAGGAGACCATGCAGGGCGTGGCCGCCACCGGACTGGTCGTGCGGCCGAGAATTTCGCTGTGTGGCTGCCGATGTCGCTGAGAACGAAAAAACTTCAACCAGACGACGGGCCACGCAATTGGACATCACCAGACGGACCCTACAGCGAATTTTAGTGAAAGACTTACACATGTTCCCATACAAAGTACAAACACTGCATCCTCAATCTCAACAACGAAGAGGACAATTTTGTGTCATCATGAGCGACGGGGCGTATTTCCACTTAAGCGGTTACGTCAATAAGCAAAATCTTCATTTCTGAGGCACTGAAAATCCGCGTGTGATGCACGAAGAGTCATTGTATCCACTCAAAGCCACTGTGCGGCGTTCACGCGAGAAGAGTGATTGGGCCGTATTTTTTTGAGGACGCCATCGGCAATACGGTCACTGTTACTGGCGAATGCTTCAGGGCCATGATAAACGACTTCTTAATGCCGGAATTGGAAGAGCGGGGCTTGGTGAACATGTGGTTTCAACAAGACGGTGCAACCGCACACACAGGACGAGCCACAATGGATATTGTGAAGGAAGCGTTTACTCGTCGCGAAATCTACCGTTTTGGCGATTTGGCATGGCCAGCAAGATCGCCCGATTTAACCATCCCAGACATATTTCTTTGGGGCTACTTGAAGTCGCGGGTTTATGCAAACAAGCCTCAGACCATTGCAGCCCTTAAGGAGAATATTCGACAGAAATGCGGACAATTATCACCAGAAATCTTTCCGAAAATCATGGAAAATGCGATAAAATGGGCACAAATGTGTATCAACACTGACGGCAGCCACTTGGCGGATAACATCTTTTCCACTTAACAGAAACAATTGTAAAGGTCCAGTTAAAGATTTCCATCACTCAAAATCATTTTTTTTTATTTAGTAAAAAAGAAATTCAAAAACAAAATTGGATGATTAATTCTGCGCCACCTTGTATAATGTGGCAACAAATCAGACACATGACATAATATTTATGAGAGCCGTATTAATAATCCTATTCTGTATCCGATTCCATTTGTATAATTATCGATCAAATTTAGAAGGATTGATGGTAGTACAGACAGAGAAGACGTCGGAAGATTGGAATTATGATTCAGCTTGTATTATTATTATTATATTATTATTACTCTTCAGCATTGTATATTGCCAATTTTTTACAGCTCGGTAGTAACGTTTGTTTTAAGTCCGGGGTGGACCTGGGCCTCAGTCAACATGCTTGATCCCTAGCTAGCTGCGTCCAGTTTCGCACGCTAAGTTATCTGAGGTCCCCTTATACTTGCGTGCGCCAACTGAGTCTTGGCCTTGCTCTATTGCGCTGTCTTCTGGAGCGGATTCGAAGACTTTCCGGACCGGAACATTGGTGTCCATACGTTCAACATAACCTAGCCATCTCAGTCTTTGGATCTTCACTTTTCTGGTTAGGCCGATGTTGCCGTACAGTCCGTAGAGTTCATTGTTGTACCTCTTCCTCCATTCACCGTCAATGCAGACGGGACCGAAGATCGCCCGAAGAATTTTTCTCTCGATTCAACCAAAAACACTCTCATCCATTTTTAATAATGTCCATGCCTCTGCACCATAGAGCAGGACCGGGATTATTAAGGTCTTATAAAGGGTGACTTTTGTTGTCCGAGAGAGGGGTTTGCTACTCAATTGCCTTCTTAGCCCAAAGAAACAGCGGTTGGCAAGAGTTATTCTTTGTTTGATCTCAGCGCTGGTGTCGTTGTCTGTATTTATAGCGGAGCCTAGGTAGGCAAAGTCCTTAACTACCTCAAAGTTATACCTGTCGAGGGAGACGTTCTGCCCGAGACGTCGGTGTTGGTTGTCCTTTTTGCTTGACAGCATATACTCGTACTTGGTCTTGCCTCGTTAACCGCTAAACCCATTTTCCCCGCTTCAGTCTCAATACTCGCGAAAGCGCCACTGACATCACGCTGCTTTCTCCTGATTATGTCAATATCGTCGACGTATGCGAGTAGTTGGACGGACTTTTGAAAGATAGTGCCTCTTGCGTTTGCTCGTGAGTTTTGCACTATTTTTCAATTACGATGTTGAAAAAATCGCATGACAGAGCATCGCCTTGTCTAAATCCTTTCTGGACATCAAAGGTCTCGGTGAGATCTTAACTGTCCTTGGTGGAGCAGCGTGCATTCTCCATCGCCATCCTGCACAGACGGACGAGTTTGGCAGGGATGCCGAAACTAGACATTGATCTGTATCTGTATCGTCAAACACGGCCTTAAGGTTGATGAATAGGTGGTGTGTATCGAACTGAAGCTCATGGGTCTGCTCCAAGGTCTGCCGTAGTGTGAATATTTGGTCGATGGTGGACTTTTCTGACCTGAAGCCACACTGATATGGACCTATTAGGTTGTTGACGAACGGCTTCAGGCGTTCACACAATACAGCAGATAAGATCTTGTATGCGATGTTAAGGAGACTGATGCCTCTGTAATTGGCGCAGTTCAGAGGCTCTCCTTTCTTGAGTATCGGACAAACAATGCTGAGGTTCCATTCATCGGGCATACTTTCGTCCGACCATATTTTACAGATGAGTTGATGTATGCTCCTTACCATGTCATCTCGCCTGCCGCTTTGAAGAGCTCGGTAGTCAGGCCGTCCGCTCCAGCAGCTTTGTTGGACTTAAGCTTTGATATAGCTACCTTCACTTCGCCCAGGTCAGGCGGACGGAATTGTTGGTCATCATCGTCCAGGTTGAAAGGTTGATTCTGCCTCACAGCGGTATTTGGTTCGTCATCGCCGTTCTACAGTCTTCAGAAATGGTCTTTCCAAATCGTCAGCATCGACTGTGATTCTACCACGATGTTCCCTTGTTCATCTCTACAGGCTTCGGTTCGGGGTTTGTTTCCGTGGCATTTTGGTAAAACTTCCGAACCTCATTCCTGGAGTAGCATCTCTCAATTTCCTGGACCGCGCGCTTCTCATGCTCTTTCTTCTTAATCCTGAGAAGCCGGTGTTCGTCTCTCCTCTTCCGCTCATAGAGCTCTTGAGCAGCTCTGGTCCTTCTATGCAGCGCCGCTTTATATGCATCTTGCTTAGCTGCATGTGCCAGGGGTTTCGTTGTGATAGACTAGTATAACCCAGCACATCAGAAGCGGCATCTCTGATGGGGTTTTGGCAGTATTTCCAATGGTCTTCGATGCTTGATGCTGGCGGTATTGGACCTCTTAAGAGATTAAGAGACACTCGATCGGAAAAGGACTTGGCGATCTCTTGCGTTTGTAGCCGTCTGACGTCGAATATCCTCATAGCATTAATTTGTTTTGGCGTAGTTTGGGATATCTGCAACCGTACCTTGTCTATAACAAGGTAATGGTCCGAGTCGATGTTGGCTCTTCGGAACGTACGGACATCAATAATACTGGAGGAGTGCCTTGCGTCGATCGCAATGTGATCAATCTGGTTGACTGTTGATTGATCAGGAGTTCTCCAAGTCCCCTTGTGTATATCGAGATGTGGGAATCGCGTGCTAGCTACGATAATGTTTCGCCCCGCCGCAAAGTCGATTAGCCTGAATCCGTTATCGGAGGTGGTGTCGTGCAAGCTATATTTTCCGATTGTTCCACCGAAGATACCCTCTCTTTCTATCTTTGCATTAAAATCACCGAGGACAATTTTAATGTCATAGGTAGTAACGTACATACATTTATTAGTTAACAGTTGAGAAAGGGCCCAAAATCTAGAAATGAATTCATTAAGAGAAAATCTTACTTTTAAGCCTACAAACATAGGTGAAACTAACGCAAGTGTCCCCGGATTTTAAGACTCCAAATTCGCCTGAAAGTGATAGATAGATATAACCACAGTGCTGAAGGTATATAGAATATTGCTTTCCACACACCACCCTATTTCTCTTAATTGTTGGCTCACTGAAACCGCATGAGCTCCATATACGATTTTGATTTGCTAAGAAGTTTGAATAAAGTCAAATCTTTAATATCATCGAATTCCGTTCATGCTCAATGTAAACACATAACAACCACCTAACATTTAAGACTTCCCATGCCTAGCTTAAGACATTGGGCCAATTCGGCCAAGAATACATAAACTCAAAAGTTCATTTTCAACACAAGTGCCGTGAGTACTTCAGTGTTTCTTTAAAACTTTCGACTAAAGAGACGGGAAATGCAATTTCAATTTTGAATGATTGCTTCGGTGTCCGACAAAAATGGACGCACTCTTTAAAGGACAATGACTTTCGGGTCTGCATGAGGAATGTTTGGACCCTTAATATTCACGTGCAGGCGAATAAATAGCATAGGCCCTTTTGGAAGTGCGATGGGATGGAACGGACATAAGGAGAATGAAGAACTGTGAAATATACTATGGTGATTGTTATAGGAAATCACAAGGTTAAATCCGTTAACATTACCGAAAACATGCCCCTATGACACTACGGAAGACAAGGACGATACCACAAAGAATGTCCCATATTCGATTCGACAAAACAAATGAGCAATCCTAGTACGATTTTAACGCCAGGGTACGAAAGGAGGATGTCATTGGTACGACAGTTGGTAAGTATAGCCTACATGACACCACGTCTGGCAACAGACTTAGACTTATTGACTTTGCAGCGGAACGAAATATCACTATAGCAAGAACATGGTTTCCTCATCTCAATATACTCAATGGACATAGCTGTCTCCGTTTCATGTAACGCTAAATCGCAATGCGATAGACGTAAGGCATGCCTGCCCTGGCGGTGCAAATGCGGACTTCCCAAGTGAAACAACATCGAGGAACTACTGTGAGAAGATATAACGTAGAAAAGCTGCAATTACAAGAGACCACCAGAATCTTCGCCGAACGCGTAACCCGAAATCTCTCAACAACTCCTATACCACCAGAGACTGATGTGCTGGGTTTCATCCGACCACCACCCAGAAATCCCTGGTTTGGCGAAGAATGCCGACAAGCATACAAAGCAGTGCTGCAACGAAGTAGAAGAGCTGCTCGTGAGCTCTGCGAGATGGAAAGAACATGAACTTCTCCTGAAGAAGGAAAAGAGAACGAGAAGCGCGCGATCGAATTTTTACCAACAGGTTAAAAGAATGTATTAAGGCAAAAAGACTGTGTAGAAGACTATATAGAGATGAAGAAGGAAATCTTTTAGTAGAGTCCCAGTCAGTGTTGAGAATATGGAAAAACTTTCTGCAGGCTGTATAGCGCCGACGAATCCCAACAACTTGTCAGAATAGATCATTCAATTTAGACGATGATAGTCAAAACTTCGCCCACCTGACCAAAATGAAGTAAAGATAGCAATAGATAGAAATTTAATAGAGCAGCTGAACCTCAAAAATTACCGGCAGAGGTATTCAAAGCTCCTGGAAATTACTTTCTGGAGAGCATACACCAAATCATTTCTCGGATCTGGTCAGAAGAGTGTATGCCTAATGAATGGAATCTCAGCACCGTATGCGAGATCCACAAAAAGAGGAGATCCCATCAATAGCATAAGTCTCCTTAACTTTAGATACAAGATCTTATCTTCCATATTGTGTGAACGTGTGAAACATCAATCTAACAATCTGATTGGTCTCTATCAGTGCGGTTTCAGACCAGGAAAGTCCACAATCGACCGAATCTTCACATTCCAGCAGATCATAGAAAAATCTCAAGAATGCCAAATCGATATTCACCATCATAGATATTAAGGCCGCATATTACAGCATTTATGGATATGAGCTATGTAGAGCCATTTTTAGTTTTGGCATTCCTGACAAACTCGTTGGTCTGTGCAGAATGACGTTTGAGAATGCCCACTGTTCCGTCAAGGTGGGCAACGACTTAACCGTAACTTTTGATGTCAAAAAAGGTTTTTGGCAAGGTGACGTCTTGTCATGTGACTTCTTTAACATCATACCTCAAAGAATTGCGCGGAACTTACAAGTAAAAATCAGCGGCACAATGTTTCAAAAGCGTGTACAACTACTAGCGTATGCCGATGATATCGACATAATTGGGAGAACTCAACGGACTGTTACCGTTGCTTTATTGAACCAAACTTTACTGTCTATTTGTATAATAATACTTTGGCCACATTCCGAAAAACTTTTCCACCACTCTCGGCAAATGCTGGCCTCCTCGGTGTCCAAGCGACACTTTCCTATGAATCTGACATCCAAGTCATATTTGATTCTATCTAAAGGCTCCACTCGCCTTTAAAACGCATAGTTATTGCTATTGGTACTCAGTTGCTGCTCAGTTGTACGCGGTTTGTGCTGCTGATGCAATACTTTTCTGTGAAGCAACCAAAGAGACTAAATCATGGTCGACTTTGAAAACTTGACACATTTGTGTTGTCTTCAATCTGTGGAAATGTTCTCATCTCATTTGACCGACTATCTATTCATATAACCGAGTAGTTGGACAAGTGTTAAATTATGAACTTGGTGGGCTCTGTTAAACAACTGTCTATGTTGTAATATTTAAATTATCATATTCTTAATATTTAAAATAACTCAGTTTAATTGTTGTAAACTTTTTTTCTTTCAGAACTTAAACAACTCAAAAATCACAGCAAACCTTGTCGCACAAAACCAATCACGGACCGATGACGCATGTTGGACAGTTGGAATTTATAAAAAGAAACGATTGAATAAATTCTCAATTGGCGTTCAAGAATGTAGTGGCTCTTTAATTCACCCAAAAGTCGTACTTACTGCGGCCCATTGCGTACAAAATGCCACCTTGAATCGACTTAAAGTTTTTGCCAGAAACAGTCATCCAATTCCTACAACAACAAATGCCAATGTCAGTTCTGTTCAGAAACGTCAAATCGAAAGTATAGCGATACATGACACATTCAATGCAACTCATCCCAAGCGCGATATCGCTCTCATATTCCTTCAAAAACCTTTTAAACTATCTTTTGGCTTAACAACGGTATGTTTATTAAAAAGTAGCATCGATTTGAGTTATGTTCAATGCGTCGGAACTAATTGGAAGGCGTTACAAAAACAATCTAATTTATCAATAGTTCCTAGAGAAAAATGCCAACAAGTTTTGAGGTTCACAGATCTACGCTCTGGTTTCAAGTTAAATAAAGGCTTCATGTGTGCTAATAGAGGAAACTACGATTGGATACTGGATGGAGGAGCACCATTGACCTGTTCGATTTGCGGAAAATCTGGACAAATGGTGCAAGTTGGCCTTATGTCATGGGGATTTGATGATATGTCATTTCCGTATGTATTGACAAGCGTAAGAGAATATCGGAATTGGATTTCTAAAATGTTCAAAGAGAGGAAATTAAAACTTGAAACCTGTAATTTTAAAGAACGAACTGTAAATAAGAATCAACTTGTTTAATAGTTCTAGGGATGACGACTTGTTTAGATTGTAACGTTCAATAAATAAGACTAAAACAGAAACTTATTATTGTTTGTTTACTCGTATGTTTCTCATGGTAACATCTCCGGTAGATTTTTCCTAACATTTCAGTGATTTCAACAACATTAAACAGATGTAAGTAAGTGACATTTGATGACATACATACGAGTATATGTTTGGGCTCAAGGTATTAAGTATGATCTAGATTCAGCAAAAAGTATTGCAAAACCAAAAAACAGTGTACTTAAGCACTCGGTTGCAGTACTAACTATGACATTCACAAATTTAGTAGATCAGCTAGAAATTGACACCTTTAAGCCTTATGATGTTTGCACATAGCGCGAAGGATAACTTTCTAGGTGTTTCCTTTGATACCAGACAAATGTGTAATGTGTGCCTATTGTAAAATATCAGAAAAGCCAGGATTGTTCTTAGTGATACCACTGGATTTACACTACTTCGGGTGTCTGGTGGATAAGTGGATAACTACTACTTTTTACTACTTTTACCAGGCTCCAAAGAACAACCTATCTCAGCTGCGTGGAGGTTTTCCCTAGACAAAGCGATGAATTTCCCTTCGCTTGATATTCACATCATGGTCTGCACACTTAATGCAATCGCCCATTCAAAAAGAAGCAGTCTTCACAGACGGGAGTTTTGTTGATCTTGTGCGCTGACTTCTTTTCGACATTGATCTTGGGTACATACCGTCTGATGCTGCGAAAATACGAAATCCTTGTGCCCAAAAATGGTTACAGTTAGATTTCGATCGGCACGATCTGGTATCTCTTCGGCGGGCAACAACGTTAGATTTCAATTCTTGTTGGGAAAACTTTCGTGTGTCTTCCAAACGGAGATATACGCAATTATGATGGCAATTAACTACATTGTGAAGGATTTAAGTTCCGTTTAAAGCTTCTCTCAAAGCAGTCGGAAAGTGGAATTCATTGAGTCTTCTTTGAGTCCCGGGTCATAATGGGAACACGAGATATGAAATTGCCAATGAACTTGCTAGTCAAGGCTTAGAGGAGAGTTTTTCAGGACGCGAACTTCTATTACGATTACTTGTAGGTGTCCTCAGTTAGGGTTGAGGCTTATGAGCATAACTGCGGGTGCCATGACCACTATAATGCATCCCGACGTTTTTAGGATGTTAGTATTCTTTTCTACTGTCCCTCAGTCTGAAATCCTGTAGATGTTTATAGGCTTCATTACGAGGCACTACGCTTTGGCGAAGTCTCTGGATAAAAGAGACGCTGTGTGAATATGAAATGTCGATTTGATTAACAGATGGCATAACTATATACTAATGGTTTGTGTCAATGATAAGAAATATGGTACGAGTATTTTGGAGGGTAAACAGCTGTCAATATGTCATAGATTGTGATTGTACAAAATATAACACTTTTTTTTGTCGTCTTGAAAAAGTCGAATTTTGTGCCAGCTAAGGACCATTTGCAGTCAGATTTTTGTAAATTATTTTTTTTTCAAAAAAAGCGCTGCTGAAAGTCATCGATTGCTATTGGAAGTATATGGTGAACATGCTCTAACTCAAAAGATTTGTGAAAGTAGATTTGTTCGTTTTAAAAGTGGTGATTGTGGCATCGACAACAAAGACCGTAGAAGACCAGAGCATAAATTCAAAGATGTAGAATTGCAAGCATTATTATAGTAGATGAAGACCCGACTCAAACACAAAATCAGCTCGCAGAAGCATTGATAGTTAATCGTACAACTGTTTCCAAACCTTTAAAAGCATAGAATATGCCCAAAGGCACGTACCAGTTATTTTCCATCATGACAATGGTCGCCCACACGTTGCAAACCAAGTAAAAAAGCTTTGGAAAATATTAATTGGGAAGTTCTGCCCAACCCGGTGTATTCATTAGACTTGGCCCCTTCTGATTACGATGCAGTACGCACTTTTAGAACAGGGCTTTCATTCTTACGAAGAAGTGAAAAATTGGCTTGATGAATGGTTGGCTTCAAAAAATGAGCAGTGGTATTGCAATTGCAAAGAAGATGGGAAAAAAGTCATATCTAACGATGGCCACTAGTTTGATTATTGAATTGTGTTTTTTTGAGTAAAAAAATCGACATTTCATATTCATACACCTATTACTTAAAAATAAGGAGGATGAAAGAATGATGGAAAACGCATTATTCTATGCATCTCTTCAGGAGATGCATCTTTAAGACTTTAAAGATTGCTGCTTGAAAAGAAATCGAGAGTTTCGATTGCAGCAATAAATCGAAGACGAACACGGAGGTTCGGAGGTATCTTTTAGCGAAGAACCGGTGGCGTGAAGACCGGCCAGACCACTCTCCTTCCAATGTAACTATAAAAATTATGTTTAATGTTAGAACATGATCGGATGCCCAGATAAAGAGCTTTTTTTATTCTGCTTTATAAAGGCAAGGGCGACACGCAAAACTGTAACATCCATGCTTTTGTTCTAAGTGAAACAAACAAAGTCCATGGCAGTCAAAGTATTGTAGTTTTTTCAGGGGCCGGTCGATGCGCAGCGGGATTCAAGGTTTACAGAAAACGATGGGTTCTCAGCGATTTGGAGAAGTGTTTTTATATGGACAGTGCTAAGATCTCAAAAAATATCCGACACACACACACTCATATATAAGATTGTTACGTATGTTAAGTGAAATATATTGTGATAACCACTCAAATGTGAGCAGCGACATCTAGCAGAAAATGTCGAAGACCAGAAGGTTTCGATATTGGAATAACAAAGTCTGGAGACTGGAGAGTGGAATCGAATTTTCTAGCAAATTGGAAATTGTATGGGACGCTGGATGACGTGGATTGTTCTCGAAGTATGTCATTCGAGTATAAATACCAGCATCCCAAAGGTATGCAAATCAGTTCTAAAGTGTCAAATTACACTGTGTTAATTAGAAGAAGTGATTAAGTGGTTTAAGTAAAAGATAAGAAAAGTATAAGTGGTTGAGAAATTGAATTGTACTGAGAGAAAGAATGAAATAGTGAATTGTAACTGTACTGAATAAAGGGATTTGTATTGAAAAGAATAAGTTCTATCATTTGTACCCACACAAACATTTTACAATATTATACGATGACTTCAAAATGAATGCGAGAATAACCGGAGAAATCGAGGTTAAAATAGTATTGCACATTAGTACACGTTTCTCATAAGTAATGATATGATAGCCAGTGGAAGACTCAATAAGTTGATTAAGGCAGTTGAAGATAATAGGTTACGAACCAGTAGTATAGGGTTTTCCAATAAGGACTTGCCAACTTTTTTTTTTTTAATTAAACGCAAACCATTTGAGATATTTCAAAAACTTTATTATCGGCTTGAAGTACAATCAAAACATTTATGAATGGAACTCGACTTCGTTCATATGGGCACCGCGGGCACGTTTGCAGCGGTCGATTCGTTGGACCCAATTTTCAACGACTGGCCACATATTTCGGTTGAAACGGCCGCTATTTCGCCTTCAATGTTGGCTCTGAGCTCTTCCAACGTCATTGGCATAAACCAATGACTTAACGTAGCCCCACAGAAAATAGTCAAGCGGCGTTAAATCGCGCGAACGAGGCGGCCAATCGACTGGCCCATTTCTTGAGATAACACGCTCACCATACTTACTCTTCAATAAATCGATTGTAGCGTGTGCTGTGTGGCTTGTGGCATCATCCTGTTGAAACCACATGTCGTCCAAGTCCATATCTTCCGATTCGGGCCAAAAATAATCGGTGATCATGGCGCGATAACGCTGACCATTCACAGTAATGTGACGATCGTTATCGTCGACGAAATAAAAGGCCCAATAACGCCGCCGGCATGCAAACCGCACCAAACAGTAATTTTTTGTGGATGAAGTGGTGATTCATGAAGCACATGTGGATTTTCACCCGACCTATAACGCTTATTTTGCTTATTGACGAACCCATTGAGCCAAAAATGAGCTTCGTCACTGAAGATGATTGTGCGATGAAATTCATCATCTTGGCGCATCTTCTCCAGAACCCAATCGGAGAACGTACGTCGCTTCAAATGGTCCATCGGCTTCAATTCTTGAGTTATCTTGTATGGGTGTAAACCAAGATCCTTATGCAAAATACACCATAATGTAGTCTGAGCGATGCCCAATTCTTGAGAACGCAGTGGAATTGACTGATTTGGATCGTTTGCTACGGACGCCTGAACGGCAGCGATATTTTCGACACTTCGACCAACCCGTTGTCTCACTGACCCAGCAACATCACACAACGAATATGTAGACTCAAAATTTTGCACTAAACTTGTTATTGCCTGTCTACTAGGGCGAGAATTACGACCGAAAATTGAAGTTAACCCTCTGAAAGTTGCAGTCACCGACTCCGAATTTCGGTAGAAAATTTTTATAATTTGCAAACGTTGCTCGTTCGTGTACTTTACCATGATGAAAATGTTGAGTTTACTGAATAAATTGACAGTGACAGTTTGATGATTAGTGATAGAGTGCGTTCACAAATTAAATTCAAAGTTGCCTAGTCCCTATTGGAAAAACCCTTTACTAAGGCCGAACTGTTGACAGCAATTTAGAAGAATTTGTCCTAACAAAGTAGGGTGACGCAGCGATTACGTTCGTCTGTTACAAGTTATACACTGAAAGATGGAAAAATAAGTTCTGAAGTCGTCACTCTTTCAGTACGCAATAATAAAACTCGGAGAGTCAAAACACATTTTTATGAAATAGCCTTTTATTTGTTCACCATATAGAATCACCCTAACCCCTATTTACTATTTAGTGTTAGTTAATTAGTAACAGATATAAGAGTTTGGCTCACACAGAACTACTCGCCTAGGGTTGCCAGAAATATTTGAAAGAAACTAGTCCTCAAACTTGAAAATCCCAGATTTTTCCGGTCAAAATTTGGATTCTATTTTGAATCCAAGTACAAAAGTAGGACAAAAACACAGGTGATATGTAAAAAAGTGTATTAACGTACTTCACGTTTGAGATATTTTATAACTATATACATATGCCAATGAAATGTAATACTTTAAGACTATTTACGGTATATCACATTTATTAGAAACAATCAAAAATCAAAAAAAAAAAAGGAAATAAATCCAGTAAATATAATTTTTTTTCATGACAAATAATTAATAGTTTTCATATGCAAAGTTGTGAGATTATTAAAATCTACTATGCTAATTATATTTTGCATTAGATTTAATTTTGGCTAGTATGTCACTATTACTTGTGATTAGGAAATCATGACATGATTCGCAACTCAATCCTTGAAAATTAAATTTGGTTAAAATTATTCCTTTTGCGGTTCCAGGTGCCAATTTATTTCTTTTCTTTGTCCACTGGGAATTAGTTAAAGAATAAAACTCCTTCTACATCGGCGTTGTGACTAGGAATTGTGAAGTAAAACTAGGCGATCTTAATTAATTCACTGTATAAGTCTATAGAACTACAACTTTTAAAATATTCAGTCCATTTTGTGTTCACATTTGTTTCATTGCAGAGAGATAGATTATCCATATAGCGCTTGAGAATACAAAATTGATCAAATAATTTACTATACTGTACATTAACACCTTTTTCCTGAATATATAGCAAGCATGGCTGAAACGATTCCCAGGTTAAGATTTTATCATTAAACAACATCCATGAAAAAACTTTAAAACCTTCGAAAGGTGCTAACCACGATTTAATGTATTCAACAGTTACATTATAAAGTTTATTGCTGTTGATTTTAAAAGTCTCAACTTTTTCTTGTAACCCTCTATCAACAAGCTTCTTAAAAATCGATTTAATTCTAAGAGGAATAAAGTTCCTATTAATTCTCTCTTGTATATTGTTTACAATATTTTCTAAAGTATCCACCGTTTCAATAATAGATATATCTTGTTTTTCAAGTTGTTGAATACTATAATTAAATATTGACATTAGAGAAAGTACAAGAAACAAATACGCCTCGCTTAAATCGTCTCTAAAAAATTCGAGTAATATTTTCGGTGGGTTTTCAACATCTTCAAAGTAAGAGTTTAAAGTTTCAAACAGAAGCAAAAGCCTTTCAACTGCCGGGTAGAGAGAAAGCCATCTGGTTTTTCAATGGTATTGTCAAGGAACTCAGCAAAATCTCGAAGTCTTTCTGTCCTTACCGTATAGATAAAGAAATAGTTATATATTTTTAAAATGATTATATCGACATCAGCTGGCAGAGTATCACATCCATGGAAGATCGCATTATTCAGTTCATGTGGTGGACATCCTACTCCAATCATTTTTTGGTTCACTATAGATTTCAGCTTCGAATAGACATTATTCGAACCTTTCCTTTGTCGACCACCAAAGTTTGTGTTGCAATTATCAGCACAAAACCCAATACATTTTGATAATATATTATTTTTTGTAAGAGTTTCTACAATAAGCTGGGTTATTGTTTCAGATTTATCATTTTTTTCGAAGGCAAGGCCCAAAATCTTACACTTAGTTCCACCGTTTTTAAAGCAGGGAACTTTTTTAAAGCTAAATGATTACTTGCATCCGTTTGAACACTTGTGTAAGTAATCGTTTTTAAATCACACAATACCTGTGATACAGAAAACGGGCCAATAACATTGGTGATGATCGCTGTAGTCTTGATCCTTGCGCAAGACCGTTGCTTACAGATATTCGAGTCAAAGTATAATTTTTGATTTAATTTAATCGTGCAATCAAGCGAATTGAAAAATTGCTGATGAATATATTTAGTATGGTGTACCATTGTTGCCTCTGCTGCTTCCAAATGTTTGTGATGGGCCGCCGGTCTGCTTACAACGAACGAATCCAACACTGCTGATGGCGATGACGCTCGTATTTTCGTGAAATGTTTCGACGTCGTTTAAAATCGGACAATTGCAAATACAGTAGTTCACCTCCCAATCATGTTTGCCTTTTTTAAAGGAAGTAAACTTTTTCTTTAATTCGTCATTAAAAGTGCATTTTCTCCAGGGCATTGTGGGCTGCTGAAAGCCTATCATATTTACATTTGGAAACACAACTCTCAAATTTGGCATATACTCGTATGTATTACCTTTGAAGATCTTTAATCAGTCTTATGGTAATGAAATATTTTGTTATGTTGCCTCTTCTATTCCACAAATCGAAAATAATTCACTATCAAAAAGCGCGAATCAAACTGAATTAGGATTTTTTTGAAGTTTGACAGCTGAAAAGCTTTTGTTTATTTTGAATTTCCTTTCCTCAATTTAGTGGCTGTGTTTGTTTGTGCGACTGGTGTAATCCACGACTAATTTTTGAGTAGACAATAAATAATAAATATTAGAGAAGTGCTTTCAATGATGAATTATGAAAAATCCCGGACAAACCCGAACAATTGAGGAAAACTATCCCGGACATTCCCCGCACAACCCAAAAAGAGTACATGTCAGGGAAAACCCGGACAGATGGCAACGCTATGCTCGCCATACATTTTGTTTTATTATAATGAGGTGTGATATTTAGAAAAACCTGGCTCCAATTACAAAGAAGATTGGAAAAAATGGCTCAAAATCATCGCAGTCTTTTTTGATAGATAAATGCTTTCTGAATTTAAAAGTTTGCATGAAAAACCCGCGACTATTTTTCACATACAATACATATACGGACGATGTTCAAATATCAACGTATCAAAACGTGGTCCATGTAAAAAGGCGCGATCGGGAAAACACTTCAAAGAAAACAAATCAGCAGATGTAACCATATTCAACGAAGATAGTATGTTAGGGGTTCCCAGTTGAGAATTTGCAAGATAAAATTTTGAATGACTTGCGGGGTAATATAAGCGAGCGAGGTATCATTCGAGTCCTTAAGGTTACTGGGGCAAAAGTCCGTTCATGATTGAATAAGTTTTGATTCGTGAATGTCGTTATTTTTGTTCTCATTTCAATATTTGACAGTTAAATGATGAACCGAGCACGCAACTGATCTGTTCGCAGATGCAAAGGTTCAGACAAGAAAGAAGAACGATTAACACAACTATTTCTGGATAATCAACATCAGCAGAGACATCATAGGACATCAACATTGAAAGCACATCAATTTCGAGGCGATATTACACAGAAAATCTTTTGCGTGAAATCTGTATAAGAGTATAGTAAGAAACGCACTGTTCAGAGATGAAACACATTTTCATATTCTGCCGAACTTCTCCTTATTTTTCTAACCAGGGTGAAACAGTGAGTCCTGAAGTGTACAGCGAAATGATGGATGAGTTTCTGTCGGCGCAACTGTAGCTGTTTTCGGGATACAACATCAGAACGCTTTTCAACACCTTTAGAATCACGACGGTAAAGCTGAGGGCAGTTCTTCCGAGTAAATTTATTAGCAAATACGGAGACATTCACTGGCCTTCTCTCTCGCTGGACCTCACATCCTGCCTCCGTCTTTTTTGTGTGGTTACTTCAAAAGTTAAAATGAATATTCCCCGAACGATTCTGAGTCTCCACGAAAATATTCGCCCCTGAAGTCGCGGTCATTACATCTAGTGCTTCAAAAATATCTTGAAAGAAGCGGATGTCATTAAGACAGTCTTATCTTATGCTCTAAGTCTTTATTTAAAAAAAAATATGTATGATTTTTAGGCAATGGATTATATGTAAAGAACGTGTTCAGGGGTCGATAGCGTCAACAGCTTAAGCCTTATTATTTCCAAGTTATTGTAGTTCCGAGACAGCAATCCTCTTAACGTAATCATCAAGCTGTGCTATTTTAGGACGGCATAAAATGAGATCGGCGAAGAACTTGATACAAAAATATTCAGGTTGGACATCTCAGGGTCTGAACCTGCGTAAAGACTAATTTCGGTTATTTATCTTGAATGTAACCTGACTAAGCAAATGCTATCCAAAGTCTTCAGAAAGTCTACGGCATTCATATTGTGATTCAGTAGAAAGACTCCTCACTTGCGACGTTTTACGTGTGGGCGGTGCACGCTTCAGAGACCATTTAATTTGAGGGTCCAACTTATGCTCGCTTCAGAATGCAAATATTAATGTTTTCAGATACACGCAAACCAGATATACCCAAACAAATTTTTAATTTTGCCGAATTAAACTGAAGAGCCTATAAATCAAAAGATTCAGTAGTATAGTAAGCACAAATGAAGAAATATTGTTGTGTACGTGATGTATAAGCCAAAGAAATTTCAAGTCGCAGTTGTAAAAAATGACACCTTTATCTATGTATTCTTGGAGAAAGAGGTGACCACTAATGTGTTGGGTCAAAGCCGTGGTTAATGCCCTATTTCCCTAGAGTTCGTTTCAAATTACGCACGTTTATGATTGATAATATTTGTTTATCCATTAGCTATCGTAATAACTAATGACAATGTGAGCCTTATCAATATGTATACATAACTAACGATTATCTGATAAACTTTCCGGACAACAAAAATAAATCAAATGTGACGCGAGGCATAACGTCTAGTTACTAGTTCTAAATTATGTTTATCACACCACTTAATTAATCGCTGACATTATGGTGCTTATATTTAAATATCGTCCGAAATCAATCATCCCCCAATTCAACCCTGTCGTATCTTATCAAATTACGTACCGTACTCATCGGATATAGGGGCAATGTAATGTTTACAAAACTTACCCGAAAGTTTGCCATATATCGAAGCACATCACGTTCATCCAAGCGAAAGCTGCTATTAAGCTAAAGTAAATAAAAAATGCTGAAATTAATTTAAAAAAAAAAAAAAAAAAAAACAGAAAATCAGTAAATAACAAAGTAAATGAAGAATATTATTTGCTGTAAAAGATTTACCATAAGTGAAGCAAATATTGTCAGTCGGTGGAGCTATTTGACCAATAGCAATGCCCAAGTAAGCAACGAATAGACTTATGACCAAACAAATAAGAATCTTTCCAGGCAAGTTCCTGAGTTTTGGGATCGAAAGATACACCATTAAGGTCAGGGCATAAAACACACTCGAGATCAGCAAACCAATGGAGTATAAATTGAACTTGATGACATCCTTGCCTACATCTTCGAAGCAGAGAAAAGTATATAACTGAAGTTGAATTAGATTAGGGGTTATTTTGATTTTACTATAATTTTTTTTTTCGTTTTTTCTTTTCATACATTTTAAGGTAAACAAACTTGGACGACTCTTACCTTTGATATACCTGTAGAGCCACTCCGTATCTTCTCCACACAATAATTGGTATTGTCAAACGTTTTATGGATAAACGGCAGAAAAACAGATCCGTCTTCATCGCTGAAATTGTGATCGTCATCAGGATAATCAGGATCTGGATTTAATTTGTACTTCTTGCAGTCCAAGCCACGGAGAACTCCGAATACTATAAGAAATAAAAAAATACATGTACTCGTATAACTTGTCTGAACCGAGTCGAATTTAAAAGTAGTTCTAATATGAGACTAGTCTTTTAAGTCACAGATAATTTTTCAAAGAAGCTTCAATTAATGAAGAGCTTTAATGATCAAAAAATATTGGTTATATCTCCTTATCAGTCATTCATTCTTCTTCAATCAATGCGATTTCAATCACAGAAGGCTATCTCATTACACCTACCAGAAAAACAATTTAAAAATCCGCTTTCTCTCCATATCGATAGGCTATCAACATTTCGTCTATTCTCCTTTTCAAAAATTAGATTCTGACAATAGCTTAGTTCACTATATTCTCAACACGTGTGTCGCTATTGCAATCCTTGGTTAAAATCCTGCAGGAAACTAGTCCTAAACGAGCATCATCTAAGTAATGTACATACGTCCCCTAAAATTCTCTAATATATTTTAGGCAGGGTCAATCCATTCAAAACGGGGCAAAAAAATCAAAACCCAATATATCATCTTACAGGACATCGCTCTAAGTTTCACGAAGAAATCCTGGTACATTGCTGTTAGTTTAGGCAGAAAACTGAGATGGAAAGAATGTGTTTATAATAAAAAAAAAGCTATATTTGCCCTCTAATCTTGTAAGAATCCCTTAAGGCCAAAAAGAGGTCTATAACCCAATGTCTCCTGCAATCCTTCCTTATGGTGTTGCCATCTATTGGCTTGGAACAACCGTATTGAGAACCTCCTTCAAAGTGATTAGAAGTGATTTTTGTTTCGGCTTAAAAAGTGCGGAAAAATAAGAAGCATACTTTTAGCCAATGAATTTACAAGTGCTCGGGGGCCGAGGGCGACAACATATTTGGTGTGACGATCCCGAGGCCTGGGTTCGATTCCCATCGGGAGACAAACTATTTTTAGTTCTAATTTTTGTTAAATAATAAGTGAAGTGAAAAAAACAAAAAATCAATTGATGGATTGTGGAGAGCGGTCCGCTATGCCAATAGCGGGATCTGCGGAGATACCAGGCGATACCAGGTTCGAGCCAAACGCCAAAGGCAAAGAGGAAGCTAAAGCCAACCTCTAACCCGTTACAGCGTCCCACCCTGCCAACGTCCACTGAAAAGCTTGGTGGATTGAGGGTCTTAAACAATTTCGCTTCATTGGCGGCAGCACGAGAATCGGACGATGAAGAGGAGGAAATCTTGTCCATAAGTAGCAGCATCAAATTGCTGCAGCAGAGGGTACAGGCCATAAAAGAACAGCAAATGGTCAGAAGGAAGAGCATGAGCTATCCCAACAACAACAGCAGTCGCAGCTTGCTCAAAAGCAGTCGCAACAAAAAGTACAGTCAGCACAAGGGCTATAACAACAAAAAGCAAAACAAAAGAAACAACAACAACAAGAGCAGCCACAACAACGGCAACAGCTAAAACAGCAGCAGCAGTAACAACAACAAAAACAACAACAACAGCAGCAGCAGACGAAGAAGAAGGAGAAGGTGCCTCCTATCAACACCTATAAATTGGAGGTACTCGTAAATGCAACCAAGGACCTGTGTAAGTTGGTCATTGGAAGTAATTTTAATATTAAGCGATTGGGGAACGATCGCCATGCCATCCACTGTAATACAGTGGAGGGCTACGCGAAAGTGAAAGAGCTCCTAAAGGAAACGACGACGGAGCACTACTCATACACACCGAAGTGTGAAAAGCGGCAATCGATGCTGCTGAAGGGGTTGGAACCGTCTTCTGATCCTGAGGAGATCCTAGCACTGCTCAAAGAGAAGGAGGGCGAAGGACTCTAGTTTGTGGGGGTAAAGCCATTTACCACAGCCAGAGCTAGGCGGGAGAAACGGAGTCTATCGTTCTTCTTGGTGCAGCTCAGTCCCGAAAGCCGGCTGGATAGTCTAAGGAGTATCAATGTCCTAGACTACCAGGTGGTTCACTGGGAAAAATTAAAAAGGAGCGAAGGCGTTATACAATGCGTTCGCTGCCAGAGGTTCGGGCACGTCGCGTCGAACTGCCAAATGCAGCCTCGATGCGTGAAGTGCGCAAAGAACCACAGTTCCGAGGAGTGTGCTCTGGGTAGGGACGGAGCATCCGATAGGACGCAGCTCTCGTGCGTGTTATGTGGGAAGGTGGGACACACCGCAAACTATCGGGATTGTCCTAAGTTCACCGACATTAAAAAAGCAAAATTGGCTCGGCAGCAGAAGGTGGAGGTCAAACGTTCACCTGTCGTAATGGGTACGCACATGGTGGAGCAAACTCTGAAGGTCATTGCGGTGAATGCTAATTCACTGATTAGGATAGAACGAAGAGCCGCGATGTTTAAATTGTTACAAGACAAAACTCCTGATGTGCTTTTTGCTAGCGAAACCAAGCTAACCGATAATCACAAACTGGAGTACAATAATTATATTGTTAGAAGAAGAAACCGACCCAGATCCAAAGGTGGAGGTGGTGTCGCGATCTTCATTAAAGAAGGTGTAAAATTTCACAGAGTGTACAAGGGAGTGTTGCGCAGGTTCCGGGTGTTGGAGGCAGTTGTCATTTACATACCGCTCCGCAGTGGAAAGCGGCTGTACTTGGCCTCTGTTTATGCACCGGAGGCTTCACAATCTACCCTATTCATTACAGAGCTCGACACGCTTTTTCGACTTCTGAGGCTGGAATCGGGGGAGAACTATTTTACTCGTATAATCGGCGGGGATTTCAACGCTAGACACAGAGATTGGGGAAATAATTTGCCAAATACTAGAGAGAACCTACTACTCGATTGGTGGGGTTAGCACGATGTCATGTACACACTCGGTCTTAAAGCGACGGATAACCTGTCGTTTCCCAGAGGCGGGTCTTATTTGGATTTATTGCTGTACGACGAACGTATACGACTGACAGGTACGAATTTACAAACGCTAAACTGTCTGCGCACATTCGTGTATGACAGCGACCATTGCGGTTTGAGCACCGAAATTACAGTTACCAACGAAATTGCAGAATTGGAGGAGTTTGTCCAAAGATATTCTTACAACTACAGTAAGACTCGATGGACACGCTTCTCCGCAACCTTGACAAGAGCGCTCTCCTCGAACACGCTCCACCCACCGTCCAATAGGAATTTGTCAAACGAGGAGATCGACAATTACCTAAAACAAATGGACGAGACAATTAAACAAACTATGGACACTACAATACCGCGGTATCGACGTACGACTAACGAAGACCTGTTCCGCAATCCTACTATTGACGCACTGCACCGACAGAAAAGTAGACTTCTGACAAGACTTAAAAACTTGTACAGACAGTTAACTGACAGACAAGACCCGGAGATTAGGACACTGAAGTCGTCGATTAAAAATATTCAAACGCTAATAAAAGAGAATTACAGAATTTCTGTAAGTTTGTATTGGAACAACAAGGTTCGGGCTGTAAACACCAGCAACCCGAATATGTTTCCGCAAATAAATAAAATATTTCGGAGAAGAAATCAAAACGACCTTCAGTGTCTTAAAATAGCCCGGACAACAGACAACGAACGGTTACTGACTATAGCAGGTATCGATCCAAATGAGGCCGCTGATGATGACGACTTTTTTGTGATCGAGAATCCACAGGAGAAGGTTGAGACCATAGGTGCGACTTTCCGGGAAGTATACAAGGCCATTGATATCATTGGAACTAATTATGACCTGGACAATCGCGTCTTGGTGCACCACTTCTGTATTCGAAATGAAATAGGGAACTGGCGATCCGAGGGCTCTGGTTTCACCCGGTTCAGCGATCAGGATACTAGAAAAAATTGGCGTAAGTTCTCGATCATTGGACAACACGGGCGGCCTCTTGCCTGTCGAAATGTAGACAGATAACTTGGAATCTGGCTAGATCAGTTTCTGTATTTTGGCAAAAATGTAGATGCTGCTCTGGCCAGAGCTAAAGGCGCTTTCGCCATTACAAAGAGACTGTTTTATAGCAGCCAACTCGATGCGAGGGTAAAGGTAATCTGCTACATGGCCCTTATCAGGCCATGCTGGTATTTGGTTGTCCCGTGTGGTTCAATGTACGAGCTTAATGGAAAAGATTCGGGTGTTTGAGAGGGCTTGCCTTCGCTTGTACAGAACACCAGAGTCGGAGTACAAAAAATTGTATCCTAATGAGGACCTTTACAACAGGGCAAATCTAATACGAGTGGACAACTTCGTAATTAAGCTGATTCGTAGGCTCATTGCAAGAGCAATGACCTCGACGAATAACCTGATATCTGGGGCTTACTACCCCAATTACCTTTACCACGAGAGTGTGCGATCTGACGGCTTCGTTCCACCGGAAGCATTTCTCTACCTAGATCAGAAAGGGTTGATCCAGGTATATCAGCGGTGTGGATCGACTCAGGTTCAGTAGGGCGGTAGGGAATCGCGATAAGAGTGATGTCGTTCGGCAGCACCAGCATTTCTGGTGGTTGAATGATGGAGAAGATGCTTCGTCGTCGTTTCCGTCAATTACCCACCAGCCTTACTAATGAGGCAGAGCTGACCAATCTGTTTTCTCTTGTAAATAGCGATGGCCAGCTTACATAGGTTTAGGTTAGCATCTAAGAAATATATACATATATTAGTATATACAAAGGTGTATATTAGTATATACAAAGGTGTATACTAATATATGTATATAATTGTGTATAATGTCTATGTGTGTGTATGTGTGTTTTGTGTATGTAGCTTAAGTAGAGTAAGGTTTATTTTAAGTTAGATATTAAGTTTTTATAAAAAAACAAAAAAAAGTCCATATGCTAAGTTTTTTCTTAACGAATATTTTTTCTTAGCCTTAAGTATACAATATAAATAATTCTAAATAAAATGTAAGTAAAGTCGAAAGACATAGATATAAGTATTTAGAGTAGCTTAGAGTGCCTGTGTGGGGCTAGTAAGTTCGTATAAGATTGTAAGTAATTTTAAGCTAGCATTTAAGCATTTTTTGTTAGGATGTAAGAGTTAGTGATTAAGAAAATAAAATGCAATTAAAAACTGAAAAAAACTGAACTGATGCATTTGCTTCTCATAGACGCACATACCAAGCATGGGGTATGCTAGTCTATGTACTTTCCGAATCAAACGATCTTCAACCTGAACTGAACTGAAATTGATATATCCTAATCAATATCAATCAATAAGACCATCTTCATCTTAACAAACGGCTCTTTGACTTAACCCAATACCCTTGACGGATATTTCAAATCAAGGGTGGGTGAGTCTGCCGCGCGTCTCCCAACGAGATAGCCCAAAATATAGAATCACACTCTTTTGGGTTCCGGTACACTCAGACATCGCAAGAAGCTGCGTCGCTGAGTTTTCTCAACTTGGATGTCTAGAAATAAATATTAGGTTGTACCACCGATTTTATAGTAAAAATGTAAAAGCCAATATTTTCTTGTCGACTTATTGTCATTAGAGATACTCCCATGCTTTGTGCAATCTCTCGCATCGATTTCGATGGGTTCGCATCCACCGTTACTCTTAAAATATCGTCGTCAACTAACGTTTCCGAATTCCCACGTGGTTCATTTTCGAGGCTGAAATCTCCCGAACGGAACTTTCCAAACCAGCCTCGTATAGTGCGTTCGTTTACCATTACATCCTCAAATGCGTCATAAATGTTTTTCATTGCAAATGACGCATTATGTTCCATTTTAAATTCGTAAAGGAAGAAGGTTTGAATTCGAACTGCCGACAGCGTGGTAAATCATCCCTAGAAAAAAAAATAACGGTACTTGTAACGAACCCGAAAATTCTCACACGTCAAGCACACGTACCACTCTATTTTATAAAAAAAGACAATTTAACGTTCTGGCACAAATGATCACTCGAAAGCTCCGACTCAGCGAAAATCGGACATTTCATGCGGTACAACCCAATAGTATCCAGCACCAAACAGTTGACAAGATCCCGAGCAGTCATTAAGGCTAGCCAATTATTAATACAGCGAGACAACTGTAAGACATGACATCTGGGTGACCAAATAGCAGTGATAGTTTTTCTAATTCAGCTATCAAAGTTAGCAATGACATCGACTTGTCAAAGTATTCAGTAAAGTGTGCCATTTCGTTACGCTCGCTTTACATTTACCAAGCGTGCGAAAATTATTAAAAAATATCGAAATTCCGGCTCAGTTGTAAATATGCAACTTGAATTTCCTCGTCAACATGGCTTCAGTGTGCAGGCAATTCTTCGCACCATGGAAAAGTTTGAGCGTGAGTACACTCTTTTTGATTTTAAGCCAGCAAACAGACAGAGATTGGTGTGAAATGAAGAAAACATACCCACCGTAACGGTCAGTATCGAAGAAGACCCAGACATGTCGATTCGGTGCCGATCAGCCAGAGTGTGAACCCGCCTTATTTTGCGGTTGGATTTGGGCCCACATCCCTATAAGATTGTGCTAACGCAAGAATTGAAGACGGACGACCATAGGCAATGCTGTGAGTTCGCTAATTGGGCGATGAAAATGTTGGTCGGAGATCCGGATTTTGGTCAAAAAATCATCTTCTTGGACGAGGCACATTTTTGGTTCAGCGGCTATATCAACACGGAAAATTTCCGTTATTGGAGCGAATACAATCCACAATTCAAGCATCAATGCATTCACAAAGGTTGACTGTTTGGTGCGGTTTATGGCATGGCGGCGTCATCGAACCTTATTTCTTTGGAAATGAGGAAGGAGACACCGTTCCCGTCAATGTTCTCAGGTATAGAGCGATGTTAACCGACTTTCTGTGGTCAGAGCTCGACGACATCGATATATCCGAGGCGGCCATTTGAATGATGTTCTATTCCACACATAATGACATGAACGTGGATTCAAAATAAAGCCAGAATCAATTTTATATCTCACACAGTCGTTGTTTTATTTAATTTTGTTTCCCCTATCGTTCTTATTTGGTCAGCCCTCGATCCCAAAAGACCAAGAGATCTGCTAAGCCTTAAGAAAGCTGTTATCTCCAACTTGAAAATAAAGGATGTTTTCTTAAGAGTTGAAGAATAACGAACAATAACGACTCGAAGTACGAATCAAGAACCTTTATTCATTATCAAGAATGCTTCATGATATTATGTTGTATGATCTCGGTATCTCGGTGCATTTTGTGATATGATGCTGTCGTGGAATCGAGTACTCATGGGCAGTATGATAAGAGCGCCATCCTGTTGGAACTACACATCGTCCGAATCAATGTCGTCCATATTTTCGAAGAAATAATCACTGATCATTGTCCGGTAACGTTGGCGATTGATTGTAACGCCATCTCTGTCCTCAATTTTGAAAACAATTAGGATTGATGTTGCACTGCACATCGAGTGTAATTTAATTTCATGAGACTTTTCTGGATTTGTCTCACTCCAGAAGGGGCTTGTTTACAACCGGCACCTAGGTTTTCACAATGGAACTGGCCCTTCAGGTGGGGATACCGGTATCGTCGGGGTAGCTGCTAGTCAATGAAAAAAAGAAAACTTAAGTTACGTAACGAAGCAACAACAAGCTTTGAATACGGACGGATCTACTGTTGACAACCCATAAAAGGACTCGAACTTCGGATCTGCACGTGGAATGGGCTGGACTGCTGAAAGGCAGATGTTACCGCCATCCAAGTAAAGCGATGTACAAAAAGAGGAATGAAAACTACGACATTTACTACGGTGATTGCTATCGATGATAAAAGCAGAGCCTATCTGGATGCGGATTTATTGTTAGAGGCAGACTTTGGCAAGAATCTTGAGTTTCCGGCATGTTAACGAGCGCCTCTTAACAATCCGTATTAAGCCTACATTTTCCACAGAGGAGAAAGATGACGATACCAAACATAGCTTCTAAGAGTTCTTAGACGAGACTTACGAGCAGTGCCTTAGATATGACATGAAGATTGTCCTCGGCGACGTAAAGGTAAAGCTAGGAAGAGAGGGCATCTTTGGAAGTACAATACCTTTTTTTTTGTTTTAAATTAGCGTCGTGAGCTGAAGGGATTAAGGTACCCTTAAAATGTTTGCACAGAACAGGGCGAAGGAAAGTTAAGAGGGAAAGAAAGTGAGATACCGATTTACGTTCGTTTTGAATGTTTGTAGGTTACAATGACCAGGAAATATAGAGCTCGGCACAGCATTCCATAGAAGAGTTGTACAGCTTAGGAAAGAATCACGATGTTTCAATGTACGTCCAAAAGTTGGCTGATGAGCCTTCATAGCTCGACGAGTGTTACGAGTACAGTTAAAGATTTGAAGGGGCTGAATATTACTGGCAATTTCAATGTAGCACTTGTGGTGAAAATATCGATAAAGCATGGTGAGACAGGAGACTTTTCGTCGGTGTTCGTTGAAAGATAAGCTAAGCAAGAAGCATACAAAACGACGCTACATAGAAGGACGAGGGCTGCTCAAGGGCTCTACGCGCAGAAGAGGAGAGACGAACACCGGCTTCTAAGGAGGGAGAAGAAGGAGCATGAAAAGCGCGCGGTCGAGGAAATTGAGAGATGCTATTCCAGGAATGAGATACTAAAGTTTCAACAAAACGTAACAAAAATATGCCACGGCTGAAAACGCCGAACCGAAGCCTGTAGAGATTACTAGGGTCGCAGTTGATGCTGAGGATTTAGAAAGATCATTTCTGTAGACTGTATAAAGGCGTTGACGAACCAAATAGCGCTCCCAGGCAGAAGGGCCTTTCAATATGGATGTCAACCAACAATTCCGTTCACCTGACCTGGATGAAGTGAAGATAGCCATATTTAAGCTTAAGTCCAACAATTCTACTGGAGCGGACGGCCTGACTGCCGAACTCTTCAAAGCCGTAGGCGATGACTTGGTAAGGAGCACACTCAAACTGATATTCAAGAAAGGAGACTATCTGAACTGCGTCAACTTCAGAGGCATCAGTCTTCTTAACACCTGCAAGATCCTACCTCTCGTATTGTGTGAAGCCAGGAAAGTCCACCATGGACCAAGTATTCACACTACAACAGATCTTAGAAATAAGCATGAGCTCCCAATCGATAGATACCACCTGTTCCGCATATGACAGCATCTATAGAGCTATACAGAGCAGAGTCAAGTTTTGCCAACTTTACTAAACTTCCATTTGTGCCGGATGAGGATGGAGAATGCACGTTGCGCCGCCAAGATCGGAAAAGAACTTACCGTGACGTTTGATCTAAAAAAAAAGTGATTTCTTTAACATCATCGCATACGCCGATGATATTGACATAATTGGAAGAAAGCAGCGTGATGTCAGTGGCGCTTTCGCGAGTATTGATACAGAAACAGCAAAGATGGGATGAGGTAGCTCATGACTGCTTTGAGAGGAAAATTCTTCGGGTGATTTTCGGTGAGTGGAGGAGGAGATACGAGTACAACGACTAACTGCACTGGCTGCAAAGCGACATCGACTTATCCAGAAGAGTGAAGGTCCAACGTCAACTGAGGTAGCTAGGTCATGTAGAGCGGATGGACAGCAACGCGCTGGTCCGAAAATTCTTCGAATCCGCCCTCGAGAGACAGCGTAATAGAGGAAGACCGCGATTCAGGTGGCGCACGCAAGTGGAGGAGGACCTCAACCAACTTAGAGTGCGAAATTGGAGGCAGCTAGCTAAAGATTGAACTGGATAGAGACGCCTGTTGGTTGAGACTCAGGTCCACCCCGGACTGTAGTATCACTTTACGTAAGTAAGTAAAGTTCTTTCAACCTTATAGGCTTTATGACCCAAACATTTATGCGAAATTATGTGGAGTGTTATTTGTGATATGACCAACCTCTGAGCTCGACATGGAAACGATAATCCTGGATTTTCGACAACACTTCGAGCTACAGAAGCAATATTGGCACTAACTTGCACCAATTGCTCAAATTTGTGTACCAATTGCTCAAATTTGTGTACCAATTTAACAATTGCATCTGAATCTTAACAATTTCAGTGCTTTGTTGCAGAGTGTATGGTCCCATTTTTATCAATGGTGTAATTTTTATTTGACATCTGTCAAAACATGACAGCACAATTATTGACAAATAGCGAAATAGCGGATTATTCAAAATGAATACGTCTGCATTGATCTAGAATGAATTTTAAAATATTTTGACGTTTCTGTTACAATGTAAACTTTACCAGCAAATACAGTAACATGTTAGTGAATTCAGATCGTACATCATTGTGTTGAGTTTCCATTTTCTTTATTTACTTTTCGATTACTTTAAAGGTGATTTCACAATTAAGGTTAGGATATTTTTTTTTTAAATAAATAGAAGACTGATACCCTCCCATGTGTACTCATTCAATATTTTGAAGCAATTAGGTTTCACTAAAGCATACGTATGTTCATAAATATTTAAGTTTAATAGCCGTGTGCTATTTTTGTTTACTTTTCGCTTAAAATGTTTAAGCAATCTTCACGGAGGCATCTTGTAAGAGAGCTAATTCTGTAGACGAACTGCTTAAGAATAACAAAACTTTACCATGATAAACAAGTGGGGATTTTTTTTTTGCAAATTTTTATTTTCTTTTTCTCTTCGAATTTTTGTAAACACCTCCATGTGGATTTGATTTTTATTTTGATTTTGAAAAATACGAGGGGTTACGTGCCATTTTGGAGCACAATGAATTGCTTTATCGGATTTATTGGTGGGTGATGATTTATTGGAAGCATCCGATTCTTTTTTTGTTTGTAATTATGACAACTTAAAATATTGTTGGCAGTGCCTCCTGAATTCTGAGAATAATATTGCGGATAGAAGTCTATTTGACATGCAATTGGATAAATATTGAACATACTTTTCGAGCAACAGTGTTAGGAAGGGTTGGGCCAATTACTTGGAATCACTTTTAATGATAATAAATTGTAAATAATACATCATTGGACTTAGCACACATTGGAGTTTAGATATTTTTTAGCTTGCAAGTTGCAAGTTTCATGTGTGTTTAAAAAAAAAAACTACAACTAGGGATATTATTTACTTAAGAAAGTCTTTGGCACGTAAATCGAAGTCAACGAGTACTGTACTGCATCGTTAGCAGGCTTCTATTTATACATACATACTTTACGTCAATAGCTTCCGGATGGGCATATTTAGCTAATGGCCGCTTTCGTGTTTATATTAACATTATATGCATTAACCGTTGTATCAATTCAATATAATGGAAAAAGCACGGTTTGGGGTCGCAAATTTGACAGTCAGCTATACCTCAAAAAACAGCCCAAACCAAACCAGTTTTTCGTATTTTTGGACAGCACGCAACCAGGTACAAATTTCCTTTCCCATTATTAAGAATTTTTAGACAAAGGAATGGGAATTCATAAGAACACAGAGTAATCAATCAAAATATAAAAGAAGCAGTAATTGATACGTGATACTGAGTGATTGGTGAATGGCATACTGTCACTGCATTCGCTAGATATTCAGTTCATTATCTATTACAAGTGGGGTTGAGTAATAGATTTCTATAAAATGAAAAAAAAAACACATTAATTTGTTCCTCTAAGGCAGCGTTTTTCAAACCTTTTGAGTACGCGACCCCTTTATTAGTAAAAACATTTTGTGGCAGTTATTTAAAAAGCTAGATACACTGAATGCCTTCCTTCTCTCGTGTTGCCAAAAATAAAAGAAAAATTCTAGCAGGCCTTGCAGTAAAGCCCCATTTACAATACTGCGAGATGCGATACGTTGTTCGAAAACGAGAGCGCATGAACTGTCAAAAATATTTCCGTAACATGTAATTCAACGTGTTCGTTTACAATAATGCGAGTCACGCAGCGAGCATCGCAGTCAATTTCGAAAATCTGGAAAACTCTCGCATCTCGCAATGTGTGACAGCTAAATTGTTGTTGTTTTTATTTTGAGCTTGTTATTTGTTAGTGGTGTTTTGACGCATCATTGTAAACAGACGTCCGATGTCTGAATGCGACTCTCGTATCGCATCTCACAGTATTGTAAATGGGACTTAATACAGTGCTTTGGAATTCTTAAGTGCGCATCCGAATTGTCATTTAATTTTATTCAACTGAGAGTACGTATTTATCAAAAAATTAAGTGTTGTGTTGTCCTGTTTACGAGTGATTACGGATAAGTTTCACAAAAAAAGCGTTGCAAAATTCTAACGGACTGGATGGTATCGTCTGAACACTCCTTTTCAGACCACAGATACATCCAATTCAGCCTGAGTGATACTCCCCCCAACCAACCAACTTTCCGGAACTACCGGAAAACTGATTGGCCAGAATACTGTCAGAAACGCTATGTTCTGAACTATCAAGTCCCACTGAGCTTGACATGAAAGTCAAGGAATTTACTCTGGCTCTCAATCAGGCTATGATCGCTTCCTGCCCTCTTATTCAACCTAGAAGCAAGAAAAAGCCACATTGGTGGACATCAGCACTGGGACTGCTCAGAAACACTTGTAGGAAACTTTTGAACGTAGCAAAGAGCACCAGAAAAGTGACAGACTAGGACTCGTACAAGGAATCCCTCAAATTATACAAAAAAGAACTGAGGAAGGCAAAGAGACAATCCTGGAGGTCATTCTGTGACAAAATCACGTAAACCTGTGAAGCATCGCGGCCAAGAAAAATCCTCTCTACAAATCCTATGATGCCTAGCTGTTTGAAAAAAACCGATGGCTCCTGGACAACCTCAAATGATGAATCACTCAATCTGCTACTGGACACCCACTAACCACCGTCGAGTGCACAACTCAACCAGTGCAATCGCAATATTGTATGCTGTCCAAAAAAAAACAAAAAAACACCGCGCGCGTGTGCAAAACAAAAAGTGCAGTGCAGTGAGAAAAAAAATATATACAGTGCGGGTATCCCACCTCTCCCGCTCCTAGTCCAAGTACTGTTGTTTGCACTCAATCACTGCCGTTACTGTATTTACCATACGGTACGGGCAGTGGCTGAGTGTATGTAACAACTGATGGATAGCGGGTTGTGAGTGAAAATTTTGTTGGTGCACTGTTTAATATTATTGTAAGGGCATAACACCTACAACAATTTGATCCGGTAAATCAATGTCAGAATTTTCACTTCGCAGCCTTGCTTAGTATCGTCGGTGTTTGTGTTTTCTGTGTTTGTCTGTGAATATGACTAGGGAATTCAGGGTAGACGTAGCCAATATACGCGGGCCAAAAAGTAATCACTTTTCTGCGTACGTTCACGTCTGTAAGTACAGACCAGCTGTTTTGGCACTTAGTGAAACACAGGTAGATCCCCGCCCACACCTCTCAGATCATTCTGATCTGAAGCTACCTGACTACGAACTAGTGCCATTATTCTTCTCTCACCGCGGTCTCGCCATTTATGTGCGTAGTGATGTAGCTTACCAAACTCCACCACAATGTGATCCATGTTCCAATCCGGAATTCAACTTCATGTGGTTAAAATGCCATCTCCGTAAGCAAATTATCCACTACTGCTTTATTTATAGAAGCCCCAAACTGGACAGCAATTCAACTTTTAACGAGTTTGGTGCGCTGTCTGACTCCATTCAAAGAATTGTATCCCTGTATCCTCATACTGAAATCGTTATTACGGGCGATTTCAATATACACAATTCTGGGTGGCTTCGACATTCTGGACAGACAACACCCGAAGGACGGTGTGTTGAGATCTTCGCTGCGAAAAACAACCTAACGCAGCTTGTAAATGAGCCCACGCGAATACCACACGTTGATAGTCATACTGCCAAAACTCTCGACTTGTTTTTAACTTCTCACCCTGATAAGTACACCGTTGATGTGCACTCCCCTGTAGGATCGTCGGACCATTGTGTCATATCAGCTAATTTCTCGTATACCGACCACACAGTTAGAGAAAAAATTCCTAAAAGCACCGTATGGCAATACGAGAAAGCCAACTGAAGCGGTCTTAACAGCTTCTTTAGGAATTTTAACTGGTCGTTATGCTTCCTCGATAACGACGTAGATGCCGCTGCTGATATGATTACAGACACCATTTTCTTTGGAATGAGATCCTTTATTCCTCATCGAATGAAGAGTATCAAACCAAAAGAAAAGGCATGGTACGACTCGAGATGTAAAGAGGCCGTCAGGGTTAGAGAAATGTTTTTTCGGTCCTACAAGACCAACCCGACAGAGGAAAACCGAAAAAAGTTCAAACGAGCCAGAAATGACTGCAACGCCCTTCTTAAGCGTGTGAAATTCCAATACGACCAAAAACTGAGGCAAAAAATACTGCAATGTCCCAAAGGCAGTAAAAATTGTTGGTCGTTCGTCAAAAACATTAGAAGTTCCGCCTCATCCTCCATCCCAAATCTCATTTACAATGACATTCCAGCTGTCAGCTCTTTGGATAATGCCAATCTACTTGCTTCACACTTTGCGGCCAGCTCAACACTCCCAGATTGTGCTTTGTCTCCGCCTACACTTGAGTGCGTCGAATCTTCAATGGGACGAATCTACTTTCGTACTCGTGTAGTAGCAAGAGTACTTAAAAATCTCAACATATATAAATCCGCTGGTCCAGATGGTATATCTCCCCTTCTTCTGAAGAGGTGTTCTTCCTCGCTGGCGAAACCACTGCGTAAGCTTTTTCATCAATCCTACTCTTTAGGACTCTTCCCGAGCAGATGGAAAACAGCATTTGTCTAGCCCGTCCCTAAAAAAGGCGAATCATCTTTTCTCTCCTCCTACAGACCCATTGCACTTACGTCCCTTCTTTCCAAGGTCATGGAAACGCTGATAAATGTCAGCTCATGAAATATCTCGAAACACGAAAACTTTTCAATGACCGGCAATATGGTTTTCGTAGCATCAGGTCCACTGGTGATTTGATGGCATGTCTTACCGAAAAGTGGAACCAAAGCGTACATCAATCTGGCGAAAGCAAGATAGTTGCACTTGATATTTCTAAGGCATTTGACAGAGTTTGGCATCAGGCTCTTTTGTCGAAAATGCGTGCATTTGGGATCGACGACTCTCTTCTTCAAAGAATTAGAAACTACCTTTCGGAACGTTCAATTCAAGTTGTCTTGGAATGTTTCAAGTCTGATATTCACAAAATAAATGCTGGTGTGCATCAGGGCTCTGTTCTGTCTCCGACACTCTTTTTAATTTTCATTAATGATCTCTTGTCTGCTACGTCTAATCCAATATATTCCTTTGCTGATGACAGTACTCTCTGCTTTTCATATTCGTTTCCGGACTCACGGCCCTGCTCTTCGGCTGTAGAACGAGAACGGCAGCGTATGCTAAGCTCATTAAATTCCGATATCAACAGCATAACCAATTGGGGAACTATCAACAGAGTGGAATTTAATGCTTCCAAAACACAATGCTGTCTGCTGTCTTTAAAGCGAAATTTAAACGCAAAGCCATTATCTATGAATGGCACTTGCATAGTCGAAACCGAAAAACTTTCCATTCTCGGTATGTGTGTCAATGACAACTTACGTTGGAATGACCACATATTTGATATCGCCAAAAATGCTGCGAAATGTCTAGGTTTCCTCAAGCGATGTAAGAAATATTTTACCCCCTCTGATCTGGCCTCAATATATAAGGCATTCATCCGCCCAAAATTGGAGTACAATGCGCACATCTGGTCAGGTGCTCCTAAAACATCTCTGCACCTGCTAGATAGGATTCAAAACCGTGCGATAAAACTTATTGATAATACTAATACCAGCCAATCAATTGACACGCTCGAACACCGACGTAATATCTCCTGTCTCACTTTGTTTTATCGCTATTTCCACCACCAGTGCTCCACTGAAATCGCCAGTAGCATTCCGCCCATTCAAACTTTCAACCGTAACACCAGTATCGCTATGAATGCTCATCAGTATACCCTTAAGCCCATTTTCGGACGTACTCTAAAATATCGTGATTCGTTCCTAAGCCGTACAACTCGCTTATGGAATGCCCTGCCGATCTCTGTATTTCCTGGTCGTTATAACTTGCAAACATTTAAAAGCAATGTACATCGGTACCTCTCTTTTCTTCCTCCCTAAATTTCCTTTCCGCGCCCATTATAAATATATATCTGGGTCTCATTTTTGACAGGAAACTAAACTGGAAACTTAACATTCAAGAAAGAGTCAATAAAGCTACAAGAGCTTTATTCACTTGCAAAACAGCCATTGGGAATAAATGGGGCCTTCAACCTCGCATATACATCTCGGTCATAAGACCGAAAAGAAAATGCAGTCAACTGCATTAAACTAAGCAGAGTCCAAAGAACAGCATGTCTATGCATAAGCGGAGCCTTGCGGTCTAGCCCCTTGGCGGTATTTGACATTCTGTTACATTTGACACCCCAAATGTGCGACTGCAGCTATTCGCCTTAAAGCGACTAAAAAGTGGACAAATAATTCATTTGGCCATGCCAACCATATTAATACATTAGGAATCCTCACAGAGAACTTCGATTACACCATACCTGAACTTTGGTTTGACAAAAACTTCCATGTAAGCTTCCCCTCTAGATCATTCTGGGAGGAAGATGCTTTCATGGAGGATAAGTCAATCCATCTCTACACAGATGGATCTAAAACTAGAAAGCGGAGTTAGTGGCCGTTTTTTCTCAGATAAGCTAAATCTAAGCCTCTTTTTCCGTCTTCCAAATCACTGCAGCGTGTTCCAGGCGAGGAAATTTTGGCGATTAAAGAAGCTCTGTCCTGGCTGAAGAAAAACGTGATATCTGCAAAGGATATCCTCATCTTTTCGGATAGTCAAGCCGCCATCATGTTACTGGATTCGGTCTCAATATATTCTAAAATCGCCATTGAATGCTGATCATCTCTCATGGAGATGGCAGAGCAGTTCAACATTCACCTTTGTTGGGTGCCGGGCCACAGAGACATTCCAGGGAACTGTAGAGCCGATGAACTCGCCAAAATTGGAACCACTCTACCTATTCTACCGGATAAAGGTAGTATAGGTATACCAATCACTACATGCAAACTAGCATTAAAGCTGGATGCCAATAAAAGAACAGACGTTGGGTGGGCTGCTGGGCAAACATGTCGAGCGACGAAAGAGATCTGGCCAAACCTGGATCTGAATCGCTCTTTTAGTACGTTAACACATATGGGGTTCCTGAGCACCCCAGTACTTTGGACTGAAAAAACTAGCCACTTAAGACGAAAGTTCCAAAAAATTAAAATATTTTATTTATGAGCAATATAGTTATTAATGAAATTAATAAAAACAATGGCATTTAATTCACGGCCGTAAAAATGAGAGAAAAAATAAATAAGGACAAACTGATGCAAGAAATAGTACGGAGCTTTAAGAAAAATCCAAGAAATACAGTCCCTCGAACTCAGTAATTCCACAATTTTTCTTGTTTCTGAAAGTAGAAATATAAGGCAACATTAAAATATATACACATTAGAAGGAATATCCTCGCGACTTTTTGTTTCGTTTCACTCAAAATCTGTAAGCACCTTTTCGATATTTAACCTTAGATGACTGTGGATTGTTGTTTGCTCCAACCGTTTTTGCATATAAGGTTTAGCGAGACACAAGCCTAAATTGTAGAGAAAGTCGCTTCGTTTATGTTTTTTTTTTATTTTTTAAGTTGTTTCCGAGTAAATAAAGTACCATCGAATTGATACCAGTCTGGTCAACCATACCATAAAAGTACCTCAGAGGTCAACTTCGAGTTTTTCTTGCCACTGAATAATTATGGCTGCTGATCAAAGTGTCAACGCGTCCTTTGGTGTGATTATAAAATTCAACAATTTCAGGTTTTTTTTGACTCTGGAACAATCTCGATGTTTTTGTGAAGCAAGGACACCAACAGTACTTCTTTTCCTTTCTTTGGTGTAAACGAAACCACAGTCATTTTGTTCTTGAAAGCAAATTGTGAGGAGAGTACTTTTTTTTTCGAGTTGGTAGAAAAGATGGTGGTACTTCGACTTCGATGTTCCAACAACAGTTAGATTATGCTTTGAAAGCATTGTTTCCACCAACTGAATCGACGTGAATCAGTTGTCCATTGTTAAATTGCTTCGTGTGTTATGTATGCTTTCACTTATTTTTCTTACTAACTGAAGTGGAATAGGATCATTTGATATCCGCACGTACAAGAATCGCACATTGATATTATTTTTGTTCCGTACTTGTCCGGCTTCGAAGGACTATATAAATTTAAAATGGACAATTACCCCTAAAGCCCAACAGTTGTTCATCAATCGTGCAATACTTGTGAGGGGTGTAATATTTAATGCAGTTGGAAATAAACTGTTCCCAAATGAACCTTACCGGAGCCAGTTTATCAGAACGATTTCTTCTTTCCCTCTCATCGAATCGAATATGATTCATCAGAAATTCAAACCTGTTGATCCCCATTCTGGTCTGGAATATTGGAGAGCACTTTGTGGACCACATGTCACGTGTATTTCTCCGGTCTTGCTTTTTTACTCCAGCAATGTAAAGTAGTCCAATAAGGGCACGAATTTCTTCTTCATTTATGTCGGCCATTATTCCTGCAGCTGAAGTTGAAGCAGATGTTGATGGTGATGCAGACTTTTTTGACTTTGGCTTCTGATTTCGATGTTAGTATTTTTTACTAAAGAACCTAGCACAATGTCATCAAATAGAAGATTCCATGCTTCAAGGCCAGATGTTGCGAATTTAGCAGCATCTTTGCAGCCAGGCATTATCGGAACAATGTTCCTAACTGCTGTCCGACCACTTGATAACGGAGGCTGTGTAGTCCAGCGAAATCTCTTGATTCTCTTCTTCTTCACACTCACTGGAGGGAATTTGTCCCCTTCAAAGTAATCCCTATAGACTGCAACACACTTATGACAGAGCTTGATCCAATCCTCGAAACATTTTTTTATATTCGGTTTTCGGTATGTCCATCAGTGCTTGCTGCGATTGTTCCATTACTTCCTCTCGACTGCTGAAACGCGTTCCCTGTAGTGGTTTTTTAACTCGATTGAACAGAAAGAAGTCACAGCGAGCAAAATCAGGTGAATGATGGCACTGTGCGATGGTGCGTTATCATGGTGCAAAATTCGCGAGTTCTCTGCCCACAATTCTGGTCTCTTTCGGCGAATTGCTTCACGCAAACGTCTCATAACGCCCAAATAATACTCTTTGTCTACTGTCTGGCCTTCTGGCAAAAATTCATGACGCACTACACCGTTGTAATCTATGAAAACCGTGAGCATTGCCTTCTTTTTTGACTGAAAACGATGTGTTTTTTTTGGTCTCGGCTCATTTGGTGAACGCCATTCACTTGCCTGATGTGTGGATTGCGTGTCGTACTCATAAACCCACGTCTCGTCTCCAGTAATGATCCTTTTGATGAATGTGGGATCGGATTCAGCCTCGCAAATCATATCTTTTGCGACGTCAACACGGTCTCTTTTTTGCATGAAATTGAACTCTTTTGGCACCAACTTTGCTGCTACACGACGGAAACCCAAATCATTAACCAAAATGTCTTGGACGGATCCATAGGCAATGTTCAAGTCCTCCGCTATCTCTCTGATGGTTAATTTACGGTTGTTGACCAACATTTCTTTTGCTCCATCAATATTTTCGTCGGTTTTCGATGTCGATGGTCTGCCACTGCGTTCATCATCTTCGATTGACTCACGACCACTTTTGAACCGCTCGTGCCACTGGTAAATGAACGTTTTCTTTAGAGAATCGTTGCCGAAACACTTTTCCAACATTTCTAACGTTCGCGCACCATTAAATCCGTTTTTTACGCAAAATTTAATACAAGTTCGTTGTTGCAAATTTAAATCCATCTCTAAAATGGTCGGACGAGCCTAGAGGGGATAGCTCTTGATCTTGTATTTGTCAGGGTGAGAAGTTAAAAACAAGTCCAGGGTATCGGCGGTATATCTATCCACGACTGGTATTAGTGTGGGCTCATTTACAAGCTGGGTTAAGTTATTTTCCGCAGCGAAGTTCTCAACACACCGTCCTTCGGGTGTTGTCTGTCCAGAATGTCGAAGCCACCCAGAATTGTGTATTTTGAAATCGCCCGTAATAACGGTTTCAGTATGAGGATACAGAAATACAATTCTTTGTATGGAGTCTCGTTAAAGGTCGAATTGCTGTCGAGTTTGGGGCTACTGTAAATAAAGCAGTAGTGGATAATTTGCTTACGGAGATGGAATTTTAACTACATGAAGTTGAATTCCTGATTGGAACAGGGACTACATTGTGGTGGAGTTTGGTAAGCTACATCATTACGCACGTAAATGGCGCAGTTTTCTCACTAAGTCAATGTGGCTATATAACTGGTATTATTCGTCGTTAAATCTTCTCCTCCAAAGCTCGTCAACGCAGGACCGAACATTTTTTGAATGATTTTTCTCTCGAAACGACTGAGGATATTTTTATCCGATAGGTGCCATACTTTTGCGCCATAAAGTAGGACTGGGATGCTCAAGATCTTATATAGAGTCTGTTTAGTTTTTCGGGATAGGGCCTTGCCACTCAATTGCCTTCTTAGCCCAAAGAGGTGTTGTTGGTAGAATTTATAACAGAACCAGACACAATCGCTTAATATTTCGAAATTATAGCTGTGGATTGTGACATTCTGTCCAATTCGTCTATGTTATGTGTCCGTTCTTGTTGACAGCATATACTTTTCCGTTTCAATACTAGTAAACGCACAATTATGCCGATATCATCGGCGAACGCTAGTAGTTGTACATACTTTTGAAAGATTGTGACTTCAGGGTTCACTTGTGAGTTCCGCACAATTCTTTCAAGTATGATGTTAGGGAAGTCACATGACAGCGCGTCACTTTGTCTAAAACTTTTTTTGAAATCAAAAATCTCGGTAAGTTCTTTACCGACATTAATGGAGCAGCAACCGTTCTCAATCTTGATTCTGCACAGACGGACGAGTTTGGCAGGGGTACCAAGACTAGACATGGGTCTTTATAGCTTGTCTGTCTATATAAATGCTGTCATATGCGGTCTTAAAATCGATGAAAAGATCATGCATATCAATTTGGACTTTTTGAGTTTTTTCCAGGATCTGCCGGAGTATGAAGTTTTGGCCGATCATGGACTTTCCTGGTCTGAAACCACACTGATAGAGACCAATCAGGTTGTTGGCGAAGGGCTTTAGAAGTTCACGCAATATTGTACAATAGATACGATATTGTATCCGATGTTAGGGAGACCTATAACACTATATTTGGCGCAATTGAGGGTGTCTCCTTCTTTGTGCCTCTGGCGTACGATGCTGAGATTCCATTCATTCCGGGAATGATTCCTGATTCCAGGAATCTGACACTCTTCTGATCAGATCTGAGAAATGAGTTGGTGCATGCTTTCCACAAAGTTATTTCCAGCAGCTTGGAATACCTCGGCCAGTATGATAAGGTCCAATTGACTTGTTTGATCTTAGCTTAGATATTGCAATTCTTACTTCGTTCTGGTAAGGTAGATGGAAGTTTTGGCTATAACAGTCTAAATGGAATGGTCTCTTCTGGCTGGCGGCGGGATGTTGGGCCATTATACGAGTACAGTCAAGAGAAGTTTTTTTTTCCATATTGTCAGCATCGACTGTGACTCTACTGCAAGGTTTCCCTCTTCATCTCCAAAGGCTTTTGTGTTAGTCTTCTTGCCTTGACATGTTCTGTTTACCCGTTGGTAAAACTTCCGTACGTTATACCTGGAGTAAAACCTTTCAATATCTTCGTTGGCGCACTTTTCGTGCTCTTTTTTCTTCATCTGAAGACGGTCTTCCCGTGTCATACTTCCGACATTGCTCATATATCTTGTCGAGGAGCTTGTAGAAACATTTTTTGGTAGAGTCGTCCTTGTCTTTTATTTTTCAAAGATGCTGAACCGAATTTCTTAAAAGGACCAATCACTGCTACAACAAGCGGTTGAAGGCAATTAAAAGTATGATACAAAGTAGTAAAATATGAACAAAAAATAGTCCTTCAATCCATTAGTCAGAGACGTCTGTGTGGCCTTCTCATTTAGCAGGATGGCATATTTTACCAAATTTTAGTTACTCATAAACGAACATGAGACGACCCTCTGAAAAATGCGCCTCAATGTCGCAATTTTTACTTTTTTTTTTTAAATCTAAATAGAATCAAATTGCCATTACAACGAGTAAACATTAATAAAAATACAAAACAAACAGCGTTGGCGAATGTACCTCATTGACGAATGTGACTCTATATGCCATATTCTCAAACAACTTCACTGCCTTTAACTTGAAATTTAAAGATACAACATACAAAAGTATGTATTGTACCTATAGATAACGAAGTCATCAATTAAATTAGCCATTGAAGGATGAAGGACTTTATTTCAAAGTAGTTTTATTTTTAAGGAGTAATCAATGTTGTCAATGTTGTCATAAAAGGAGTGTTTGTCTTCCGATAAAGGACGTACAAGTACGAGTATAACCTTCATTTCTGACATGCAACGTGAGATTTTTTAATTCCCAGTCGACATGAAATCCTTGATGTTATGTCACATGATTTTACATTAAAAGAATATTAAATCGACCTTTCTATCGATTAAGAAATAGCCAACTACTTGATGTTGCACTTTTCTGATATTAAATAAACTCCGCCCTACCCTAGATGTAGTCAATGCAGGCTTCTTGACGTATATGTTTTCTGCACCTGTCTATTAAATAGAATAGAGATAAACAAATGCCCCCGTATGTCCCCGAGGTATACTACAGCAGCTATCATTTTGAATCTTCCAAATCTTGCTGGCCATGCCAAATCGATAAAACGGGAGATTACGCGACCTGGAAATGCATCCTTCACAATAGTTCCGCTCATCCAATTCCGGCAGTAAGAAGTCGTTTATCATGGCCCTGTAGCGTTCGTCAGTAACAGTGACCGTATTGCCAATGGCGTCCTCAAAAAAATACGGTCCAACCACTCCTCTCGAACGTGAACGACGCACCACACGGTGGTGCTTAAGTGGAAATGCGCCTCGTCGCTCATGATGATTTTCGACACAAAATCGTCCTCTTCGTTGTTGAGATTGAGAATGGATGTTCACAGGCCACTGACGGTCAGGAGGCATTAAGTAATTTTTTTTAGGTAATTTAGTGGGGGTTAACACGCCCATTTATTTCGCTTAATGCAAGCTTAAACTAACTTTAAAAACTAACAAGTAAGGGAATGGTGGAGGAGATCTAATTTAAGACGAGAAGTGCTCAGGTTAAAATCATAAAGGGGGAGGTTTGAGTTGACCTTACGGAGCATGCGGGAGATTGGTTCGTTAGAGCCATAAAAGGTGCGGTGGGTTGGGATATAGAAGAGATGAGGACAGCGTAAATTACGAGGGTTAGTGTTGAAGGAAATAGAATTGTAAAGGGAAGCGCAGTCCACAGAACCGGAGAGTAGTCGATGAATGAAGAGAATGTCAGCTACGTCTCTGCGTTTTTCTAGGGTATTTAGGTTTTATTCAGGTTAATTGAGGCGGTCGCGATAGGGAAGTAAGATAAATGGGTCACTCCAGGGTAGTTCACGAAGAGCAAACCGAAGAAAACGACGTTGAATGTTCTCGATTCGGGATATATGAATTCACTAAAAGGGGGACCATACTTGGCTGGCATATTCAAGGAGGAGCCGGACAAGGGTAATGTAAAGTAACCTTGTCACATAAGGGTTGCAAAATTCTTTAGACCAACGTTTGATAAAACCGAGCGATGAGTTGTAAAATTCCAAGGTCGCGAAGGGATTGAACCTGGGGTACAGATTGATCATGCAGAAAACCAATTTTTTACACACCAAGTAGAAAACCTATCGAGGTCTTCTTGAAGGAGAATAAAGTCTTGAGGTGAAGAAAAAGTTTTGCAGAAGGAATAGTGTCATCGGCGTAAAAGGATACGGAGCAGTGTTTGATAATCCTCTCAAGATTGTTTATATTTAAAATGAAAAAGAGGGGACCTAGATGATTGCCTTGTGGGACACCAGAAGTGGCTAAAAACGGGGTTGAGAAGGCTGACCTAAAGCGAACGCTATAGTAACGGTTCTCCAGATAAGAAGATATCCATTTCAGCAATATGGGGTCAAAACCGAGGGAAGACAATTTGAAAAGGATCAGTTGATGTGATATTTTATCGAAGGCCTTAGCGAAATCTGTAGCAATAACGTCAATTTCGTTGCCATTTTCTAGGGCTTAAAGGGCAAAGGATACGAATTCAACTAAGTTTGTAGTAGTTGATCTACCTTTTAGAAAACCGTGCTGACTGGGTGATATAAGTGACTTGCACTGAAAGCTTAAAACTTCATATAAAAAACTTTCGAACTTTTTAGGTATGTGAGAAAGCTTAGCAATGGGACGGTAGTTGGTTACTTCATTCTTTGATCCCTTTTTGTGAACCGGGGTTATAAAAGAGGTCTTCCAAACTTGGGGGAATTCCCCTTGTGTGAGGGACAGATGAAAGAGGGAGGAAAGTGGGTGCGAATGATTGGAGGCACACTTTTTGAGAAATATTGCTGGGAGCCCATCTGGACCGGATAAAAATTCATCATTGAGATTTTGTAATTTTTCTTCGATAAAGGTGGGATCAAAAGGTTGAGATAGAGAGGGGCCAATGGAGAAATTGGGAAGGTACTTGAAATAGATGGAGTCGGGTACAAAGAGGTTGTCTGCAAATGACTGTTTAAAAAAGTTTGCAAAATAGTTGGCAATAATATGTGGGTCGGTTGACGATACTCATATATTATCGAACCAGAGAGAGGGGAGATAACCGTCTGATTTTTTCTTTTGTAGTTGACGAATTGATAAAATGTCTTAGGATCGTTGATAAGGTTGGGCTGCGCTGTGTCGAGAAAGCGCTGATAGAGGCAATTATAGAGCTGGGTGAATTGCAGGTAAGTTCCAAGATAGTTAGAGTAGTCAAAATAAGAATTGGTGCGAAGAAAAACTGTCCACAATTTGTTTCTTCTGTTTCGTAAAGAGCGTAGTCTTCTGTTGTACCATGGAGGGAAAATAGATGGTGTTTTATGCCGTGAAAAGGGGACGAAGAAAGAAATGGAATTAAATATTTCACTGTTGAAAATGGAGATCGCATCAGATAAGGATAGGTTGGTAAAATCAAAAGAAGACCTGCTAAGATAGATATTGATTTTGCCAAAATTAGCTTTATGGAAGTTGTAAGAAGAGATGGTAGTTGAAGAAGTGGGCTGGAATGGAGAGTTATGGAAAAATGAGAGAAGAAGAGGGGGGTGAAAGTTGTCGATAGTTGTTGGGATAAAGGGCCACAACGTTACTGTGGAGTTAATAGCACCACTAGTGAAAATAAGGTCTAGTTGCCTACCGATAAAATTAGGGATCACCACTTACTTGGCACAGGCTTGAGTCCGTTATGCTATCAATGAAAAACATTCCTTGGATGAAATAAGTGATCATCCGATGGAATCCACTTTAGGAGGGGCAGATTAAAGTCACCAAAGATAAGGATATCGTCGATGGAATCACGTACATCAATTGCTTTAGTAGCAAGGATGTAGGATTCAGTAGGTTGAGCTGGGAGAATGTAGCAACATATAACGTACAGGAACCTGTTGGGAAGTGTTATTTTAATTGAAACAAAGTCAAGTTTAATAGGAGAAAAGATAGCAATGAGAGAAGAGTTGAGGTTATTGTGAATGGCAATAGGACATCTCTACATGGAGAATCAACTTTAAGGATGGCAAAATCATTAAACATAGGGAGAGAGTGATCATCATCTCGGAAAACATTATAAGAAGATGGGAATAGCTCCTGGCTCTTTATATTATTAACTGATGCACTGTGCAAGTCTTTCACTAAAATTCGCTCTAGGGTCGTCTGGTTGATGTTTCTTCGTTCTCAACGACATCGGCACGGTGGCTGCCACGCCCTGCATGGTCTCCTGTGGTTTCACTCTGTTCGAGTAGAGTAGCTAAGCGCCGGAATGTTTGCCCAGTTAGCACTACAAGATTAGGAAATCGACGTCGATATTCACGCTGCGCTAACACCACCGACCGATTATTGGTCAAAAACATTGACACAATTATTCCACGCTCTTGCGGAGTATAGCGCTCTAGTCTAGTCTAGTCTAGTCTAGTTCACAAACGTCAAATATGATCGATGTACGAAGCCATGTGCAAAAATTATACCATCTTCCGATAGGGTGATTAATTTTTCGCCACCTGTTAATTTGCTGTTGACGACTCAATCAGGTGAAATAAGAATAAAGACCTCCAGTTACGCACATAGATTCTTCAGACCCTTTACAACTCATATAAAGCTGAACTATCAGAAGAGTCTGTAGCTTCATAAGTAATGGGCAATATCCTATGACGTTTACGGTAGGTGCTATAGAGAGCAGAAGCAGCAGACAACAAAACTCATGTATACATTTGCTACGCCTCAGACGAGCATATAACCCAGATTAAATGTAACGAGCATGGAGTGCGTATAATATTTGGATTCTATCCCACCACGGCTTTGGTACGAGTGAGGTTATGCCAGTTTCCAACGCACTAAACAGCTACGATGTAAGAGACCATCACAGTTTTTTTCGATAGAAAGCCACCGAAGGCCATAGAAGGTCACTGCCGAAACAGCCAGTAAGTCAGCAGAGATGATATCATAAATAAACACACAGTCGAGGGACTAAAGGTTAGCAAGGATATGGATGCAAATACACGGTGTCCCCTTATTCGTCAACAATAATTTAGAAAAAAGATTCCTTGGCATATTCTAAGACCAAGACTCGCCTTTAAGGTCACTTCTCTCCAGAAAATACCTAATTAAGATAACGTTTTACAACTTTTTTTCTTATGAAAGTAACAACAATAAAAAAAATCATCAATAGGTTTGCAGAAAAACCCTGCGATTTTATAATACTTGGAAAAACCGGCAACAGTGATAACAGGTGCACAAAGTGTCCTCCTTTTTTGGATTTCACTGCAAATGTTTATTGATGCTAACTACTGCCTCGCTTTTGATGACGCTTAAAGAGTACGCTTCCAATCCAATTAAAGTTGCTATTTCGGTTGAATAAACAAGTTCTTTCATTTTTCCCCATACAAAAAAATCCAATACTGTAAGGTCAGGAGATCTTGTCGGCCAGTGAACTGGTCCATTTCTTCCTATCCAATGATTACCGCACTCTTCATCTAGCCGATTCTTACCCTCATGACCATAGTGAGCTTGAGCACAGTCCTGTTGAAAATATGTGGGAGCTTGTTGAATCAGTAGAATGTCCTCCAATGTTTGTAGAATTCAGCCTAGGTGTACACCTGCCACATTTTGACGCTTAATTTCTGTTGAAATGATTTATGTCTCCATGTAAATGGATTGTCCGCAGCCCTCGTATGAAGATATTAAAATTTGTGATTCCATCTCTTGTACATAAATTGAGATTCGTCCGTCTCAATTCTGCTTTTAAACTCGTTCAGTTGGAAAACTCAAGTCTCTTTTCCAAATCATTGGGAAGCATTTCTTGTACAGGTGCGTGGTGGTAAGGTTTTGACAGGTAGTCAAATAAAAGAGCACGCTTTAAAACTGTACTTTCAGATGAGGTCCATGAGGTCGTGGTGTAGTGGTACTAGCAATCGCTTCTCACTCGGAGGGTCCAGGTTCGAATCCTGCCCATGGCAAGTCAGTTTTTCATTTGTAATTGGAACTCAGACAGAAAAATTCTGCGTGTGAAGGCATAACACTGACACGTAGATTTGGCTGTTGTAGAGTTTCAAGCACAGAAAAAAAAATACTGTGAATTATACCTCGAATCACTCTCAGTGAAGCAAAATCTCTCCGTCCTATTCGGACTCCTACCCCCTGGAGAGCGAATCTCGAAACCAAACACACCTGAGTTTCAAACCACTACAAAACAATTTTCCTTTCTCTTCCCTCTACCTTTCTGCCCGCGCTCAGGCAACAGTAAAAGGGTATCTAACCCCTTAGGCGCGCGTAAAAAAAAAAAAATATTGGCGGCTACATTAATAAGCAAAATTGC